>CM052892.1:75739470-75843295 GCA_028534135.1 Potos flavus | reverse complement strand
ATCGCCAAACTGTGGAAAGAGCCAAGATGCCCTTCAACAGATGAATGGATCAAGAAGATATGGTCCATATATACAATGGAATATTATGCCTCCATCAGAAAGGATGAATACCCAACTTTTGTTTTAACATGGACTGGACTGGAAGAGATTATGTTGAGTGAAATAAGTCAAGTGGAGTCAATTACATGGTCTCACTTACATGTGGAGCATAAGGAAAAACATGGAGGACATTGTGAGAGGGAAGGGAGGGGTGAATTGGAGGAAATCGGAGGGGCGAAGAACCATGAGAGACTGTGAACTCAGAGCAACAGACTGAGGGTTTTGGAGGGGAGGGGAGTGGGGGGATGGGCAAGCCTGGTGGTGGGTATTGAGGAGGGCATGTATTGCATGGAGCACTGTGTGTGGTACATAAACAATGAATCTTGTAACACTGAAAAAATAAAATAAAAGTATTTGGGAAAAAAAATAAAGATCTCTCTTAAAAGTAAACACATAGGCAAATATAAAAATCCGTATTGTTGTAATTGTAGTTTGAAATTCTATTTTTCATTTTGTATAGGATTTAAAAGACACAGACATAAAAATAATTACAAAAGTATGGTAGTGTGTACCCAATGTAAAAAGAGGTGATTTGTGACATCAATAATATAAAATTGAAGAATGGAGTTATATAGAAGTAGAAATTTTGTATGGGATTGAAGTTAAATTGGTATCAATTAAAATTAGATGCAATGTCTTCAGTATGTTGTCTGCAATCCCCATGATGAGCACAAAAAATACATATAGAATATACACAAAAGGAAATGAGAAGCAAACGAACATATATCATTACAAAAAAAATCAATAGGAAATAAGGCAGTAATGAAGGAAATAGAGACAAAAGAGCTTTATAACATACAGAAAATAGAAATATGGAAAAGGTAAGCTTTTCATTATCAGTAATATTTTAAATATAAATGGATTAAAGTTTTCATTCAAAAGGCTGAGATTGGCACAATGAATAAGTATAAGTATATCCAGTCTACAGTTGACTTATTTTAAATCTAAAGACATAAATAAGTTGAAAGTTAAAAGATGGAAAAAATTTTCATTTAAATATGAACCAAATAGAGCTAGAATTGTGCTATGGTCTGAAGGTTTGTGTGTCCTTCGAAATTCTTATGTTGAAATCTTGATCCCCTATGTGATGGTATTAAGAAGTAGGGGTTTTGGGGAGGTGCTTAGGTCATGATGGTGGAACGCTCATGAATGGGATTAATATTTTCATAAAAGAAACCCCACAGCACTCCCTACCCCCTTCCACTATGTGAGGACATAGCAAGGAGTTGATAGTCTGAAACTCAGTAGAGAGCCTTCACCAGAACTGAACCATGCTAGCACCCTGAACTCAGACTTTCAGCCTCTGGAATGTGAGACAGAAATGTTGTTTATAAGCCACTCAGTCTGTGGCGTTTTGTTATAGGAGACTGAATAGACTGAGACTCTCTACTCATATCAAATTAAATAGACTTCTAGTCAAAAACTGCTACAAGTAACAATGAGAACATAAATATTGAGGACTTATTAATTCAGAATATATAAAAGTTACAAACATACGTGTAACAATCTCCAGAGCCCCAAAATATATGAAGCAAACATTGATAAAATTCAGTGGAGAAATAGATAATTCAACCACAAAAGTTGGATATTTTAGTTTTTGTTGAAAAGATCAACAAAAGTAACAAACACTTAGCAGGTTGATTAAAGAAGAGAGAGAAGACTCCACTTACTAAAATCAGAAATGAAACTTTGGATAATGCTACTGATTGTACAGAAGTAAAAGGTATTGTAACAGAATACTATTAACTATTATATGTACATAAAGGTGATTACAAGATGAATTGAATATATTCCTAGAAGCATACTAATCTACCAAAATCAGTCATGAAGAAATAGAAAATCTCAGACTGGATCAGTAATCAAAATCTGGCAACAACAACAACAACAACAAAAGCCCAGGACAAAATGGTTTCAGGGGTGAATTCTACCAAACATTTAAAGAAGAATTAAAACCAAACCTCAAATTTTTCCAAAAAATTGAAGAGGTTAAATACTTCCTAACTCATTCTCAGGGGCCAACATTATTCTGATACCAAAGCCAGAGACATCACATAGAAAACTACAGACCAATATCCCTTATGAATATTGAGGACAAAATCCTCAACAAAAAACAGCAAGCTGAATTCCACAAAATATTCCACAAAATTCCACTGAAATCCACAAAAGGATCCCCCATGACTAAGTGAGATTTATTCCTGGAATGCAATGACAAAGACATACAAAAACCAATTAATGTAATATATCACATTAATAGAATGATGGGGGAAACATGTCATAAAAGAATTTGACAAAATTCAATACCATTTCATGATAATAAACAAACTAGGAATAGAAAAACTCTTCTTCAACATGATAAAGGCTATGTATGAAAAACCTAACTTAACATCATTCTCAATTATGAAGGACTGAAAGTTTATGCCCTAAGATCAGGAACAAGGAAAAGATGATCACTCTCACCCTTTCAATTCAATATAGTAGCTGGAAGAATTAGATAAGAGAAAGGGAAAAAAAGGCATGCAGATTGGAAAAGAATAAATAAAATACTCTCTGCCTGAAGATAAATCTAAAGATTCCACAAAACTGCTAGAGTTAATAAACAATTTCAAAAAAGTATCAGGATACAAAATCAACATGTAAAAACTGGCTGTATTTATATATACTAACAATGAGCACCCATAAATGCAATGGAGAAGACAATTCCATTTACAAGAGCATTAAAAACAATACAATAATTAGGAATGAGTTAAACAAGAAGAAACCTACAAAACATTGTTAAAAGAATTAAAGAAAGCAGAAATAAATGAAAACACATATATGTTTTTGGATCGGAAGTCTTAATACTATTATGAGATCAATACTACCCAAAGTGATCTACAGGTTCAGTGTCAACCCTATCAAAATACCAATGACTTGTCTTCTGTCCATTTTTTGACATGATTATGTTTTTTGGGTGTTGAGTTTGAGGACTTCTTTATAGGTCTTGGATATCAGTCCTTTGTCTGTAGTGTCATTTGCAAGTACCTTCTCCATTCCATGGGGTGTCTCTTTGTTTTGTTGACTGTTTCCTTTGCTGTATCAAGCTTTTTATCTTGATGAAGTCCCAAAAGTTCATTTTTGCTTTTGTTTCCTTTGCCTTTGGAGACGTGTCTTGAAAGAAATTGCTGTGGCCGATGTCGAAGAGGTTACTTCCTATGTTCTCCTCTAGGATTTTGATAGATTCCTGCCTCACGTTGAGGTCTTTCATTCATTTTGAGTTTATCTTTGTGTATGGTGTGAGAGAATGGTCGAGTTTCATTCTTTTATACATAGCTGTCCAATTTTCCCAGCACCATTTATTGAAGAGACTGTCTTTTTTCCAATGGATATTTTTTCCTGCTTTGTTGAAGATCCATATCCAGACTCTCTACGCTGTTCCATATCTGCTCTATACTCGGGTCCATATCCAGGCTCTCTACTCTGTTCCACTGGTCTATGTGTCTGTTTTTGTGCCAGTACCATGCTGTCTTGGTGATCACAGCTTTGTAGTAAAGCCTGAAATCAGGCAATGTGATGCCCCCAGCTTTGTTTTTCTTTTTCAACATTTCCTTAGCAATTTGGGGTCTTTCCTGGTTCCATACAAATTTTAGGATTGTTTGTTCCAGCACTCTGAAGTATGCCAGTGGAATTTTGATTGAGGCACTTCTCCAAAGAGGACATACAATGGCTAATAGACACATGAAAAAATGTTCATCATCACTAGTCATCAGGGAAATTCAAATCAAAACCACATTGAGATACCACCTTACACCAGTTAGAATGGCCAAAATCAACATGACAGGAAACAACAAGTGTTGGAGAGGATGTGGAGAAAGGGGAACCCTCTTATACTGTTGGTGGGAATACAAGTTGGTGCAGCTGCTGTGGAAACAGTGTGGAGATTCCTCAAAAATTTAAAAACAGAGCTACCCTATGACCCTGCAATTGCACTACTGGGTATTTACCCCAAAGATACAGATGTAGTGAGAAGAGGGGCCATACATACCCCAATGTTCATAGCAGCAATGGCCACAATCGCCAAACTGTGGAAAGAGCCGAGATGCTCTTCAACAGACGAATGGATAAAGATGTGGTCCATACATATAATGGAATATTACACAGCCATCAGAAAGGATGAATACCCAACTTTTGTATAAACATGGACGGGACTGGAGGAGATTATGCTGAGTGAAATAAGTCAAGCAGAGAAAGTCAGTTATCATATGGCTTCACTTACTTGTGGAGCATAAGGAATAACATGGAGGATATTAGGAGAAGGAAAGGAAAAGTGAATTGGGGGAAATCAGAGGGGGAGATGATGCATGAGAGACTGTGGACTCTGAGAAACAAACTGAGGGTTTTGGAAAGGAGGGTGAGGGGATGGGTGAGCCTGGTGGTGGGTATTAACAAGGGTACATATTGCATGGAGCACTGGGCGTGGTGCATAAACAATAAATCTTGGAACACTGAAAAAAACAAAATTAAGATGTTTAAAAAAATGCCAATGACTTTTTTTGCAGAAATAGAACTAAAATAGATAAGAACAACATTCTTTCTTCCTTAAACCGGATTTCAAAACCTTCTACAGAGCTTCAGCTGCAGTAATCAAAATGGTGAGGTACTGACATAAGGACAGTGATATAAATAAGTGGAACAGAACAGAGAGCCCAGAGTAAACTCCTGGTTTGGTCAAATGGTTTTTGAAAAGGGTGTCAAAATCATATAATAGAGAAAGGACAATCTTGTCAACTAGCAGTTTTGGGAAAATTGGATACCCACATGCAAAAGAAGGTCCTGGACACTGACCTCACGCAATACATAAAATTTAACTAAAATGTGTCAGAGACCTAAATGTAAGAGCTAAAAATAAAATTATTAGGAGAAAATCTGGTTAACACTGGATGTGGCAATGATTTCATAGATATCACACCAAAAGCACAGACAACAAAAGAAAACAGATATAATGGACTTGATCAAAATTTAAAACATTTGTTCTCTTGGACATTGCCCTGAACAACATATTTATGGATATGTTTCCTCAGGCAAGGGAAACAAAAGCAAACATAAGCTATTGGGACTACACCAAAATAAAAACCTTTTGTACAACAAAGAAAACATCAACAAAACAAAAAGGCAACCAACTGAATGGGAGAAGATATTTGCAAACGATATATCTGATAAGAGGTTAATATCCAAAATATATAAGGAACTTATACAACACCAAAACAAACATACAAACATTCCACTTTCAAAATGGGCAGAGGGGGGCACCAGGGTGGCTCAGTGGGTTAGGCATCTGCCTTTGGCTCAGGTCATGATTCCTGCTCAGCAAGGAGCCTGCTTCTCCCTCTCCTCCCCACCTGGGCACTCTCTCTCACTATCTCTGTCACTGTCTCTCTTTCTCAAATGAATAAAATCTTTGAAAAAAATAAAGAAATAAAATAAAAATGGGCAGAGGACCTGAATAGACATTTTCCCAAAGTCATACAGATTGGCCAATACACACATGAAAAGACGCTCAATATCACTAATCATCAAGGAGATGCATATCAAAATCACAATGAGATATCATCTCACACCAGTCAGAATGACTAGTATCAAAAAGACAATAAATAACAAGTGTTGGTGAAGATGTGGAGAAAAGGAAACCCTATGGACTGTAGTGGGACTGTAAATTGGTGCAGCCACTGTGGAAAACTGTAAGAAAATACCTCAAAAAATTAAAGATGGAAATACCATAAGATCCATTCTACTACTAGGTATTTACCCAAAGAAAACAAAAACACTAATTCAAAAAGATACATGCATTCCTATATTTATTGCAGCATTATTTACAATAGCCAAGATATGGAAGCAACTCAACTATCCATTGATAGATGAATGGATAAAGAAGAGTTGATACACACACACACACACACATACACACACTCAATGGAATATTACCCAATCATAAAAAAAGGATGAGATCCTGCTATTTGTGACATGGATGGATCTAGAGAGTATTATGCTAAGTGAAATAAGTCAGACAGAGACAAATACCACATAATTTCACTGATATGTGGAATCTAAAAAACAGAACAAAGCAGAAAGAGACCCATGAATACAAAGAACAAACTCTTGGTCTCCAGAGAGGTAGGGGGTAGTGCTATAAGGCAAAATAGACAAAGGAGATTAAGAAGTACAAAGTTCCAGTTATATAATAAATAAGTCACAGAGATGCAAAGTACAGTATAGGGAATAGTCAATAATATTGTAATAACATTGTATGATCACAGATGATGACTATGCTTATCCTGATGAGCGCTAAGTAATGTAGAGAATTGTCAAATTAATGTTGTACATCTGACACTAATATAACATTGCATATTAATTATACAAAGAAGTAGATTTCAGAGAAAAAATTTTTCAACATTTGTGTATCAAAGGACACGATCAAGAGAAGGAAATAAAAACTCACAAAATGGGAGAAAACTATACAAGGATTAATATCTAGAACATATGAAATAGAAAACAATGTTTATAAAGAATTTTCAGCATGATATGAAGAGACACCTGGAAATACATTTTTAAATAATTAATTACTTTGTAGAACATTTATTGCACATGGCTTGTTATCCAAAGTTAGTCAACCCATAAAAATACCTTCAAAACTTCAGTCTTCAATTAAAAAAAAAGTTCTTTAAAAACATAATAATAATAAAAGCCTCTCCCCAACTGCTTGTAATAATGAAAATGTATCCAAAGTGACTAGTCTGACCATCCCATAGCTGTAGACAAATATTATGTGAAGAGTTACAGAATGCCCAGTATTTGACAGATGGCTTTCCTCCAATTATGAGGGACCTAAATCATATATTTTTTATTGGAAACTGAGAGTATTTATTAGTTTATTTCAAAAGTACTATAACTTCCATCAAGGCCTCAGGCTTACATGGGTGGAAAAGATCTAGTCTGACTAGATTTTGAACACAAATTAGATTTATAAACATGTGATCCTATTTGTATTTACAAGTTTATGTATCCTTTGAGAATCATCTAGTGAACCCATTTCCCCCAGCTGTGTTGGCTTATTGAAAAATTTAAAAAGCGAGCCCAGATGTCCATCAACTGATGAATGGATAAAGAAGAGGTGGTATACATATACAATGGAATATTAGCCATCAAAAAAAATGAAATCTTGTCATTTGCAACCACATGGATAGAACTAAAAGGTATTGTGCTAAGTAAAATAAGTCAGTCAGAGAAAGACAAATACCATATGATTTCACTTATATGTGGAATTTAAGAAACAAAATAGGTGAACCCAGGGGAAGGGAAGGAAAAATAAAATAAGATAAAAACAGAGAGCAGGGAAAAAACCCATAAGAGATTCTTAACTATAGGAAACAAACTGAGGGTTGCTGGAGGGGAGGTGGGTGGGGGTGTGGGGTAACTGGGTGATGGGCATTAAAGAGGGCACTTGGAGTAATGAGCACTAGGTGTTGTATGCAACTGATCAATCACTAAATTCTACCCCTGAAACTAATAATACAGTGTAGGTTAATTAAATTGGATTTAAATTAAAAAAAAATTTTTAAAGAGATTAAAAACCTGAACACAAAATGCAACAAACATAGAATACCATAAGTCCATCATAAAGATACAATGTTTTTACATGAATATGTGTTACCAGCATATTCTTCCCAGGATTGTGAAATCCTATCACTTTTTCTTTGTCGTGTGTGTGTGTGTGTGTGTGTGTGTGCGCGCGCACGCGCGAGTGTGTGTTCTCCAGTATCTAGAGATAATAATTACAATTTCAAATAAAAAATATTCAGATAGCTGGTAACAACTCACCAATCACCCAGGGACGTCAAAAGAAAACAAGAAATTGGTAGAAAGTGATACAGTCTGATTACCTACCACTGGATCTTTGATCCAGTGCTAAGACTTAAGAGACAACACCAGAGGTCCCTGTGTTTTCCTAATCCTTATCAGGATCATAAGAGAGCAGAAGTTCCTACTAAGCTTAGGATTCCAGTCCTCTGCAATAAGGAATGGAAAAGTCCATGTAAACTTTATACATTATTGTACAAACCTAAAGTGGTATTTTGAGAATTTTAACACTTTTCATAGAACTTGGTTTAAACATCATCAATTTTCTTTCTTTTGTGAACAATTTTCTGTGCATCCATCACAATGCCATAGATGGATGTACAAGGCACTACAGAAATCAATCTAACTGTTGTACATTTTTTAATGCTTGAAGATGAAATATAAATGGGGTGGTGGGTATTGAGGAGGGCACGTATTTCATGGAGCACTGGGTGTGGTACATGAACAATGAATCTTGGAACACTGAAAAAATAAAAGTAATTGGGAAAAAAAAGAAATAAATGGGATAATTTGGAAAAATAATAGGTTAACAGTGTGTTAAGCCAAGACAATCTCTAGCTAATGAGTTTACAGGTCAACTTTATTTTTCATAAAAGATTTTATTTATTTGACAGAAAGAGAGAGAGAGAGAGACAGAGAGCACGCATGCGAGCACAAACAGGGGGAGGGGCAGAGGGACAGGGAGAAACAGGCTCCCCAATGAACAGAAAGCCCAATATGGGGCTTGCTCCCAGGACCCTGGGATCATGACCTGAGCCAAAGGTAGAGGCTTAACATACTGAGACACCCAGGTACCCCCAATTTTATTTTTTACTATATTTTCTATAATAACCATAACATACATTTAAAAGAGAAGACGATATTAAAAACTAAATATTTAAGGAAGCATAAAATAGTTGTAGAGGAGGGAAGAAGAAGAGGTAATTCAAATTTTAAAACAAGCAAGGAGCAGAAGAATACTGAGAACATAAAGAGAAAGGGAATAAGGGGAAGGGGGTGCAGAGGGTAAAAGTGTTGACAAAGCAAATTTTTTGCAAGCTGTTGAGGAAAGGGTTAGAGCTGGGACCCTTGATTCAAGATCTGAGTGTTAAGCCAAGTGCTATAAAAGCTACCTGGAGGGGCGCCTGGGTGGCTCAGTGGGTTAAAGCATCTGCCTTCAGCTCAGGTCATGATCTCAGGGTCCTGGGATCGAGCCCCGCATTGGGCTCTCTCCTCGGTGGAGAGCCCGCTTCCCCCTCTCTCTCTGCCTGACTCTCTGCCTACTTGTGATCTCTCTCTGTCAAATAAATAAATAAAATCTTAAAAAAAAAAAAAAAAGCTACCTGGAGCCAGGAAGGGAGAGTATTCTGAAAACCAGGATAGGGACACAGATAAAGGCAGTAAGCAACAGCAGCAGCAGTCCCTAGAAAAAGGCTGGGGAGACCAGATCCAGGATGCCGGGCCTGTTTTGATCTCACCTGCTGCTGAGCCAATTCTTTAGAAGAAAGCACAGCCTAGTGGGTAAGCAATGAAAAGGTAAAGTTACATGGCATGGAATTCCTAGACACGATGATTATGGGTGAGAAACACCATAAAAGGTTTTCTGACATCCAGGAAGAGCTGCTATGAGTGAGAGCTCCTGTTCCTGTTGGTCTGCACCCCTTATGGGTGCTGCCCACCAATGTGAACGGCAGCCTGCAGTGCCTGGCTCAGGACCTCATTGGCTGCCTGTGTGCAACCCCAAACCACACATGCAGATGGAAGTAGTAATCTATCAAAATAGTGTCAGGAGAGTCCAAAGTATCACTGCGCAAGCTTTAGCACAGTCCTAGGATTAAGTCGGAGGCAAAAGAACCTTGGTAATACTGTAGTGGGTCACACTGTCCAACTATAAGTAAGCTGTTTAAATATTAGGACACTTGTTGATTCTGTTGCAAGTTTAATTATCTTGAGGCAACTCTTAACTTTTGGCCTATACAAAATTTTATAATTTTCCTGAATCTCCTTGACATGAATGTTTTTTCATACCTCCCACCTGTCTTTTTAAACTCAACAGAAAATCTTGTCACCTTCCATCAGCCAACATGCAGGAACCTAATGATGTCACAAAACACTCCTAATTTGCCACCAGAGTTCAAGACAACAGTGACAAGCAATCATCTTTGAAGGAGGTACTACTTTCCCAACAAAAGGAGAAGCAAATTATCAATATAATTACGTTGTTAAAAAAGGCTGTAACAAAAAATTTTTTCTCAAAATATGTACAATATAGAGTAATTGTATATTCTCCATGATTCATTTATCAATGTCCAAGTCGATTATGACTGATTACTAGAACATGAGAACTCATTATCAGGGTTTACATTCTTCATTTTTTCTGTAATAGTATATAGTCTCTCTACAATATGCTTTCTCTCAAAAATCAACCCTTCTAATGCTAAAGAATCTGTTTTTTTAATTAATGCTATCATTGTGCCGATTGCATTTTAACCTTATTAACTTCATAGTGATTATAAAAATCTTAATTATTTAAGCAACATAACTCCTTTTATACACACCTAACACCAGGTACATACAAAAGTAATAAAAAGTTTTCGTTGATCTTGCCAATGTAGACCATGTTAACATTAAACCACAAAACCTGCAGTTTTCTACTTGAGGCCAAGTGGCTCTTCCGTCTTGCTGAAATCATGTTTGAAAACAGTCAGGTTCATTACCAAATATGTTTGGATTTGGGGGTTCAAATAAACTCAATTATTTTTCAAGTTAGAGTACTTTCATGTTTCTAGGAGATTCAAGTAAGTATTTTTAAGTGACATAAATGGATAGTCAAGTAGATAACTGAGTAAGAAACTTAATGTTCTATTTTAGAAAAGAGCTAGATTGGTAAAGGAACACATTGAGGCTCACCATTTTAGAATTTACAGAACATTTATGTACACAAAATAACCTGTGAAATGATATGAACATTTGTTACAATGGTAAACCTGCATGGTATCATCTTAGTATTTAGTCAGAGATGACTTTACAAGAGATGAAGACACCAATTCCTATATCCCAAGTCCAGAGACATGGCTAATCACCTGAAGCCATCATAAAGAGCTTTCTCTCACGGAGGAAGCAGAGACCCAAAGATCGTAACTCTTCAGGGAGAAAGTCAACATTTTTCAAGAGCTACACTTTCATCATGGAACCTTTCTTCCTGATTTTACCACTCCATTCATCTTATTTGTACCCCAGCACATTGCTCATTGTCAATTCCAAAACTCAGTTTACTCCAAGGTCACCTCCCCACCCCGCTAATTCTCATGTCACATTGAACTGATGACACTGAGGTCCTTCACCACCACCCAATGACTCAGTTACTCTCACCTTCCATAAACACCACTTCTCTTAGCCTACCTTTTCCTCCATTATAGATGGAAAGGTGCCCCCAAAACATAACCCCTCTACCTCCCTGTGGTAAGATATAAGCAATACTTTTCTTATTCCTAAAAGAATATGTGTCTGTGTAATAGCTACGAATTTAAAGGACAGTTTGTGCTGTGCAAGAAATACCCAGCTTCTTTAGTTTTTGTTTTGTTTTGTTTTGAAGTACGCTCCACACTGAGCGTGGGGCTGGAACTCACCCCGTGAGGTCAGGAGGCACCCAGCCGGGAGCCCCTCTTCTTTAGTTTTAACAAGTCGATATAAGTCCAATTCTGTCACTGGGTTGGGAATCTAGCATCAGACACTATTCTAACAGAGCTCCACCATTATGCTGTGTTTGAAACTCAGGGTCTTAGCACCAAAGCATTCAGTACCCATAGTTTTTAATGGCTCCCCACCAAGACACCCACCACCCGAGCCTGAGTGGTCCCCCCCAATTCAGGCCCTTGCCTCCCTCATTAGAGGTCAGTAGAACTGTTTCAAGTCTTCCTCTCCGCACGAGGAATGTTTTCCATTCTCACAGGGCTCCCCTGATGGAGCTCTGGCTAGAACTCACGGCGACCATAGTCTGGAGGGTACCTGTGTTTTAAGGAAGGTGATGTCATTGTGCTATAAAATCACGTTGGCCTTTGAAAAACTCCAGCTAACTGAACGGCGCTCCTGGGTGCCACGGGACAGCAGGACAACGCTGGGGAAACGGACCACGAAGATGAAGACCCGGAGGCGGACGGCAGAAAGGAGCAGGAGACCGCTCGGACACTACACGGACACCACAGGGCCGCGCGCGGGGCTGTGCTGGGCTCCGGCTCCCCCGCCCCCGCGGCGATTACGCCTCCTCCCCAGCGGCCCCCGAATGCCCCCTGGTGGCCGCTCGTGCGTCCTCCCGAGCAACGCACCAATCAGCTCTCCTCCCAAATGACCAAGCCACCCGTCCCCAGGGCGGCACTTCCCGTCCCTTCCCTCCCGTTTAGCAAAATAGTAGGATTCTTAGAGGCAAACTCCGCGGGGTCGCTGTCACAAGCTAGTTACAGACAGTCCTGTCTCCTCTATCGCTGACGTTAGCAAGGCAGCATACCCGCTACTGCCCCGGTCTAGAGGTCGAGGCTCAGGCCCGTTTCTCCCCGAGGAGTGGGCGGGGATCTCCCGAGCGCGCTCTGAATCGGGCTGAGGAGCGTACGTTCCAGGTGCGTCCAGGCTCCAGCCCCTTCGACGCCGACGGCGCGCGGGGCCCCGAGCGGCCCCGGGAAGCAAAGACGGGCCTGGCCGTGCCGGTGGGCTGCTTCGGGACTTGACGGAATGAGAAGAGGTTATCAAACAAGTACATGAATAAACGTGAAAAAACCTCCCGCGATGTACACCAAGAGGGAAACGAGAGATGGTGTGTCTGAGGAAGCGACGCCCTATTACCAACCAGGCAAAAGGGAGGGAAATGCACTCCGCTGGGAGGATTTTACCCGTTAGCGGGGGCCCCAAGGGTCGCGGATGCGCCTCCTGAGAGGGGAGGGCAAAGGAAACGAATCAAGGATTTTAAGAACTAAAGAACGCTACCTACCATACTCTGAGGTCCCGGGGGAGCGCAAAAAGCCAGCTCACCACCATCTCGCACCTCGCGCCTCCCGCCTCGCGCCTCGGCGGTCTCGCGAGGTCAGCACGCGCTCGCCTGACCGCCAGGCGTGCGCGTGCGCGTGCGCCCTTAGGAGCGGGAGCAGCGGCAGTTAGACCGCGCGGCCGACCTGGCTGCGGGGGCCCAGGGATGCCGCGGCTCCTCTGCGTGTGCCTGCTGTGGCTGGGGCTCCTGTTAGTTCGGTTCTCCCGGGAGCTGAGCGAAATCAGCAGAGCTAGGAGGCTGTGCGGCAGGCACCTCCTGAAGGAAATAATAAAACTCTGCGGCAATGTCAACTGGAGCTACTTCGAGGAGGAAACCCCCCTGCCACCGCTGTTTCCTCAGGACAACGAGATTGAAACCTTCATCCCCGACCGGTCGGAAAGCTCCCAGACCACTTTCCCGGCTTGGGCGAGAGGCACGAACCCAGGTAAAAACAGAAACTGAGGGCATGTTTGCTCATCCTTGTACTTTCTTTTCCCCAAGTCTGCTCTGCCAGGTGGTGAGCTTCCCCGGGAAATGGAATTTGCGCTTAATACACAGATAAATAAAAATGTTTATAAGCCAATATATCGCAGATATGCAAAACCTCAAGGAAGCTTTTGTTTTTTTTAAACTTAGAGGAAATAAGTGTACAAATATAAATCTATACATTTATGTAAGAATGCTGCTTCTTCCTTAGCTTTCCCTTTCTGGAGTACACTTGTCACCTGGCAAAACCCACTTTGTCCTTCGGAGCCTCTGAGGTTTCATTTTCCCTCCGAAGTCATCACTGACCCTTTCATAGGTAGTGACTCCATTCTCCGTCTACCACAATATCTACACATAGACCTAGTTGACCATCATCAGGACCAGCCACATAATTGGGCCAGCCCAGTGCAGAATAAGAATGCAGGGCCCCTTTTTCAAAAGCAGGAAAGGGCCAATGAAGGTACTAAAATATAAAACTTTTTTTTTTTTTTTTTTGCCTTTTTTGGTGTGTTTCTCCTCTGCTTGCACACATGGTCCATTCTCTCATCAGATTTCACTTTAAAGTTCATGTACTTAACACTTCACCTTTACAAGATAACATTTTGGGAATTTCAAGACTGTGACAGTTGAGCATTAAAGAAAATGCAGGGTCCTCCTCAGCACTGGGTCTGTGTGACTGTGCACAAGCCTCTCCCTTAAGGCCGGTCCTATATATCAGACCATTTTATAGGGATTATTTCATGCATGTTTTTATCTGAAATGCCTAGCAGAGGGCCTAGCACACGGTATGTGCATAATATATATTGAATGTATACTTACTGCTTTTTTAAAAAAGATTTTATTTATTTATTTGACATCGAGAGATCACAAGTAGGCAGGCAGAGCGAGAGAGAGAGAAATAGGCTCCATGCTGAGCAGAGAGCCAGATGCAGGGCTCGATCCTAGGGCCCTGAGATCATGACCTGAGCTGAAGGCAGAGGCTTAACCCACTGAGCCACCCAGGTACCCCTATACTTAATGCTTTTAAGCAGTCTTTAAAAAGAATATTCCTGTTTCAAATTCAGTTATCTTCTAATTATGTATTTACATTTCAGTAGCAACGTGGTTTGTCATTTTAAAAGAAAATGCACTTTATCTATAGCCTGTCCATAACATAGTGTCAGCCACTATGAAAAACAGTATGGAGGCTCCTCAAAAAATTAAAAATAGGAATACCATATGATCCAGTATTTCTGCTTCTGGGTAGAAAACAAAACAAAAACACTAATTCAAAAAGATAGATGTACCCCTGTGTTTATTGCAGCATTATTTTTAATAGCCAAGAAGTGGAAGCAACTGTGTCCATTGATAGATGAATGGATAAAGAAGAGGTGGTAAACACACATATACACACACACACACAGAGGAATATTATGCAACCATAAAAAGGGATGCCATCTTGCCATTTGTGATAACATGGATAGACCTGGAAAGTATTATGCTGAGTGAGATAAGTCATACTGAGAAAGACAAATACTAAATTATTCCACTTATATGTGGAATCTAAAAAAAAAACAAATCAATAAACAAACAAAAAGCAGAATCAGACCTACAAATGCAGAGAACACTGATGGTTGCCAGAGAAAAGAAAGTTGGAGGGGATGGCCAAAATCGGTGAAGGGGAGTAGGAGATATAGGCTTCCAGTTATGTAATGACTAAGTCATGGGACTAAAAGAGCATAGGGAATAGAGTCATTGGTATTGTAATAGCATGATATGGTGACATATATGGTAGCTACACTTGTTGTGAGCACAGCATAATGAAAAAATGAAATAAAAATCCATCTGCAATTTTAATGGAGATGCATGAATTATATAGATTAATTTGAAGAGGATTTATATCTTTTTAATTTAAGTAATCACAACTAAAAGCATGGAATATTTTCATGTTCAATTATTAGAGTTTTAAAGTTTTCTCAGTGGAGAATTTCTATATTTTTGGTTAAGTTAATGTTTAATACTTTGTTTTTGTTGTTGTAAATACTTGCTAATTATATTTTTGTTAGTGATTTTTGGTTAGAGAAATGCATTTGATTTTTACAGGTTGATCTTTATCCAGTAATCACGCCAAATTATCTTAATGGTTTAATAGTTTGTTTCTATAGATTTTTCTATCCTTTGCAAATGATAGCTTTGTCATTTCCTTTCTAAACCTTACACCAGTCTTCTTCTTTCTTATAGCATTGGCCAGGTCCTCTAGTGCTGTTAAGTAGTAGTGATAGCGGGATGTCTTGTCATGTTCCCAATTTTAAAGGGGAAAACATTTAAATTTCTCCATTAGGTATAAAATTTTAGGTTTGTGCTATATAACTTCCACCAAGATAAGGGAGCTTGCTATTTTTTTTTTTTAATCATTATAAGTAGGGCTGAACTTTAATAAGGCCTTTTGGGGGGCATCCTTTTGCATATTTCTCTTTTATTAATTAATTCACCAAATACTTACTGGGTACCTGCTAAGTGCCAGGCACTGCTATAAACCCTTGGGATTTATCAGTGAACAAAGCAGACAAAGATGTCTGGCCTCATGGAGTTTGCATAGGAAATGAACATAAATATTTGAAGGTAATAAGGATTATAGAAAAATAAAGAATGAAACAGGATAAGGACGATCAAGAGTTCAGGGGGTTGGAGGGTGGGGTATAGGATTAATAGTGTTGTCAAGGTGGCCTCATTGAAAAAGTGAAGTTTGAGAACGGAGGAGATAAAGGAATCAGCCAACCAGATATCTAGGGAAAGAGTGTTTAGGCAGAGGAATGAGCAGAGCAAATACATTTCTGCCCTGTTTACACAGGGAACAGCAAGGAGGCTGGTGTGGCTGGAGCAGAGAGAGAGGTAACAGGCAGGCCTAGTGAAACTGTTAGGCCATTGTAAGGATTTTGGCTTTACCCTGAGTGACGAAATCATTACAGACTTTGGAGCAGGGGAGTAACATTAATTGACATTTTAAATGACGTTTTAAAGGGATCACTCTGCTGCATTGAGGACAAGCTATAGGAAGGCAAGAGCAGAAGCAGAGTCTTCCTCTGGGGGTGTGATCTTAGAGGTGACAGCAGCTGGATGAGATGGGGCAGTGGTGGTAGTGGAAATTGTTTTATTCTAGATGTATTTGGGCAGATTTTATGTGAAATATGAGAAAAAAAGAACTCAACAATGATTCTAATATTTTTTTAATGTGATCCCCAAGTTTTTGTTTCAGACATCTGGAAGGCTAGGGTTTCTATCAACTGAGGTAGGAAAGGCCTCAGGTGGAAGAGGTCTGAAGACAATATTGGCAGCTCAGTTTGGGGCATGTGGAGTTTGACAAGTTCAGATGGAGTTTTGAACATGTTGAGTTTGAGACACAAGTGGAGACGATGAGTAGGAAATAGGATATATGTACATCTGGGTTATGGACATAATCTCACCTGAAGATAGGACTTTAGGAGTCATAGGTATATAGGTCATTCTCAGAGCTGTAAGACTGGATGAGATCACCAAGGAGTGCCAAGGACTGAGCCCTGGGAAAAATCAACATTAAACAGTTGGAGGAAGTATTTGCAAAGGAGATAAAAGAGGAACACATAAGTGGGAAGAATGTGGTGTCCTGGAAATGAAGTTAAGAAAGTGTATCAAGAAGGAGTATTTTTGGTGAGTCAGATAAGATGAGAATTGTTTATTGAATTTAGTTATATAGAGATCATTCGTGACCTTGAAAAGAGAAGTTTTGGTGCAGCGATGGAACAAAAGCCTGATTAGAGAGGGTTTAAGGCGGAATGAGAGAAGAGGAATTAAACAGTAATAGAAAACTATGAAGGAGTTTTGCTACAGAGGGGAGAAAACAAGCAGGATGATAACTGACAAGGTAAGCAGGGCCAGGAGAAGTGATTTTGGCTTTTTTTTAAGTGGGAGAAATAACATTTTTTTGCTTATAGGAGTGAAGAGTTGATGAAGAAGGGTATAGAGGAGCATTGCTGGAGTGATACCCTGGAGTAGGCAAGAGGAGATGAGATCTGGTCCCTAAATGAAGGAACTGGCTTTAGAGTGAATAGTTCAACTATGTAAGTAGTTAGGAAGGCAGAATGTATGCGTACAGATGTTAAAAGATGAGGTAAAAAAATGGTGAAGGGACCAAATGCAAGTTCTCTGATGATTGCTTTCATTTTCTTACAAAGTAGAAAGCAAACCCAATTGAGAGTGAGTACGGATATCTAATCATGGGGTAAATTGCACTGATTTGGGAATCTTGACCTATCTTTGCATTTTTTTGGAATAAATGCTTTAATATACTTGTAAAATATGTTTGTGGATTTAGTTAACTAATATCTTTTTAGGACTTCCAAATAAACATAAGTAAATGGGCTCACATGGTTTGTTTTTGTTTTTTTTTTAAATCACATTGTTCTTACCTAGTTTTGGAATAAAGAATATACTAGGTTCATAAAATATGCTGAGCAGCTTTTTCTCTTTTCCTGGAACAACTTGTATATGATTAGAACTTACTGTTCTTGAAAAGCATGTAGAACCTACCTCTAAAATCATCTATGTTTAACTTTTTAAATTTTCTGTGCCAATTATGGCATCTTGTATTTTTCCATGGATTAACCCATTTCATTTTGATTTTTACATATGTAACATTCATAACATTCATTTATTTTAAATACTCAGTTATACCTGTTCTTCTGTTATTGTCATTGTTCTGTTGTTCATTTTCATCTCTTCTTAATTAGTCTGGTTAGGGTTGTATCTATTTTATTAATCCTTTTAAAGAACCAAGTTTTGGGTTTCTAAACATTTATAGTGTTTTGGTTCTGTTTTTCACTGATTTCTTCCCTTCTTACTACTTTGGGTCCTCTCTGTTGTTCTTTTCAAATTCATAGATCTAAATACTCATGTTTAACCTTTCCTGTTTTCTGGTGAGTAGAGCTTGTTTCTCTTTAAATTACCTCCCCAGTTTGACATATTAGTTTTCATTAACTAGTATTTAGCTGCTTTCATTCATGAAAAAGTTTCCTTCTTAACTGTCTTTTTTTACCCTTTGAGTAACAGAACATGGATGGCACATCCCAACAGGAAATTCTTTCTTCAATTTGCCTGGACAACGTAATTTCCTTTTTCCCTCAATGTACTCTGTTGATTATGACACATCTTAATTCATCACATTTATCTGTCTTAGATGACTATTTAATATCTATCCTACAGTTTTAACGTTCCACAATTCAGCTTAAGCATTTTAAATACAAACTTAGTAAACAGTGTTCT
Source organism: Potos flavus (assembly GCA_028534135.1). Taxonomy (NCBI): domain Eukaryota; kingdom Metazoa; phylum Chordata; class Mammalia; order Carnivora; family Procyonidae; genus Potos; species Potos flavus. The sequence continues at coordinate 75,824,547 of CM052892.1, read as the reverse complement.
GAAAGGACTCTAACTACAAGGTACAGGGATTCATCTAAATAACTCTGAGAAAAAGTGGTGGGAGAGAGAGTTATTATAGAAACAAGATCTAGGAGCAGACTTGGAAAGTCTCTGGAAAGCCTGAGGAATCACATCAACTTTAAAAACTACCTTCTTTCTTTTTCTCTCTGAATCTTTTCTCCTCCAGTATTTGGCCTGTCATGACAAACTTCATGGTACCCTTTTAGTTTTGTTTCTCACTACTTCTTAGTTCTAACTTCAGAGAGAGGACACTTATTAGGCCAACTCTTGTTTTCACATGGCATGGATTGTTGGCCACCGTGGTAGCCTGATTTCTTTGGGGTCAGGTACTAACAACCTGTAGTCTGTTCAACTGTGGCTGTAGGGTAGAGTCCGGTGGTTCTGAACAGGGCTGTCTAAGGTCTGGCTCTATAGCATGGTTATAGGCAAATGTATCCTCCTGGAAGGGACAGTAGACAGGCAAGGGCAATGATGGAACTCCAAAAAGCCTCCAAGTAATTACCTTCTGAATTTAATTTCTTTCCAGTAATACTGAATGAGTTAAGAGCAGTATAGTAGCAGTTAGTTCATTGAGCATATCACTACTTCATCTCTTCATATTTCAATAATGAAAAAAATTGTTATAAAATGTGCATAAAAAGACAAATACAGTGGTCCCCCCTTATCTGCAGGGGATATACTCCAAGACCCCCAGTGGATACCTGAAACCAGATATAGTACCAAACCTTACATGTGCTGTTTTTCCCTATACATGCATACCTACAATAAAGTTTAATTTATAAATAAGGCACAGTAAGATATTAATAATAAAATATAACAATTATAACAATATACTGTAATAAAAGTTACATGAATGTGGTCTCTGTCTCTCAAAATATGTTATCTGTCCTCATCCTCACAAGACAATCAGTCTTGTGGTGATATGAAACAATAAAAGGCCTATGTACTGAGAGGAAGTAAGATTAATCACCAGGCATTGTGATGTAGCATTGGGCTACTACTGACCTTTGGATGCTCTGTCAGAAGGGGGAATCATCTGCTTCCAGACCAGAGTTCACTACAGGTAATTGAGACCAGAAAAAGAGAAACTACAGATAAGGGTAAAAGTGGGCAAAGGATGTGAATAGACACATCTACAAAGAGGATATACAGTAAGCATACGAGAAGATCCTCAAAATCATTTGTCAGGAGGTAATTTGCAGATCAAAACCACAGTGGGATATCACCTACCATCCACTAGGATGGCCATAATAAAAAATGGAAAATACAAGTGCTGATGAGGGTGTGGAGCAACTTGAATCCTAATATATCAGTGGTGGTGTAAAATGATGTAGTCACTGTGGAAAAGCTTGGTGGTTTGTCAGAAAGTTAAATAAATTTACCTGAAGATCCAGCAGTTCTACTACTATATATATACTCAAGAAAATTACAGACATATATTCACACAAAAACATGTGAAGATCCAGCAGTTCTACTACTATATATATACTCAAGAAAATTACAGACATATATTCACACAAAAACATGTATGTGAATATTCACAGCAGCACTATTCATAATAGCCAAGAGGTGGAAACAACCCAAATGTCCATCAACTAATAAATGGATCAACAAAATGGCTTATATCCATACAATGGAGAATTATTCAGTCATAAAAGGAATAAAATACTGATACATGCTACAACATGGGTAAGTGAAAGAAATCAGACATAAATGGCCACATGTGTGTGGTATGATTTCATTTCCAAAATAGGCAAATCCTTAGAAATGAAAAGTAGATCAGTGGTAGCCCAGGGCTAGAGGAAGAGGGAAACAGGAATGACTGTTCATGGGTATGGGGCTTCTCTTGGGGGGTGATACAAATATTCTGGAATTAGATAGTGGTGATGATTACATAACCTTGTGAATATACTAAAAAACACTGAATTGTATGCTTTAAATACTGAATTTTATGACATATGAATGATATCTCAATAAAAAATGTCTTTCCATAAAAAATGTACAAGGACTTCTAAGCTTTTTTATAGGAAAACACTACTTACAACTCTTTTAGTTAAAATATATATATTGCTGGGATGCCTGGGTGGCTCAGTCAGTTAAGTGTCTGTCTTCGGCTCAGGTTATGATACCGGGGTCCTGGGATCAAGTCCCACATCAGGCTCCTTGCTCAGCAGGAAGCCTGCTTCTTCCTCTACTTCTGCCTGCCACTCCCCTGCTTGTGCTCATTCTCTCTCTCTGACAAATAAATAAAATCTTTAAAAAAATTAAAATTAAAAATTAAAAAATTTAAAAAATATATATTGCTTTTGAAACCCAATTTATTATTTAAAATGTGATTACTTGTTTTTTAATAATTAGCAGACTTTAGGGGCCCCTGGGTGGCTCAGTCAGTTGAGCTTCCAACTCTTGGTTTCTGCTCTGGTCATGATCTCAGGATTGTGAGATCAAGCCCCGCATCAGGCTCCATGCTCAACACAGAGTCTGCTTCAGATTCTCTCTCTCTCCCTCTGCCCCTCCCCACGCTGGTGTGCTTGCTGTCTCTCTCTCTCTCTCTCTTTCAAATAAATAAATCTTAAAAAAATAATGGACTTTAGTATTCTAGTATTATGAGTAAATTTTCATCTAAATGAAAATTTTAATAAAGTAGGAACTTTTTTCTTGTCTCTCAACAGTTTCTACTGCCTCTGAGGAAGAAGCGATAAGCAGTTTGGAGATGTCTTCACTGCCTGAGTATAGATATACAAGGGCCAACTTGCCTCCTGATAAGACAGGAGAATTTTCCTCATTACAAGATAACAATCAGTATATTCATGAAATTTCAGAATTTCAGAAGAAAAATACAAACGAAATTAAAACCTTAAGCAATGCGTTTTGGGGGAATCATCCCCAGAGAAAACGCAGAGGATATTCAGAAAAGTGTTGTCTTAAAGGATGTACAATAGAAGAACTCAGTATTGCATGCTTTCCATATACTGAATACAAAAACACACATAAACAAGTACCATGATTTGTGACTGAGATATACTAACCATCATAGGAATTATACTAACTTAATAAAAGCTTAATATATTTATTTTACTTTATTTTTGGTAATTGTCCTTGTAGGTTATTTGCTGTGAACACCATCTAAAAGTATTTGCAGGTATTTAGCAATACTTTATGGTAATAATAGGAATCTTAGTATTTTCTTTGGTAACCCCAATTTTTCCTATATTTTTATATTTGAAGAAAATGTTACTGGAGGTGGCATGATCCACATAGATATCTAAGAATTACCTGCTGATGCTTGTCATTATGCTTGAAACTCTCTCAGGCTGCATTTAAATGGATTATGGTATGTTCTGCCTTCCATCCGTATGACATACAGACTGACGCCCATGACTATTAGGCTCACTCCAGTATGCCAGTCTGTCCCACCATCTTCAAAATAACTAACTCGCTACCACTCCTAGTAGGAGCTCTTATACTATAATCATAGGTTCTCTTTTAATTCCTTGCATTTTATTATAGTAACTGGTCAGAAATCTTCTCACGGTCTCTACTGAGCACGTAGAGTTCAGTGACCATCTCTAAGCCACAAAATCTTTTCGTGATACTCTGCTTTGAAGGGACTGCTATAATGTGACACTCTGTTTTGGCTTGGTCAGAAGAGAGTGCAGTGTGAGCAGCACCTGGGAACTTGTTAGAAATGCAGTTCTCAAGTCCCAACCCAGCCCTACTGAATCCAACTGTGGGTGTGGGGCTCAGCAATCTTCGTCGTTACAGGCCCTCGGGTAAAGGTCGAGAACCACTGGTAGTCCTATGGAATACTGTTGAAATCCTACTATTTCTGTGCTTGCATATTTCAACTCAGTATGATGTTATAACACTAAGTTTGTGGTGTATTTTTCCACTTTATGTCCACATGTGAAATATTTTTAGTGGTGCAAATTAGAGAAAAACTTATTCCAAAGAATTCAGAGTGGAATCCTTACTTTCCACCATTAATTAAGAGGTAAGCATCATTTGAAATCTTTCTCTAGTTTCTTTCTCAAATATGTACTGTAATGTTCTTTACAATTAAAACTTTTATTTCTATTTGGCGCTGTTATTTCTTAGGACAAAGGTTCTTTTTCACATGTATCTATATCATATACGCTTACAATGCATTAATAAATATGTCTGAAATTTTTTTACCTGTTCCTGGGTAGTCTACATTCAGTTGTCTTTCTAAATATGGGGAGCCACCCGTTTAGATATAAAATGACAGACTGCATCATGGTTTAGTAGTGGAATAAGTCTGCTGGTATTAGATGAAAATGCACCATTGAGAATTGCCTAGCTTAAGCTAAAATACAGTGATGCACTTGAGCCCACTTTGAATTATAGGTTTGTCCTTGTAGTTTAAAAATAAAAATACAGTTTATTAGCTTACTGATATACACACACCAGAAATCCAAATTAGAAAAGCATGAGATTGGGGCACCTGGGCAGCTCAGTCAGTTAAGCATCCAACTCGATTCCAGCTCAGGCCATGATGTCAGGGTTGTGCGATCGAGCCCCATGCTGGGCGTGGAGCCTGCTTGAGATTCTCCCTCTCCCTCTGCCCCTCTCCTACTCTTAAAAAAAAAAAAAAGAAAGAAAGAAAAGAAAAGCATGAGATTAACCAAGTGTGCTATTTGCATAGCTGTATACTTCCCTACACACTTTAATAATTTGTTAGGGTGTATATTAGTTTTGTGTTTTAATGCCTATCTTTTAATGTTTAGAATTGTGCTAAAAATGATTTTGTGCATTTGCATAGAACACTCACATTTTTCTTACGGACTCCTTAGAGCAATCCTGAAGCAGGAAAAAAAGAAAGCTGAGACGCTTTGATATTAAACAACTTATTAAGGCTCCTTTGTGTTGTTACTTGCTAGTTAGTGATACAGCTGGATCAAGATTTAATCTCAGCATCTTGTTCTATACTCCTGATGTCAATAAAATCACGAGCAGAAATTACCCATGTATTTTTGTTTGGAGTTCATTTATTTGGCCTCTATTTTGTTTTGACTTCTGTGTTGATTAGTAACCTTTTGGGTCTCAGCCCTAAATCTCCTGTTCTTTATTCTGCTTTGTGATGCTCAGACTTGGATCCTGTAAACCACACTTTTCCTTTACTAGCTGGCTTCCCGTGAGATTCTGCTATTGGGGCACAAGAGAGGACCCCTTCCTCCCCTTGCTATTTCTTTCAGCATCACCCAAGTAAGCATTTCTGCCCACTGACAGTGATAGCTTTTTTTTGTTTTATCCTCAACTTCCACAACCAGCTTCATCACCTTCCCTCAGAGATACCAATCCCAGCTGTCTGGTGCCCTCCCTCAAAAGTCTGAGTCCCATCCCTGGGGGGTCCTTCCCTAAGTTCCCACAGTACCAGCACCAGCCAGGCAGGCAGAGATCTGGGTCCCCATCTCCATGGTGCCCTTCCTCCAAGCTTCTAGGTTTTGATAATCTCTAATTCTTTCCTTTGTGCAGGCATGGTAGCTGCTTCCTAAAGTTGTGGTTTTTGTTTTTGTTTTTAATCTGTTACCTTACTTTTTGACTTTTTCCTTTTCAGTCCTCTAATATAACCCTAACACTTTACATTAAATTTACTGTTAAAATACCTGATGTGGTTTCTGTTTTATTGGGTGGGCTTGAATGATAAAGCCCCTGACAGTGGTTCAGAAAGTGGTTTTGAACTGTTTTAGGGCAAGGATGGTAGTAAATAGTTTCATCTTAAAAGGAAACTCTAAATGATTGGTAGTGGTTTGCCCATTTGCAAGTCTATCCAGGCCCAGATTACTGTTATCACTATGGAGGTCTTTCCTTTTGTAAAATTTATTATAAATGGAGCCCTACAGTACATATTCTTACATCTGGCTCATTTCACTCAGCATACGGTTTCTGAGATACATCAGTGTTGTTGCATCAATCAGTAATTTATTCCTTTTGATTTTTGCATAGCATTCTATTGTATTAGGAATAAAGCTGCTACGAACATTCATGTACAAGTTTTCCCTTGCATAAATACATAGGAGTGGCAATGACTTCATACGAAATTGTCAAGTGGTTTTCCTAAGTGAGATCCAGTTGCTCCAACACTTAGTTTTATCAGTCTTTCAAATTTTTTATGTTTATGTTTTTACGAATCTGGCTTTTTAATATACTTAGCTACAAAGTAAAAAAGACTACTTTCTGAATCCTGACTTACATATATCTTGACATAGTCTTTTTAATTTTAGCTATTTTAGTGAGAGTGTTGTGCTATCTTTCTGTGATTTTAATTTGCATTTCCTCATGACTAATGATGTTGAGCCTCTTTTCATGTTTATTGGTCATTAGTGGATCTTTTATGAAGTGTTTGTACAAGTCTTTTGCCTGTTTTTAGTTTTTTTAATTAATGAATTATAAGAGGTCTTCATAAATTCTTGATACAAGTGCTTTGTCAGATATATGAAATGCAAAAAAAAAAAGATATATGAAATGCAAATATTTTCTCCCACTCTGACTTGTGTTTTCATTTTCTTAAAGTATCTTTTTAAAAATTATTTTCTAAAGATTTTATTTATTTATTTGAGAGAGAGAAGAGAGAGAACACAGGAGCAGGGGGAGGGGCTGAGGGAGAGGTAAAAGCAGACTCCCCACTGAGCAAGGAGCCCATCTGGAGGCTCCATCCCAGGACCCTGCGATCATGACCTGAGCTGAAGGCAGAAACTTAACTGACTGAGCCACCCAGTCTCCCCTCCTTAAACTATCTTTAAAAGATAAGTTCCTAATTTTGATGAAGATTAACTTATCAATTTTTCTCTTATAACTGGGGTATTTTGCATTGTGTATCTAACAAACCTTTACCTTTTCCAAGTTTAAGATATTCTAAATTTGCTTCTAGAACTTTCATAGCTTTAACTTTCATGTTAGGTCTGTGATCCATTTGAGTTCATTTTTGTGTATGATGAAAAAAGAGGCCAGGTTTATTTTCTACTAATGGCTAACCAGTAGTTCCAGTACATTAATTTTAAGACTGTTCTGCCATCCAGTCCACCTTGGCATATCTTACAAAAATCAATTGACCATATATATGACTGGGTTTATTTCTGATACCATATTGTTTCATTAAACCACACACTTATCCTTATGCCAACATCACAGTCTTATTACTATGGCCTTATTTTAAGTCTTAAAGTCAGGTAGTCTAAGTTCTTCCACTTTTATGTTCTTTTTAAAAAACTGTATTAGCTATTCTTGGTTCTTGCTATTTCCATATAAATTATAGAACCCTGTTAATTTTTACAAAAATCTCCTGAGATTATGGTTGATACTGCACTGAATCTACAGATCATTTTGAGGAAAATTGAGTTTTCTGATCTATTAACATGGTATGTCTTTCCATTTAGAAATAAAATACTTAGGAATATATTTAACAAGGTATTTGTAAGTATTGTACACTAAAAACTGCAAAATAGTGTAGACCATTTTTTTCTTCTTTAATTTCAACACTATTTTGTAGTTTTTAGTGTACAATACTTACAAATACCTTGTTAAATGTATCTCTATTTTATTTCTATGCTATTTTAAGTGATATTTTTAATAATTTTACTTTTAATTGTTGCTAGTATATAGAAATAGTAAATTTTTGTACTTTGGCCATCCATCCTGCAATATAACAAATTCCCTTAGTAGGTCTAGTAACTTTTTAAAATAAATTGTGTAGGATTTTTCTACATAAATAATGTCAAATACGAGTACAGGCACTTTTATTTCTTTCTTTCCAATATGTTGTCTTTTATTTCTGTTTCCTTGCCTCATTGCCTTGCCTAAGTCTTCTAGTACAATGTAGAAAAGAGAGTAAATATCCTTGCCTTATTCCAGTCCCAAGGGGAAAGCATTCATTATTTTACCACTAAGTGTGATGTTAGCTTTTTTCAGATGCACTCTATCAGACTGAAAAAGTTGCAGTCTATGCCCAGTTTGCTGAGAGTTTTTATCATGAGTGTTGGATTTTGTTCAATGCTTTTTCTGCATATATTGAGATGATTATATAAGTTTTCTTCTTTATCTTGTCAATATGGTGTATTTCATTGATTTTTTTGAAGGTTAAACTAACTTTGTATTCCTCAGATAAAATCTGAAGAATCTGTTGTAATATATTATTTTTTTTTCCTTTTTCCTGGATCTATGCGCTACTAGGAAGGGTTTTTCTGTCAATATTTATAAGGAATATGGGCATATAGTTTTATTTATATATATATATATATATATATATATATATATATTTTTTTTTTTTTTTGGTTCTGGTATTAGAGTAATGGGATCCTCATGAAGGTAGTTGGCAGGGGTTCACTCTTTTATTTTCATAAAGAATCTGTGTAGAGGATGCCTGGGTGGCTCACTCAGTTGAGCATCTGACTCTTGATTTAGGCTCAGGTCATGATCTCAGGGTTGTGAGATTGAGCCCCTGGCTGGGCTCTATGCTCAGTGGGGAGTCTGCCCCTTGTCCCTCCCACCACACATGCACATGCTCTCTAAACTAAACACATCTTTAAAAAAAAAAAAAACCTGTGTAAGATTATATTATTTCTTTGTTTGATAAAATTCACAGTGAAATTGTTTTGCCTCAAGTTTTTAACTATAAATTTTTTAGTTTGTTTTGGCATTTTTTTCTTTCAAGAAATTGTGTCTAAGTTCTTAGGCATATTTATTGGCATAAACCTTGTATTTCCTTCATTATTCTTTAAATGTCTGTAGGATATGAATAATAGCCCATTTATTACTGCTTTTGGTAATTTATGTCCTTTTAAGTTTTTCTCTTGATAATTCTACCTAAGGTTTATCAATTTTATTGATATTTTTAAAGTAGCAGCTTTTGCCTTCACTGGTAATCCTTTTTTTTTTCCTGCTTCGTTATATACTTCTAGCTTTATTTTCTCTTTACTTGAATTTAATTTCCTTTGTTTTCTAGTTTCTGAACTTTACACCTTTCTTCCTTTTTAATAGAAGAATCTAAAGCTATAAATTTCACTTTAATCACAGCTTACCTGCACATGTATTTTTATTTTCATTCATTACAATATATACGTCTATTTTCAGTAGGCTCCATGCCAAATGTGGGACTTGGAACTCATGACGCTGAGATTAAGAGTCACATACTCTACCAAGCCAGTTTGGTGCCCCTACAAAATATTCTCCATTTTCTCTTGTATTTTTTCTTTGACTCAGTTTATGTTTGTATTCAAGTTTCCTATGTTTCATAGCATGTACAAAATATCTTCCTTTACCGATGGTTTGAGTTATTGACAGAGAATAATCTTTTAAAATTTCTTGAGAATTGTCTTAGGGCCCAGCATATGCTTCATCTTGATTGTTTTATGTGTACTTGACATGAATGTATAGTCTGCTGCTATTTGGTGGAGTGTTCTATAAATGTCAGGTCAAATTGGCTGATTGCAATGTTCTATATATTTACTGATCTTGCATTCTTCTTATTCTGTCAATTAGTGAAAGTGTTGAAATGTCTGGAATTGTATTTGTCTATTTATCCTTTAGATTATTTATATTTTGTCTATTATATATTGTCTATTATCCTTTTAGATTATTTATATTTCATGTATTTCAAAATGCTGATACTAGGTGCATGACATGTCTTCTAGATGAATTGCTTTTGGTTATTATGTCTCCCTTTCTCATTGGTAATATTCCCGATATTAATACAGCCACTCCCAACTTCCTGATTAGCATTTCCATTATATATGATTTTCCACCCTTTTACTTTTAGCCTATCTTCATCTTTACATTTAAAGTTGGTTCCTTTATGAACAGCATGTACTTGGTTCTTGCCTTTTCATTACATTTGATAATATGTGTCTTTTTGTAATGTTTAAATCATTGATTAATGTAATTAATATGGTTTGGGTTTAAATCTATGCTCCTGCTATTATTTGTCCAATTTGATCTCTGTTCTTTTTCTCCTTTCATTCTATTGGATTGACTTTTTTTTTAATAATTCCAATTTATTGCTTCTAGGAGTTAGCTATTAGCTATTTCTCTTAATTTTTAATTTTGATATTTAGTGGTTACTCTAGGATTTACAATATGCATCTTTATCACAGACTACCTTCAAATAATATCACTTCACCATCAGTTTAAGACCTTGTCAGCAGTATACTTAATTTCCCCCTCTTGTCTTTTCTGCTATTTGTACTATATCTTTTACTTCTACATCTATTACAAACCACACATTTTTGTTTTAAATTTATTCATACACATTTAATAAGATTATTACCATTGCACTCATTTTCAACTGATTTTTACATTAAGCCAATGTGTCATGTAGCCATCAAAAATCTGTAGTTCATTTTATATTCTATCTTTTTAGAATTCAGGTTTGTAGTCCAATTTAGACTCTAGCTACTTAAAATCAGTTACTTCTGATTGCTTTCATGAAGTCTTTCTATACTACAAACTCATGATCAGCATGAATTGTAAATATGCCTGCTTCAGTGCAAACATTTTTCAGGTCTGCTCTATTAGAGTCATCTGAAGGCTTCATATATGCTTCTTTTTTTTTTTAATGCTTCTAATAATCTATTTCATCATGCTTTGTAATGATACCTCCATAGATTTTCAAGATAGCTAAACTTGCTTATAAATAACGTGTATCTTTTCTAATTATCTGGAGATAATTAATATCTGTGTATCATATCCATCCATTTTAGTAACTCCATAAAGTCCTCTGAATCTATCAGCTGAAGTATTTCCAGGAAACCAGTATCCATCAATGGCATCTTTTTTTATCCATAAAAATGATGCATGACTGATGATTCCTGGTGTAAACATTTCTCTGATCAAATGAGCACTTTCGCCAATGTACTTGTCTGCAACAGAACTGGATACTACATTTAAGAACTTGCATTCCAGTTGGCTAACAGCAGCTCTTGCTATTAGTGTTTTTCTTAACTACTGGCCCTATAAAAACAGCCTTTTGGAAATATCCCTATACTGAAATAATTCTAGGTTTGTAAGAGGTAGTTCTATTACCTCTGAATTCTCTGATTTGTTCTGATAACCCCTCCACTTCACAAAAAGAAATATTTCCTATGTCCTTATGAGACATGCATAAACCAGTGGATCTTGGCAAATATCAATGTAGTCACAGCCAAAACAACTCTTGTTCCTGACTTCAACTTACTTTTTTTAAGCTAACAATGACAACCGACAACCTATCTTGGTTCATTTAACAACAAATTTTTCTTCAATTAACTTCTTAAGTACTTCACCCACAGTTTGCCCAGATTTGGGTGACTGTAGGTCCTTTGGATCATTTTCAGACTTTTCATACTAAGTTCTTTTAATTGTTCCCTTAACTGTTTAAGACAGTTGTTGATCTTCTTGTGCTCCACCATCTTTTCGTGTGATAGCCTTGAAGCTCATTATTTCTATGGTCTGCCACGATGAGATACCATCACTCATAGGGGACGCCAAGAGTGGACATGGCTATTAGAGTGGGAGAAGAAGTGGAATGAAGGAGGACAATAGCACTGGAAGGCGGGGGATGGATGGCTCTCCTCATATCAATTATCTTTCAAGAAAATAAAAAAGAAAAGGAGCATCTGGGTAGCTCAGTCAGTTAAGTGTCTGACTTGTGACTGCAGCTCAGGTCATGATCTCATGGGTCGTAAGACGGAGTCCTGCATTGGGCTCCACACTCAGCAGGGAGTATGCTTGAGATTCTTTCCCTCTGCACCCCCAAACTCCCATGCATGTGCCATGTCTCTCTAAAATAAATAAATACCTCTTAAAAAAAACATAGTAATCAAACCAGACATGGGTATACCATCAAATTACCAGTTTTGGTTAGTAATTTCACTTCAAACTTCCATAGAATACAGAGTTAAACACAGGAAAATGCTCCCGTGTTTCTACTACCAAATCTACAAACCTGTATTTACCGCATTTTACCATCTGCCCTCTAGTTATAAATGGAGAAGTGTCCCTGATGTATTAAAGACTCATTTCTCTCTTGTGCTTGGATCCCATTCAAAATTTTACTCTCTTTATAATTTGCACCCCATCAGTTTTTCTCTCTTCATGGCTCACTCCGTCAGCATATAAACTTGATATAATAACTCCCAAATAAAAACCAAGAATCTTATTTTCTTGCCCACTATTGCTTTATTTTCCTGTTCCCCTTCATGGCAAAACTTCTCAAATGGTAGTCTACCCTTACTATCTTTACTTCCTTACCAACCTTATAACCTCTTCAACCTGATCTAGTCTGGAAGCTGTCCTCCACCTACACAGAATTTACCACCAGTTCACAGTGGCCAAATACAATGGTCAGTAAATGAAGCTCCTATTACTTGGTACTTCAGTAAATAACATTCAAAATGATTGACCATGGAGTGCTTGGGTGGCTCAGTTAAGCATCCGACTCTTGATTTCAGCTCAGATCATAATTTCAGGGTTGTGAGATTGTGAGGCCCCCTGCTTAAGATTCTCTCTTTCCCTCTATCCTTCCCCACTCCTCTCTTTTAAAAAAAAAAAAAAAAAAAAAAAGATTGACCACTTTTTCCCCACTTAAAAACACATTTCTCTTGCTTTCATGAAACTCCACTCTGCTTGTTTTCCACTCTCCCTGACCACTCTTAGTCTTTCTTTGCTGACTCATCCTCTTTCTAACCTCTAAGTCATTGTCTCAGAACCTTATCCTCTATTTGCTTTCTTTCTCTAAAAACACTTCCTTAAGTTACCTTACCTATATCTGTTGTATTAAATGATTATCTATGTGACATCTCTATTTGGAAATATAAGAGGCATCTCAACATGTCCCAAATGGAGTTCTGTCTAAACTCCCTCCTCTTCCATAAGTAAAGAGCTCATCCATCAAACCAAAACCAAGGAAACATCCTTGATTTGTTCCTTTCTGTCACCCCTCTCGTCCAATCCATCAGTTGATCTGTTTCTACTTCTTTCCATTTCTATCTATACCTCTCTAATCCAAGCTATAAAATGTTTTCAGGGAATGAATGGTGAATAAACCAGTTTGGCTGGATTGGAAAGTTACTGTTGAGGAGAGTAAGAAGAAATAAATCTAGGTAAGGCAGTTTGAGACACATGTTGAAGGTCTTGGAATGACAGACAGGAGTCTAGTTTATAAGGGGAGCAGAGAGAGTTATCTCTCCTTGGCATAACTGTCCTAAACAGTGGTACTTTTTCAATAATTTATAATATGTTGACATAATAGTTTTTCATAATATGATAAAACTGTTGTTCAACATAGTACTGGAAGTCCTAGCCTCAGCAATCAGACAACAAAAAGAAAAAAAAGGTATTCAAATCAGCAAAGAAGTCAAAATTTTACTCTTCGGAGATGACATGATACTCTATGTAGGAAACCTGAAAGACTCCACAAAAAATTGCTGGAATTGATAACAGGAATTCGGCAAAGTAGCAGGACATAAAATCAAGGCACAGTAGTCAGGTGCATTTCTATACACTAACAATGAGACCAGAAGAAAGAGAAATCAAAGAATTGAGCCCATTTACAATTGCACCAAAAACCGAAAGATACCTAGGAATAAACCTAACCGAACATATAAAAGATCTGTGCTCTAAAAATTATAGAACACTTATGAATGAAATTGAGGAAAACGAAAAGAAATGAAAAAACATTCCACGTTCAGATTTGAAGAACATTGCTAAAATGTCCCTGCTATCCAAAGCAATCTACACATTCAATGCAATCCCTATCAAAATACCATCAAGCATTTTTCACAGATCTGGAACAATCCTAAAATTTGTATGGAACCAGAAAGACCCTGAATAGCCAAAGGAATGTTGAAAAAGAAAACCAAAACTGGATTTGGATTGAATTTCTGGATATGGGTTCCTGTCTCACATTAAGTCTTTCATCCATTTTGAGTCTATTTTTGTGTATGGTGTAAGAAAGTGGTCCAGTTTCATTCTGCTGCATGTGGCTATCCAATTTTCCCAACATCAACACTGTTGGTGGGAATACAAACTTGTGCAGCCACTCTGGAAAACAGTATGGAGGTTCCTCAGAAAGTTAAAAATAGAACTACCCTATGACCTAGCAATTGCACTTCTAGGTATTTATCCAAAGGATACAAACATAGTGATTTGAAGGTTCACATGCATCCCAATGTTTGCAGCAGCAATGTCCACAATAGCCCAAATATGGAAAGAGCCCAGATGTCCATTGACAGATGAATGGATAAAGAAGATGTGGTATATATCTACAATGGAATATTACTCAGCCATTAAAAAGAATGAAATCTTGCAATTGCAATGATGTGGATGGAACTAGAGGGTATTATGCTAAGCAAAATAAGTCAGAGAAAGATAAATACCATATGATTTCACTCATATGTGGAATTTAAGAAACAAAACAGATGAACATAGCAGAAGGGAAGGAAAAATAAGATGAAAACAGAGAAGGAGGCAAACCATAAGAGACACTAAACTCTAGGGAACAAACTGAGGGTTGTTGGAGGGGAGGTGGGTGGGGGGATGGGGTAACTGTGTGATGGGCATTAAGGAGGGCACTTGATATAATGACACTGGGTGTTGTATGCAACTGATGAATCACTAAATTCTACCCCTGAAACTAATAATACAATATATGTTAATTAAATTGAATTTTGGCAGAGTACTCTCAAAGGCAAAGGTCACCTAGTCCAAACTTTTAAAAAATTCACTTACTTTCAACTTTCTCTCATCCTCTAGGAAAAGGAAGTACTGTCCCTTACACTGCTCCTTCCACAAAGACCTACTTTCTATATTTTATCAAACTGTTGTCCACTTAAATTCTTTTGTTTGGAGCATTGAATGTGTAGCAACACAACTAAAACTATATTCAAATAATTTCTACTGGGAATGAAATGATTTTGTCACTTTGCCACCTGGGTAATAAAACCATGGATCACTGCAGAAAGCTTACCTAAGTTTATTGCTGCTTTATGTGTGTGCTGCCAAAGCTGTGAAAGGCAACATAGTAAAATGGTTATGATCTCTGGCATTGGAGTCAGACTGCCTATGTTCAAATTGCAGCATCTCTTCCTTCTACACGTGAGACTTGGAAATTATTGTATATTGCTAAACTTCAGTTTCCACACACTGAAAATAAGAAAAATAATAGTACCTACCAATTGTACGAATAAAATGAGATAATCCACATAAGAGGGTACTACCTGTTCCCAAAGTGATATACAGATTTAATGTAATCCCTATCAAAACCCCAAGATCTGCAAAAATCTATTTTTTTGGCAGAAAGAGAAAAACCCATTTTAAAATTCATATGGAATTTTGGGGACACCAAAAAGCCAAAACAATTTTGAAAAAGAACAACAAAGTTGGAGGGCTCATACTTCCTGATTTCAAAACTTACTGCAAAAACTACTAGTAATCAATACAGTATGGCATAAAGACAAATATAAAGACTATTGGAATAAAACAGAAATAAACTCTCACATTTATGGCCAAATAATTTTTCAACATGGGTGCCCCAAGATCATTAGATGGGGGAAAGGACACTCTTCTACAAATGTTGCTGGGAAAACTGGAAATCCATATGCAAAAAAATGAAGTTGGACCCTCACCTTACACCATATGAAAAAATTAACTCAAAGATGGATTGAAGACATAAATGTAAGAGCCAAAGCTATAAAATACTTGGAAGAAAACATAGCAAAAAAGCTTCACGACATTGGATTTGGCAGTGATTTCTTGGCTATGACACCAAAAGAAGAGATAAATTGGAATACATCAAAATTGAACACTTTTGTGCTTCACAGGACACAAATCAACAGAGTAAAATCGTAACCCACAGAATGGGAAAAAATATTTGCAAATTATGTATCTGATGAAGGGTTAGTATCCAGAGTACAAAGAACTCCTATAACTTAACAACACAAAAACTCAATTTTAAAATGGGCAAAGAACTTAAATAGACATTTCCCTAAAAATACACAAATGGCCAATAAATTGCGCATGAAAAGATGCTCAACATCATTCATCATTAGTGAACTGCAAATCAAAACCACATTGCTATACCACTTCACACCCAATAGGATAGCTAACAAACTACACCAAACCAAACCAAATCCTGTAGCATTTTTCAGTCAAAAATGAGTAGTCTTCTGCATAAATTTCATAGAATAAATATGATCTTTACTTGGCATTGCTTTTTTCCTTTTTCTCTGTGGAAATTTTATTTTTGACTTTAATATACAATAATAGGACATGGTTTTAATATCAAAGAGTACTTTATTACCTCCTTGTCTGACCAAGAAGCAAACTGTTAATATGTTGCATATTATCAAAATACCCTGTTAAGTTTTTTGAGAGGATTATTAAATCTTATTTATTGCGAAATGTAAAAACAAGACAACAAAATGGTACTCAGGGATTTATCTCCACTGAAGTAGACCCAATTTTTGTATCTGTTAAGGAAAACACTTTAAATTCTAGAGAGGTTAAAATTAGATGACTTTTTAGAAAGATTACATGTCAGCTACTTCTTATTTCAGATACACTATTTGGAATATTTGCTTAAAGCTTTCATACTCTCAGCTATTCTGACACTGACATATCTTCCCTTTCCTAAGGTCATTTCTGAGGTAGTGCTGGTTTGGCCCATGTCCATATGAGTACCCTCTAGAGCAATGTTTCTCAACTGTCTTTGTATTATTTCCCTTTTCCCCTCCCTGACCAGGAGCTGACCTTTCAGACATCTTTCCCCTCATCTTCTCCACCATGAAATGTTAAAAGCACAGCTTATCTGTTTATGTGCTTTATACTTAAAAAGAGTAAGATTTTTCATCCCCCACTAAGAGTATTAACCCTCTTAGAGGTGACAGCTCTTGAAAAATCATGTTCTAAAGAGAAGTAGTATATGAAACTCTCTCATACTAAGTCCAGGCCCAAGATACCTTCTTATGAGTCCTTTATATCTGAGATTGTTTGGGGCCATACCAAACTAGGATCCCTGAAAACACCGTGATTAGTGCTAATATTCTCAGAGTTGCAACATAATTAATTTTTTTATCTCTTGGTTTTGTTTGAATGTTTAACAGGGAATTCTAAGTTGATACACCATCAGGATTCGCCCTCACATTAGGTTATCCAGGATTCCTTTACTATATCCATAATTAGTTTATCTACTCTTCTTTATTCTCGATACATGAGTGGGACTTAGGATTTTATTAAGATACTTAATGATGGCTTCCCTATCACAACTATTAACATGAACTACCTGATGCAACTTCAAAGTTATAGGTAGTTTGCAATGTCAGAACTGATAAGTGAATACATATGTAGGAAGATCTGAAGTGATACACAATGAGGACAGGACACAGTCTTTTTTTTTTTTTTCAATTTAGAGAGGAGAAAGAATTCTACTAAGAATGTGACCACTAAGTGGCAAGTTAGAGCAAATGTAAGAAAATGACCTAGGTAATTACTAGAGCCGAAGTATTTTTGGCACTTGACTGAGTTATTCATACTCTAATCTTCCACATTATAGTAAATTTAAAATAAGAGAAATTCAAGTTGTTAGAAAAAATTCCCACAAAATGTGAATTTAATCTCAGATCTGACAGAAATTTAGAAATTCCTTTTTTTCCCAGAACCATACTCACTGTTCCTTAGGTCCCAGATTTACAAACCATTTTTAGAAAAGAACTATCCTCTACAGTAGTTTCAATTTTTGAAAAATTCTTCCTATGTAATAATAGTTTTGGAAATAAATGGGGTCTCTTAAGGAATTTACAATGGTACAGAGTTCTAGATTTCAGCATTTTTCCAAGTCCTTCAATAAAAAGGCAAAATTCAGTTTCAGTTTTCATTGTCAACAATACCTTTACTCTTATCACGAATTCCTATTCAACAAGCTGCAATGCACTGTTATAAAACCACTAACAGAAAGGAAAAGAAGTCGTACTAGGAGATTCATACTATCCTCAAAATTACTGATGGAAATATGGATAGGGCATCTGGAAGGCTCAGCCAGTTAAGCATCTGCTTTCAGCTCAGGTCATGATCCCAGGGTCCTGGGACTACGTGCCTCATAGGGCTCCTTGCTTAGCGGGGAGCCTGCTTCTCCTTCTGCCTGCTTCTCCCCCTACTTGTGCACTCTCTCTCGCTCGCTCGCTCTCTGACAAATAAATAAAAATCTTCAAAAAAAAAAAACCAAAACATTTTTTAAAAAAGAGGTAGAAACCTTCTTCTGGCAGGATTTATAGGAAATAGTGACTGTTATTTCTTTTAAATGCTTTCTGAATAGTAGTCAATAATTGCAAACATTTAACACAAACCACTTCTAATGTGTCATTTAGCTTTGGGCCACCCAGCAGCTTGCAGTTCAAGGGCCAAGACACCTTGGTTATGCAGATTAAAAGTGTTAGCAAATTCAGTCATTTGTTCCTAAGAATCAAAACGGAGTCTTTGATTCTGCAAACTTTCTTTTTACTTTTCCTCCAACCAAAAACTGAGGGGTCTAAAATGTTACAAATTAGAAAAAATAAAAAATAAAATAATATTACTAAGGACATGAAATAATAAACTTTGTGTTAATATACTTAAAATTTGGGATAGCTATAAAGACTCATTGCTACAGCAACCTTCAACAAAACTATTATGCAGAAGAAAGTATATGTGTATTTCAAGTAGTCAAAAAAGAAAATTTCCATTTTCATAATTGAGTGTCTTGAGTGTTAGAATTATCTTTCTCATTTTGTTTCCATTTTTTTACTATGATTTCCTTAATCTCTCATATTTTTAATTTCAGTAAATAAATTCTGACTCATAATCTTATACTACATGCTACTAGAAAATTCATATTCTGAGATTCATATATACTCCAAGCATTTAAAAGAACCTAAACTGGTGTGCCTCAGTGGCTCAGCTGGTTGAGTGCCTGCCTTCGGCTCGGGTCAGACACTGGTGTCCTGCAACTGAACCCCCGATCCATCGGGCACCCTGCTCAGCGGGATCTTCTTCTCCTTCTCCCTCTGCCCCTCTTCCCTGCTCATTCTCTTTCTCACTCTCTTAAATACATAAAATCTTTTTTTTTTTAAATAAAAACTAAAAGAACCTAAACTAAAAAATAAAAAAGATAAAGCACCTAAACTTATTCTTAAAAATATTATCCCCTTATCTTTTTTTTGTGAAGATCATCTAAACGTTTTCATGTATGTATACAACTGTATTTAAAGGATAATTGATCAAAAAATATCTCTATTGCATCCTTTCATTTGTGTTTCTAGTACTTGTTCTGATAATGTCTTATCATCTGCAAATGATAGTTTGCCTTCTTGGCTGCCTGCTGCATCTGTAATACCTGCTATACCATCTCTACCTTACCCCCTTGCTCTATTTATTGTTATTTACAAACAGACAGCTCTAAAAGCTAAGCTTCTGTTCACACTGCTCAAAGCTGACCTGCTTGACCCCAATAAATAGCATCTATAGACGTGCTTCCTAGGCGAGTATTAACATTAAAACCAAAATCTAAGAATGTGGATAACTGCAACAGGGACTCTTAAAGCTCTTTTAATGTTCTTATATTATAAACCTGCTACAGTTACTTTCAAAAATAAAATGTTAAGCAATTTGCTATGCAAAGTAAGGACTTATCACAGAATAATGATCATTAACAACTTTTACAACCATATTAATAAAGACTAGTGTTTCGGTTGGAGATAAGGCATTGCCTTATAAATTTGGAAGACTGAAAAAGAACAGTATTTTAGGGCCTGCACCAACCAAGCAATCCCATATGGCATAAGTACAACAGAAATTAACTTCTTAATCTAAAAAACAACACTGTAATAAAGAAAACAAAATTGGTAAGATTACAAAATTAAATATTTTAATATTTAGGATATAATGTGCATTTTACTAAAAATTTGATTCATATGAAAAGTTAAAGGCTATCTGATATGAATTTGAATAATCTGAAAGTTTTAAAATTATCCTCTTTGTCATTCTGAAATCTCTCTAAAATGTTCCTGTCAGCATCATGAAACACTTAGTGCTAATTACCTTGAAATTAAGTACAGCAACCCAAACCTGTGAGTAAATGCCAAGTATTTTCTCAGATCCATACTGATTTTTTTTTCTTAAATAAAATGAAGTTTATCACATATAGCCTAGTCTTTTGTTTGTATAATCCTGCTGACTTATATACTTACTGTTATTATTTATTCCAATACAGCAAACGGAAAGATCTGTAATAAGTTATACTGAAAATTCAATTAGAAAAACTTTCATTAAAAGTAATTTAAATACCAGACCTGGAGTGGATACAGCAATGTTCATAAAGAGCATATTAGTTGTGAACAATCTTAGGAAGCGCTTCTTAAAAAAATCAAAAGATAAGTTTACTATTTTTTATAAAAGGCTTTCTTTGCCTATCCCTATATCGGTGTGTATACCACCCACTTCCTTGGTTAGGTGACAATAAAAAAGAAAATAACTTCTGAATATTTATTACACCAATATTTCAATTTTGTGGAAACATGCTAAAAGCACAATAAAGAAAATAGCAGTCTAAGTAAACGGACCACATAGTGCCACTCCCATGGTATAGAACTGTAGGTACTTTCTTATGTCTACTCCGCAACAAAAGTATTTAAATAAAATTTAAATATCAAGTTATATTTGTGGTAAAAACTTCACTTGACTTTAAAAGAGAAGTCTTAATTTGTAAGAAAGCACTCTTCCCCAGCAAATTATAGCGTGACTGGCAGCATACATATAGGTAACATGAGAAAGTGACTATTTCCCAAAGTAAGTAGCCACAGAAATAGGGAATAATTTATATAAAGATTGTATAACTTAATATAAGGAAATATTTACAGAATTACAGAATTCTAAGAAAATATTTACCCTCACTTCTAAAGAATATTAATTTGAAGAAACACATTTTGGCATCAACTGGTACAATAATTACTTACCTATTTCTTGTGCAGAACCAAATGAACAGCTGCAGGTTACCTTGTTTTTATGTATAGTCAGAATAAAATTTAAGACATCACAAATCTTCAGTGAATACTAATTCTCTTGCAAACTTAAGAATTTTACAATAAGGTACTCATCCCACTCTAAAAACTTCAGAATCTTTATGGGGGATTATTTTCCCTAAAACTAAAAACTGAAACATTAAGAGAAAAAAATTTTAAGTAATCTAGTTAATACCTTTGTTTTTAAAAACAAACAAAATGTTATAAACCTTTAAAAATCTGTTTGTAAGTACTTAGGTTTCTGAAATCAAGCATATTATACGATTTGCTAGTTTTGCCTTAAAAAGTAGCAGCACGGAAGATCCCTTAATTCATTATGTATACAAATCCTTGAGGAGTCCACAAATTAAATAAAAATTATATTCAACTTTCATCAAAATATCAGAAATCCTATTTAAAATATAGTATACTATCATTTTAGATGTTTTCTGCATTTGGTAACTACTAAAATTCTTTAAAGATAATGTAAAAAGCATTTCTTACCTTTCCTTACTTCCGACCAAAAAAATCTCAAACTTATGTGTGAAGCATTTTTTTCTTATATATTTTGCATTTCAAAGCCACCTCCAAAAAAATAATCAAAAGTTTTAAGTACAAGTTTAAAAAAACAGCATATACTACTGAAAATAAACTATTTTCTTGTTAACTGAAATACTGAGTATTTTAAACTTTGTATAAATAACACACACAACCCCCTCCACCATATTTTAGGTATGGTTTCCACATTGGAGTAGCACTAAAACAAAGGATGATAACAACAAATAACTCTTTATACTTAATTGAAAATATGTATCTGTCGTTTGTCTTAAAGACATACATTATGAATTTTCTACTGGCATTCTTGAATAAAATTAACAAGCATACTTTTCACCAATTTATTCTCATTTCTCCCTTGCATATGAGAATCTAACAAAAGGAAATCTCTTCTATGACTGCAAGAGATTTCTGAAACCCCTAAAATATATATTCTTAAGGAAAAAATTCCTAACCTATTAGGCTTCTTAATAAGTATATACATTCAAAAAACAATCTATTTTATGGCTTATGCTTAATTTTAATGCATGACCAAAGATTGAAAATTCTTATTAGCAGCCAACAGTTAAAGGGATGACAATATTCCTGGCATTCGTAATCTCAAAATTTTTTAAAAAAACTATTCACTGTAGTCTTAGAAAAAATTGGAGATAGTTCTATTTTAAAAACATACTCACCACAAACAGATACAAGGGAAACATATAAGAAAATAGATTGTGTTATATCTTTGTAAACTTGTTCCATTTCAAAATGTATTCTTTAGGGTCAGGGAAATATCCTATACAAATGAAACTAAACATTTGTTCCCTTTGCTTTGAAAAATATTTACAGTACATAGAACTACAAGCTAAAAGTGTACAACTGCTTATATTGCTGGCCAGTGATACAGATGAACAAGAACACAAGGTGCTTATTCAATTATCTAAGCATAATTTGTATAGTGACATTATTGTAGATCAACTATGGAAAAATTAGGAAACATTATCAATGAATACCAGGCCTTGTGTAAAACGTCACACAAGATGCAAAGGTATTATACATTCACTGTAGTAAAAACTGTACATACATATTTTATGCATCTTCAACACTGAAAGATTTACAATTTTTTCATCTTTCAAAATTCTGAGTTGAAAAAGTATTTTTTTTCTTTTGCCAAACAAAAGTAATGTTAATGGACTGATTAGGTTTGTGAAACTTTTCACAAAATTCTTTGCTAAGGACTTTTCATTTAGTCTTTTACCGATGTCCTCAAGAAGAAAAGCTCACTAAACTTTGAAAGTTTTGAATGGACATTTCCACATCATTGCTAGCTAGCATCATGATACACATAACCATGGTATATGTAATAAGAGTCCACAGCAATGTGAAATACAAAACTTTGTTCTGTAAGTCCATTTTGGTCTCAGAGTGAAGTTTGTTTCTTTCATCCAGCCATGTTGTCCCTTATTTGATCAACTCGAAAAGCTAGGTCTCTGAAAGAGGGGCGTTGATTGACATTATTGTTCCAGCATTCTGTCATGATCAAATAAATCTAGAAAAGAGAAAATAAATCACAATTACGATGAACACAAAGTACCATCTTTTAACTGGTGGAAGACATGACTTGAGAATTCCCACTTAATTTTCCTACACAGGCACATGTCACAGTCATGCCTAGATCCACAGTCATATGATGATGCTACTTATCCAAGAGCTCAGCAAATTAAATGTCATAAAGTGACCTGAAATCCCTGTGTAAAAAGGAAATAAAATCACGTGATGAATGTGGATAAAAAGTGGGTTTTTTTGGTTACCTCATCTGGGCATCCATCTGGTCTTGGTAATCTTCCATTATTCTTTAGGAGTTCTATCAAATGAAACACAATCATCTGTCCTTGTTTGTCATTGCCAATCATACGCATAAATTCCTGTAACACAAACCCACTTTTCAGTGAGAGGTTTTTTTTGTATATTTAATTTGAACCAGCTTCCCAACTTCTAGTAAATGTGAAAAATTTAGTATATGTATGTCTTCTTATATGTTTGAGACCTTTAAAGGACAAACTATTTTGGACATCAAAACTTTTCTTTTCAATCATATTTCAGAACCCCTACCTATCATGCCATTTCCATAACTATAATATACTTGGCACAAATTCCCTGAGAAAGGTCCAAAATAAGTGAACTACAACATATTTACTTTGGTTTTTTTATTGTTGCTCCAACATACCATATTACATTTCAGCTGAAATAAAATGTTGACTGTAAGAGAGGACATAATAAAAAGATAATGCAGAATGCATATCTAAGCATAAATACAATGGAGAGAAAATGTTCGTATGTTAAAAATTCCTAAAATTAAAGTCTGAACTATAAGCTAGAGAAAAATTTATGATGGACACATCACTTATTTATACAGTTACAGAGTGTTCTTATAAGTAGGTAAGAAAAATTATGAATATATAAATGGGCAAAACACGAGATAATGCACACACACATATATATATACTCCAAATATCCAATAAATAAATATGTACTCAATCACACTAATAGGAGAAGTACAAATGAAAATCAAATAAATACAACTTCTATCAATTTGACAAAACTGCATAAACATATAATGGTCAATACTGGCAAATGATAAAATGTAAACTCTTATGCACTGTTATTGAGAGCACAATCTGGTACAATTTTTCTGGAAAGCATTTTGAAATAATCAAAAATCTTTAAAAGAGTTCATAATCCTTTACCTATAATTACACTTTTATTCTAAGGTGACAAGAGATAAATATCTATACATAAGGAAATTCACTATGTTCACTGAAGTATTACTTAAAATTAAGACTGAAAAATGGAAAAGAACTGTCCAGAAATTATATCCTTATGATAAAATGCTACCTAGAACTTAGAAGTTATATTTGTAGAAAATATTTACTAATATAGGTAAAATATCCATGCTATAGTACTTAATGAAAAAGCAGGATAGCAAACTGTACAGTATGACCTTTATTTTATAAAAGAAACAATTTTGATAAAATTTCACTTTCATATATAAAATTTTAAAAAGCCTGGAAGAGGGGCGCCTGGGTGGCTCAGTGGGTTTAAGCCTCTGCCTTCGGCTCAGGTCATGATCTCAGGGTCCTGGGATGGAGCCCCCCTGCATTGGGCTCTCTGCTCAGCAGGGAGCCTGCTTCCCCCCCTCTCTCTGCCTACTTGTGATCTCTCTCCTCTCTGTCAAATAATAAAATCTTTTTAAAAATAAATAAATAAATAAAAAGCCTGGAAGAAAACATACAATATTAAAATGGTTATCTTAAGAAGATGAATTAGAGATGATTTTTATTTTCTTTTTCCTGGTTTCCTTATTTAAAAAATTCTAAAACAGGGAAAATTATTTTTAAGTGTTTAACTTGCTAATAATTTCTAGAATGAATAAATTAATTAGATTTACTAAAAATAATATAAAGACCCCCTCCGTTTTATTTACTTATTTACTAATTTGTTTATTTTCCTCTCCAACCCCCTCTCTTTTAAAAATGCAAGTTAATGAGTAAGTTCAGGATTACTTTGTTGGATATGTTGTCTTACAAATAAGCAATAAGAGGCTCTAAAATGAGTCCTAAGCTTACTATTATTCTTTTGAAAAAGCTTTTCTCATGTTAAGAAAAGTTGAAAGTTAAAAAAAAAAAAGCACACTGACCGCTGGGGGACTTTTACTCTTCTCAATATATGTGAAAAGTTCATACAGAACAACTCCAAAGCTCCAAACATCTGAAGCCACAGAAAACTTGCTCTCTGTCAGTGATTCTGGAGCATACCTGTAACACACGAAACCCATTTATAAGACAGTTACTTGAACTGTAATAGCATTGCATGGTGACAGATAGTAACTACAGTTGTGGTGAGCAGAGTATAACATATAGACTCCTTGAATCACAATGTTGTACACTTGAAACTAACATAACGTGTACCAGCTACATTTCATTAAAAAAAAAAGTTACTTGATATGCCAACTCTTGATTTTACCTAAAAATCACTGGACTAAAAAGACAGGGTGTACAGAAAAAAGTTAGTATAAGCAGGCCTGAGGCTGCCATCCTCAAAAACCTTGTTTGCAATGTTGACAACTGACTGGTGCCTGGGAACGTAGATTTCAGAAGGGTTGCCACAGTTCCCTAAGTGAGAAGAGTTCACTGGGCTTAAACTGTTTCTGCAAACAATATGGTTTATACCGAACACCTGCTTTCTTTCTGGGAGCCTGGAATTTTGGTACAGGCCAGGCAGAGAATGTGTTGTCAGGATTCATGGCTGGGGGAATTAAACATGTCCCGTGTGACTTTTCTGGGAGAGGACCCTTGGAAGCTTTGTGCTTGGTTTCCTCCAGGTTTTGCCCCACATGGCTTTTCCCTTCACTGATTTTGCTGCATATCCTTTCTCTAAAATGAATCATAGCCATGAGTATGTATGCTGAGTCCTGTCAGTCCTCCTAGTGAATCATCAAACCTAAGGGTAGTCTTGGGAACCTCTGGCACACAAAGATAACTCAAATCCAAAAAATTTATTTTTGTCTTTATAAGTAACACCAAAGTTAACTGCAAAGTACCTTCCAGGAATGGGGGAGAGGGGGGAGCTGCTCTTTGCAAGTTAAAGCTTTAAATGAATCGAGCTAAGTCTCCTGGTGGGAAAAAAAAATGGCTTCTAAACTGGAACAAGACTTGAAGCTATAAACATAAAAGAAAGAACTTTATTCAGGGGCGCCTGGGTGGCTCAGTGGGTTAAAGCCCCTGCCTTCGGCTCAGGTCATGATCTCAGGGTCCTGGGATTGAGCCCCGCATCGGGCTCTCTGCTCAGCAGGGAGCCTGCTTCCCTCTCTCTCTCTGCCTGCCTCTCTGCCTACTTGTGATCTCTCTCTCTCTCTGTCAAATGAATAAAATCTTAAAAAAAAAAAAAAGAACTTGTTAATCAGAAGGAGGTTGATTATAACAGGAAACACAGAAAATGGAAACTGACGGGAAAATGGTGTCATTGTCTACTCAAGTATCAACACTATCCAAGGGAGGATTTTGGCTAATAGACTGAATATCATGGTTCCATTGCTAAGTTTATCATTATTACAGAGGACAGTGACAAAGATCTGTTTTAGACTAATGAGGTTAAACATATGAATTACATAACTTTAATCTCTCCTTCAAAATCCAATTTAAGGGTCCTCACTTCCACAGATCTTTCTCTGCTACTTAAGGTCTTAATGACTTCACACTACTGAATTTCTATAACATTTACTGTCCATACTATAGTTAGGCTATTTTTTAACATTTAGTTTCAAAAATTTTTTCACATAATTATGCTATTTTTAAATATATATTAGTTTTATCTCACAAATGGAATATAACCTTCTTGAAGGCATTTCATTCCCCCAATGCTTGCAAAACAGTCTCTTCCTTTGGTTTTCACGAAAGCACTGTCTACAATTTCCCCCCTCATCTCCAAGGCTGGTTTTCTCTTTCCCATGTAAGGATAAATACAAATCAAAAAAGAAAAAAATAATTCTTCCTGTTGAAAATGAGGGAAAAGACTCTTCTTCCTCTTAGAGCATTTACTTTAGAAAACTTAATTCTTTGTCTCTTTTAAATGTATGTAAGTTAAAAAAAAAAAAGTTTTTGCTTAAAAGCCTCTTGCCAGCTTTATGATCCAAGAATGTCTTTCTCAAGAACCTGGGAACCATCTCTCTGGAGCGTAATCTCAAACAAGTAGCACCCTGACCTCCCAGTTTTTGTGGGAGGTAAGAGTTTAACTTCTGGCAGGTACCTCTTCTCAAGTTGCAAAACTATCTCCTATCATAAAGATATGAGAAATTTGTTTTTCCTATGGATAATGCCAATTAGCCAATGCAGATGGTCACTCCAATTACCAAGTGAACTTAGAATAAATCATGTGTGATAAACCATGCCACCAAGTCCTCTTACTTAGCTACTGTTTATCTTTTTTATAAGTACTGTTTACTTAGCTACTGTTTATCTTGAGAACATTATGTAATGGGTTGAATCTGGCCATATAAAAAGGTGAGATTTCTTTCTGTCTTTGCAATCTCTTAGCAGATTGCTTGTGATGCCATGACTTCAGGATTAAAGCTTATTCAGTAATAAAATTTTTCTTTCTCTTCTATCTTTGTGCAGAGGTTTTCTGGGTTGGGAGGAGATTTAATTTTTAATTATATTTCCCCAACACATTCCCTTTTCTCCATCTTTTTAATTTGGGTTTTCCAATGTTCCATTAACAGAGCTTTACCTTTTTGTCAAAAACTTTCCATTAGATAGTATTCATCCACCTATATACTAACATCTCCTAAATTTATAACTGCATCTTGACCTTTCTTTTGTGCTTTGAGTTACTGAACACTTGCCTATTAAATAAAGTTGTGGCAAAGAGAACTCATCCCCACTTTTCCAAAACTTGCTAGTTATTTTACTTTCCCTATGCAATGAATGGCATCAACAATCTATCTTACTTCCCAGGTAGAAATCTAAAGAATTATTTTTGACTCATCTTTCAAACCAATAGCTAACGAGCCATCAAGTGCCTTTAGAATATTTCTTAAAAATATATCAAATCAGTCTCCTAACCCAATACCACTGTTACAATCTAGGGTCAGATCCTTATCACATGTATAGTACAGAAATCTTCAAACCAGGTGAAGAGTAATCCCAGGTATTTAGAAAGATTTTCCAAGGGATGCTCTACAACAAGAGTAGTATAAAGATCCTCCATGAGTCCCAAAGCCTGCTTCAACAATTATTTTAGCAGAAGCATTTTTCTTTCAGTTCTTCTTAATACCGCCCCCTAGGACATGCTGGAACATGTTGTTAGCTTAAAACAAAGAGCACTTTTGAACAAGGAAAGCAATATAGATAACAAGGATTCTTTGAAATGAAATTGTAATTGTTTAAAAGATATGGCTAGGGGCACCTGGGTGGCTCAGTCAGTTAAGTGTCTACCTTCAGCTCAGGTCATGATCTCGGGGTCCTGGGATTGAGCCCTACATCGGGCTCCCTGCTCATTGGGGAGTCTGCTTCTCCTTCTTCCTCTATCCCTCTGTCTCACCCCTGCTCGTGTTCTTTCAAATAAATAAATAAATAAATAAAATCTTTTTAAAAAATGGTATAATGGCTAATCTCATGATAAAAATTGTATGCATTCCCTTTCATACTTCAGATTTAGTGTTATTCAATTAATTAGTTAAAATCTATTTTTTTAAAAGATTTTTATTTATTTATTTGACAGAGAGAAACACAGTGAGAGAGGGAACATAAGCAGGGAGAGTGGGAGAGGGAGAAACAGGCTTCCTGGTGAGCAGGGAGCCCGATGCGATACGGGGCTCGATCCCAGGACCCTGAGATCATGACCTGAGCCAAAGGCAGACGCTTAACAACTGAGCCACCCAGGCGCCCCAAAACCTATTTTTTTTTAGTAGGCTCCATACCCAGTGTGGAGCCCAACATGGGGCTTGAACTCACAACCCTGAGATCAAGACCTGAATTGAGATCAAGAGTCAGACGCTTAACCGACTGAGCCACTGGGGTGCGCCCAGTTAAAACCTATTTTATCAATTCATATTCTGAAATACTTATACAAAATTTAGTCAGCCTCATTATATTATATAAAACATTTAATACTTGCTAATATAAATATAAAACTATATGCCAACTGCCTACCTGACTAGTTTTTATTAGCAGTAGATAGCTTTCTCTTCCATTACATACACAGGAAAATTTTGATCATGATAAAAATGTTATTTCTGATTTTTATACTAACTTCTTATTTAATAATTCTCCAAAGTCAAATATCAGAGTTTGATACATACCTCTCCCCAACACATTTACTGAAGGAATACTAGATCTTTTACCATATACCTTACTACCTACATTATAATCTTAGCTACATTTTATTCTGTATTATTACAAAATAAGTAATGAGAAATGATTTATTTTTATAATGATATAAAATTAATTATACTAGATACCTATCCCCTGAAGTTTATCTTGACTGTCCTTGTGATTTCCAGATATGCGGGGAGAAATACAGAGCCCTAAGCTCACATAATTTAGGAGCTTTCTTTTTAACAAAAAATATAAAATATAAAATTAGGCATGAAACTAAATATTTAAAATTAGAAAAGAAGTAATCTTGAAAGAAAGGTACTCTGGTGAATATGCTTTGTTATAAATATGCCTCTGTACATGTGCTCTGCAATTTATTTTTTAAATTTTATTTTACAATTTCACAATTTTATTTTATTTATTTATTTTTAAAGATTTTATTTACTTATTTGACAGAGAGAAAGACAGCAAGAAAGGGAACACAAGCACGGGGAGTGGGAGGGAGAGAAGCAGGCTTCCCGCTGAGCAGGGAGCCCGACGCGGGGCTCGATCCCAGGACCCTGGGATTATGACCTGAGCCCAAGGCAGACGCTTAACTGACTGAGCCACCCAGGTGCCCCACAATTTCACAATTTTAATAACTTCCTTCAATTGAAACATGAAGTCAGACTTCTGAAAAACTTTTGGTATATTTCCCAGAAATTGAGAAAAGGAATGACTCTAATTATTTCTCTTTTGAAAATCAAGTGGTTTAATTCTTTGATTTCAATAAAATTGAAAAAAGTATGGATCTAACGAAATTGCCAGCTAACAGATAAACTTTAATGGTACATCACTATATACTTTTTTACTACTTATCTCAGAAGGACTCACAGAAATGAATATTCTTATAACAAAACTCCTTCCATTCCTATCTACTTATTTACACAAACAAGTTTGCTTCCTCCTCACAGAATGCCTTTGCTCTTCTCTAATGGTAAACTATTAATCAATAGTTAAAATGTCATTTCTTTTTTTAAAATATTTTTTTAAATATTTTTATTTGAGTGACAGAGAGTGAGCGAGCAAGACAGACAGCACAAGCTGGAGGAGGGGCAGAGAGAGAGGAAGACGCAGACTCCCTGCTGAGCAGGGAGCCTGATGGAGGGCTCCATCGCAGGACCCCAGGATCATGACCCCAGGATCAGCCACTTAATTCACTGAGCCACCCAGGCTCCCCTGAAATGTCATTTCTTAGTTGTGCTTTTCTCTGATTAATTTAAACCCTCAGCAGAATTATTTGCATTCTTACGTTTCCCCATTATCTTCATTCTTCCACTTATATACTACATTACAATGATTTGATCATACATTTGATTTTTTCCTAAACTATGAGCTCTTAAAGGGAAGGGATAATGGGCAGTGGACCTGTCAGTTAAATATGCCTGCCACATAAAAATTCCTTTTAGTCTGCCTTCCTAGTAACTGGGCACAGTTGCTTTTTTTTTTCCTTCTTCCTGATATTGACTCTATCTTCATATCCCAAGTTCCCTCTATGGTGTTTGGAACAGTAGGTACTTACTATGTATTTATTAAAGTGTATTCATTAAGCATGCCCAAATCACTAGAAATTCATATAACTAGGCTTTATGGATTTCTAGTTAATTCCATTTAACTTCTTTTATTTCTCATTCTGGAAAAAAAGAATGAAATTCGTGTATGACTGGGGATATAACCAAAGTAGATAGTTAAGTTTAGATGAGTCTTATTTTCTAGTTTCACTTATACCCTAAAAATAATTAGATGATGGTAATGCTACTGATTATCACCAAGCTGTTCCTTAAAAGTGTTTTTATTATTATGAAAAATTTCAAACATATAGAAATTAGAGAACAATAAACAACCATGTATATGTCATTTAGTTAAATTCATTGCCTGCTTTGTTTTATGGACTTATTCCCCATCTCCACCCCGCTGGATTTATAGGAAGCGAATTCTGGACATGACAGTATTTCAAACATGATTATTTCCGTATGCATCTCTAAAAGATAAGGACTTTTAAAATATTCACAATGCCATTATATATTACTCTTCTATGTAAATAATCCATTTGTTCTATTTTTTTTATTGTTTTATGTTAGTCACCATACAGTACATCAGTTTTTGATGTAGTGTTCCATGATTCATTGTTTGGGTAAAATTTGTTCTAAATCACTGGTGCTTTTTTACCTAATTTCCTTCCAGACTAACAATTTATAATAGCTGGGGTAAGTTGTAAAACTTATAGATACAAAATAAATGAAGATAACTAATTAGGGTGCCTGGGTGGCTCAGTCGTTAAGCATCTGCCTTCAGCTCAGGTCATGATACCGGGGTCCTAGGATCAAGTCTCACATGGGGCTCCCTGCTCAGCGAGGAGTTTGCTTCTCCCTCTACCCTTCCCCCCTGCTCATGATCTCTCTCTCTCTCATTCAAATAAATAAATAAAATCTTAAAAAAAAAAGATAACATATGTGGATGATCAATGAACTTAGCAGTAGCTAACTGAATAATCTATATATTTCTAATAATTCTGATGAATCTCACACAAATATTTATAAATTGGCAGTTATATTGTTTATATTAGTAATTCTAATTGTTTATATTAGTAGTTCTAATTTTCAAGTCAGAAACCCAAAATGTTAATAAAACATACTTAATTAAAATAAATAAAACCCAACCCTTAAGAGTAACATCTGATTTAAACAACATAATTTTAATAGTATTATTTCAGATGAATAAACCAGAATTAAAGTTTATTTGGAATATATCCCAAATTTAAACATTTAAATATAATTACAACAATTCATTCCCATAAAACAAAATGTACCATAAATGAACCAAGACATAAAAAAGAAGACTTTGCATCATAGCACAAAGCAATAAAACACCAATGTATACCACATAAAAAATTAGGTTTGTATGTTTCTTGCAACTCATAATTTTAATTGAAGATCAAAAATTACCTTTAGCTTCAAACTGCTATAAAATGTTCCTTTAATGACAGATTAAATCACCATCATGGTTAAGAAAGCTTAAAAAATTCTGAGAACAGACTATCTGGGTTTAAATCCTAAGTCTATCATTTATTGGTCATATGACCGTGAGCAAGCTATTTAACCTGTCTATACTTCAGTTTCCTCATACTCAACATAGAAATAATAATACATCTTCTCCAAGGGTAGTTATAAAGATTAGATGCGGTAATCCTTGAACTGCATTTAGCCCAATGTAAGCATGATAAATTTTTGCTACTATAAATATATAAATGACAAACTATTAATACTAATAAAAATAAAGTCTGAAGTTTGTGCTCTAAAATTTTACTTTATTGTACTAAAATATACTCACCAGAATATTGGACTCTCACCAGGTTCTTTCACTTTGTAGTATTCTTTGTCTTGTGGCAAGACTTTGGTTAACCCAAAATCTCCAATTTTAACCCTGTTTTCATTTTCCACCAATATATTCCTTGTTGCCAGATCCCTGTGGATATACCTTTTTGTACCAAGATACTCCATTCCCTATGGATAAAATAACATTTTTATTTCAGCTAAGTTTTATAAACGTAAACAATTTAAATGGGTCTTTCCTCTGTATGCTTCCTTAATTATCTAAGAAAAACTCTAGAGGACTTTGTAATAATTACTTCAGCATGTTCCTTTTATTTACAACAAGTAGCCAGGATATTATGTACCTTGCATATCTGAGATGTATACTGCAGAAGTTTTTTATGATCTATCCGTTCTTTATGTTTTTGGAGATAGTCTCGTAAACTTCCATATGGTAAATATTCCATAATTAATCTCAGATTACGCCGACCTTTTAACATACAAATGGGAACACAATGTTTTACTCTGTCATATTTTACTGACAAAGTATTAGAAAACAAACATACATAAATGACTTAAAGATACATATAAACTCTAAGATGACACAACCTGATTATAAATTAAGTGACGTTAGTAGTTATTTTTGAATCAAAAAGTTTTGAAAAGAAGCTTAAAAAATAGTTATGGTTTAATCTTGTGTAACCCTTTATGCAAACCCAGGTAAGCTGATGAGAAAATTTCCTTTCTCCTTATCTATAGTGAACAAAAGTATCTAATTCAAAAAATATTTTCATAGAAAATGTGAGCAAAGACAATTTGTTTATTTAAAAATGATAGTCTCTCACTGAGCTTAAGCAAGCATGGTAAACACCATCCTCAGTGAAAAGAAGGATTAACCAAGGAGCTAAAGACTTCCCGTAGTTCTAGCCCAGCATGTCCAGGCACAATCTCCAGTCACATGAATGCTTCTCTCCTTGGGCACTGGTAGAGGAAAAGTCCAGATCTTGAGACATTTTATGTTTCCATTATCCAGGATGCCAAGGACATACTTCAGTTCAAACCAGGTTTCAATGGGCAACATACCAGCACTGTAGCACACTCCCTTGTACTTCACAATGTTGTCATGCTGCAGGGATTTGAGGATTTCAATCTCCCTCTCAAAGTCTCTCAGGTGCTCCTCAGTACTGTGCTGGAGCTTCTTCACAGCCACCACCTCCCCAGTGTTGTCCTGCAGGGGGTCATACCGGCACATCTCCACGCTGCCAAAATTACCCTAAACAACACATCACAGTAGGGTAGAGGCCTCAAGTCTTCTAGACAAATTACTAATAAATTCAAATTATACAGGCAATTCAGTGTACAGTAGCTAGAATTAGCAGATGTATCTCTAAGCTTACATAAGGCAACTTTTAGGATAAGAAAAGGAAATAATATTTCAACAGGTAGACAGTAAATCTTCAAAAGAAATTACAGGCTAAAATATAAACAACTTCAAAAAGGCATTTAAACAAATCATGAACATGATTTATAATAATAATTATTAATTATCTTAATAATTATTAAGATAAGCCAAGAGACATGTCAAGGAATTCCTAAATCTCTATCACTAACTCCCATGAAGATCTCTGCTGCTTCACAATATACCCTTTGATATCACTGACAGGGAGCTGGATGGAATGAGGAAGGGTTTGTTATGGACTGAATGTCTGTGTTCCCCCCAAATTCCTATGAGAAATTCTTAACCCCCAAAGTGAGTGTATTTGAAGACAGGGCCAGTGAAGAGGTGATAAAGGTTAAATGAGATCATAAAGGTGAGGCTGGTGCCTTTATACAAAGAGAAAAAGACACCAGATCTCTCTGCCATGGTGAAGACACAGCCAAGAAGGTAGTCATATGGAAGCCAAGAAGAGAATCCTCACTAGAAACTGAACCCTGCCAGCACCTTAATCTTAGGCTTTCAGTCTCCAGAACTACAAGAAATTGTTGTTCAAGTCCCCAGTGAGGGTATTTTGTTATGGCAACCTGAGCAGACTAATACAAGGTTGATTTATTTGCTCAAGGAAGAAGAAATTTTAGGGCGCCTGGGCAGCTCAGTGGGTTAAGTGTCTGCCTTCGGCTCAGGTCACGATCTCAGGATCTTGGGATGGGTCCGCTTCTCCCTTTCACTCTCCCTCTGGGATTTCCCCACTCCTTCTCTCAATAAATAAAATTCTTAAAAAAAAAAAAAGAAGAAGAAATTTTTAGCCTATCAGGATGTTCCCAAATTTTTTTAAAGGTTAATCCTTAACAAAACCAACTCTCTTTTTACTTTATTTAAATCTTTTTATTTAAGACGTACTGTCTATATAGACAATTTATATAGAATTGTTAAGTGATATATAACATTTAAAATTAAGTATTAGTTTTATGCATTAACCAAATTAGTATATTAAGGCATTACTGCATTTCTACAATAAAACAATGTAGTCCTTGAGCTACAAGATTCTAAGTGACTATATTTCCAGTTATATACGTAAAAGTCAATTAAAAACAAAAACTAGGGGCGCCTGAGTGGCTCAGTTGGTTAAGCGTCTGCCTTCGGCTCAGGTCATGATCCTGGGGTCCTGGGATTGAGTCCCACATCGGGCTCCCTGCTCAGCAGGGAGTCTGCTTCTCCCTCTCCCTCTGCCTGCAGCTCCCCTTGCTTGTGTGATTTCTCTCTCTCTCTCTCTGTCAAATATCTTTAACAAAAAAAAAAAAAAAAGACCATATATTAGTCTCAACGTTAGTCTCTAATTACAAAGACCACACAGTAAAGTGGGTAAGACCTGGGACTCTGGAGTCTGATGACTGGGGCTAGAATCTTGGTCCACCACTTACTCTCTTTGGAACCTTGGGTAAGTCACTTCCCTCGGTAATACCAGCTACTCCTCCTTATAATGGAGGATGATAAAATACCTATTTCATATTGCCTTACTAAGAAATTATTCTAAAACACATTTTTAAAAACGCAGGTGGGAAATAACAGAGATTTATATTCTTTCCCCCTACTTAACAATATGCTCATAAAATTTATTTTCCAATGCCATTGTATATTTCTTAAAAATATGATTTTTAATTACTGTATATTATGAATGTATTGATTTTTTAAATTGAAAATAGAAATAGATAACATTAAGAGAAGTTTTAAAAATGCATCCATGTCATTTCAATGATATTCATAAATACCTGTGTACGTCTCTAATAAGGATACTCTTCTTATAAGCGGAATTAGCAGTTCAAAGGATATGGACATTTCAAAGGCCCGTGATACCTGCTGCAGCAGAAGTGCTCTTAAAAGGGACACTGACTTAAGTTCTAATAGCAGTGGAAAAAATGTCAATTTTATCATATTCCTGCCAACACTAAACACTAATTTTTCTAAATCTTTGTCAAGTTGATAGGCACATATCAATCTCACTATTTTAATTTGGAATGTCTCTATTTTCTTTTGGAAGAAGATAAAGGCAAACACCGAGAGTGAAGAATAGATTTAGGACAGGAAACCAGAAGGGAATGAAAATGTTTGGAATGGGCACCACAGGAGAAATCAAATCAGGGAGAATAAAAGAACTACCAATAAAAGAGTCCTAAATACCAGCCAACGCTGGAAATCAATTTACAACGGAGACAATAAACATTTATATCTGACTTGTTCTTACAGTGTTTAAGGGATGAAAACACAAATAGAAAAAAAATAATTGAGAATTTTATTGTTCCTATACAAGGAAACAACAGGAAAGTAAAGCAGATCATCAAGAGAGGGAAGGTGACAGAACTGTGAATACTTAAATGGTCTACCAGGAGGTCTACCTAGTGTAGAAAAGGAGAGCTGAATCTAGATGGAAGCTAATAGGCTTCAGGAAGAAGAAAGGGTCAAAGACACTGGCAATAACAAAGATATCAAAGAAGGATTTATGTGTTGGGAAGAAACTAAAGATACAAAGTTATAGTCAGAGAGGGAGATTTCAGGGTCTGATATTTCATAAGGAAGATTATTATAAGGGATTACAGAATTCAAAGTGCACTCATTTAACACACACAGATCTGAGGTAGAGAGGTTGAGGAATTTAAAAAGGGTATTGAATGGGTGCCCAAAATAATGGCAGGGGCAAGGTGAAGATGAAAACAATGTGTACCCAAAGTGCTCAAGGAATGTAGATCATCGACCAAGATGCTGGCCAATGATGAGGAGAGAATAATAACCATATTCACACCGGACTATAAACAATGGCTGATACTCTGATGTTTGAAAAGTAGTAGCAGCAAGGTCCAGATCTGTGTGTCCCAGATCTGCACCATGGAGGAATAGGGAATAAAGAGGATTTCAAAAAAATCTATGTTTTAATTGAGATAAGAGTAAGGAATATAAGTATATGAGTGTAAAAATATAAAGTAAGATCACAAAATTACTCATTTTAGAATTCAAGTAGCAGAAGAAAGGTTTTGCAATATTTTCTTAGCTCCCTTTGTGAGTATTAAATTAAAATATACCATTATTTCTGTTGTCCTAAAAAATATGGAAATAATTTTAAGTATATATCCCTCCTTTGAATATTTTTACCATGCTGCTAATTGAAAAGAATAAAGAAACACAGTATACTAAGACCTGTGTTTTTATAAAATGAAAAGGTGACATGCAAGCACTTTTGTAGGGATGGCATTTTGGATTTAGATACAATAAGGTACAATAAGATACAAATACAAATAGCTAGACAGCCCACTGAACACATCAATTCTTTCAAATAAGCAAAGATGAAATTAATATTACAGTATTAAATGCAGCTAGGAAATAGCCACATTAAAATAGATACCGCTAACTAAAGACCATACCATTTTCCTCATTTCCTACAAACTAAATTAGTGAGAAATACATTTTGAAAATGCCATCCTTACAGTCTCCTTGATTTATATTATTAAAAAAAATGTTAAATCCAAAGAACTATGTAAAAAACAAAATGTTGAAAAGCAAAAGGAAATAACTCAAAGCTGCAATAATGCAGAATGTTGTGAATATAGTATATCCACTTTTAGAATTATGTTTCAAAAAATTCTCATGAGAGACTGTGAACTCTGAGCAACAGACTGAGGGTTTTGGAGGGGTGGGGGTGGGTGGCTGGGCGAGTCTGGTGGTGTGTATTGAGGAGGGCACGTATTGCATGGAGCACTGGGTGTGGTACATGAACAGTGAATCTTTTAACACTGAAAAAATAAAATAAAAGTATTTGGGAAAAAAAAAGAAATGCTCAACATCACTAGGCATCAGGGAAATACAAATCAAAACCACAATGAGATACCACCCCAGTCTATGAGAAAGCACATTAACATTTAATAAAGAATAAATAAAGGGGTAATTATGAAGAATAAGGAATTCTCTAAAAAAGAAGCATACCCTAATAATGCCAGTAATACTCCTGAAAATAATTTTATAATATTTTTGTATAAATAAGTAGACTACAATTTACTGCGTAACTGTGTAACTTAGGAATACTTTCTGGATAATTTTAAGCAAATTCCAATCAGTTACTGAATAACACCACAGTGTTGCACCCTCTTTTTAAAAAATTCTTAAAATAACCAACGTAAGGTCTATGTTAGAATTTTACATGAAAGAGCAACCTTTAATTAGAAAATTATGTGATATCTCAATATTTGAATAGTTCATAAATATACATGAAATTACAATATTGACACATACCAATTCACATATTATGAAAATTTTGGAAATTGTGATCAGTATGAAATTTAAATACCGTATGAACTTATCACACTATTCTCTAATTGTTAGTTGCCATCCACCTCCTCTGTAAACTCTACTAAGGCAATGGCTATATCCCATATCCACAATGACCAGCAGAGCACCTCGCATTTTATAAGAACTCAAATATTTGGATATAAAAGCCACATCATTTCAGGGGAAAAACCCAAAAATCTAGACGTAATTCAGACCCTCCCAAAGATGTCTCATTTCTAGATTGCCCTTTAAATTTTCATCTACTGGTTTAAAAAGTTCTGACTCCTGAAGTGAAGAAATCCACTTGGGATCTTAGAATTTGAAACATTGATTTTTTTTTCCTAGAAAATGGTCTTAATCAAATAGATGTTCATATATTCATGTTCATAATAACAGCTGGGAAAATATAAAAGTATAAGAATTAAGAAGCTTATTAAAAATAGCCACATCAACTGAAGATAATGAAATTCACTATAGATTGTTCCCTTTACTTCAAGTAAGTTGAATTTTATTTTCTAGAACTTTCTGTATAGTCTACTAAAAAAAGATCTCTAGGATATATAATAATATACATTAAGGCTGGATCTAAGGACGACAGAAATTAAATGAACAGAGAGTAATTTTTAAGGTTTTCATGATTCTGTGACTATGACTAGTGACTATGGTTACTAGTCTAATGACTAGTGTTTCTGGTCATGCAAATATTTGCATATAATTAACAATAAATCAAGATTTATTCAACAATAAACCCATGAATAAGTCATGTTACACAGATTTCTGCCTTTTCCATAAACAATTTTGCAATATAATGCCTGCTGGAAATAAAATAATTACTTTCTTTATCTCTTCATATACTACGACTCACCCCAAAAAGGTAACAAAAGAAGATAATGCAACTGAAGCGTACTCGCACAAACAAAAGCAAATACATAAATGAGATAGTAGAGATAGCACAGAAGTAGGAATAGAGGAAGGATCTGATCTCACATCTGCTACTATCTAGCTGTTTGACCACAGACAAGTTACTTAACCTCTCTGGACCTTAATTTTTCTCATTGTGAAATGAAGATGTTACTCTTAAGTTGAAAGGATCACTTCCTAAACTTTTCTAAAGGATCACTTTCTAAGATGTCAATAGATAAATTTTGGGGCTGGAAGGTTGGGGAGTAGATGACAAAAAGGTTTAATAAGTTTTGGACACACTGTATACTAACAAGAAACTGATGCTCTCAACACAGACTTATGGCCAAGATGCGCAGTGTGGTTGGCAGCCTCTAAGATATCTTCCAATGTTCTCTAACTTTGACATTCATGCTCCTTTATAATCCCCTCCTGTTAATTGTAGGCTGAATTTATCACTATAATTAATGAACAGAATATGGCAAAAGTGATGAGATGCCACTCCTGAGATTAGGTTATAAAAAGACCATGTTTCCACCTGAGGTGTCTGCTCTCAGCTGCCATGCTGTGAGGCAGCCCTGCAGAAAGGCCCCGATAAGTAAGATGAAAAGCAGATATTCTGAGGCCTGTCAATAGCCATGTGAGTGAGCTTGGAAGTAAATCTTCCTCAAGTCAAGTCTTCAGATGAGACTGCAAAGCCTGGATGACAACTTTACTGCAGTCTTGCAAGATACCCTGAGGTAGAACCACGCAGCTAAGTTGCTCCGAAATTTCCTAAACTAGGTGACAATAAATGTTTAGTTTTGGCTGTTAAGTTTTAGGGTAATTTGTAACACGGAAATAGATAACTAATACATCCCAAATGCCTAGATCTTCTCTTTCCAATTTGTAAGCCACAACAAGGTACAGAAGTCTACACTAACAAGCTTAGGAGAAGAAAGCAAGCTTACCACTTTAACTGGACTTGCTAAGAACTAAGCTTTTCCTGGTCTTACTTAAAATATATAGGCGAGGCATGACTATGTGACTTTCAGCAGATACTCTGTCTTGTTAACAAACACAGTCCAGTCAACATCTAGACTCTGGACAATGAGATTAATTATTTCACCCTGAGATGACTGAAAAAGGAGATGGGTAGAAAGGTTTAATTGTTCCTTTCTCTATTGAGTAACTAAAGCACCTCTACCAAGAAAGAGTCCTATGGTCAAATCAATAGGAGAAATACTGCCTAATTATCATCCTTCTACAGATGTTCAATGCACATTACTGTTAAAGATTCCAAAAGGTTCTTCAGTAAAAAGAGCTGTTTATTTAACACAGCATTTCTCCAACATCTGACGACTAAACGTTTTTTCTTATAAACACTCCCTAAATTTTTTGTAAAGTGAATCTTAGAGAATCTCTAAAGACTTTCTTTTCTTTTTTTTAAGTAGGCTCCATGCTGGGCCCCAATGCAGGGCTTGAACTACTGACCCTGAGATCTATACCCGAGCTGAGATCAAGAGGTGGATACTTAATGGACTGAGCCACCCAGGTGTACCTAAAGACTTTATTTTCTAAATAAAATGTTCTAGGATTATATGCTATTTAAAAACCTTCTGACATCTTACCTTGCCAAGTTGCTGTAGAAATTTCAAGTGTCTCTCTTCAAATTGTGTAGGGTCTCGGTCTTCAAAAGCACCAGAAAACCCTAGGGCACCTATTCTCATATTTGGTAACATGTCATTTTCTGTTAATAGTTCATAATCTGGAGAAATAAAGTATATTACTACCATAAGCTGGCAAGTTACATTTTCTGAGTTAAAACGATATATATTCAAGCTAACCAAAATAATCAGAATGAGTTAGAAATACTACATACGAATTGACACAGGACAACTCTAGTAGTTTAAGCTATATTAACGAGAGTCTTTTTTTTATTACCCATAACCTAACAGGGTTTTAAAATAGACTTTTGCAAAGGATAAATAATTTCCAACATAGGCAGTTTTAGTATTTATAAAGTAAGATTATATTATTGACTTTTTTTTAAAGATTTTATTTATTTATTTGACAGAGACAGAGAGCGAGTGAGCACAAGTAGGCAGAGTGGCAGGGAGAGGGAGGGGAGAAGCAGGCTCCCTGCTGAGCAGAGAGCCTGATGATGGGCTTGATTCCAGGACTCTGGGATTCTGACCTGAGCCGAAGGCAGCCGCTTAACCGACTGAGCCACCCAGGCACCCCTTATTTTGACTTTTTTGATGAGAATGGCAAGTAGTATTGGAATAGGAAATACCTATGGGTCAGACATATGTACATTCAACTACGTATTTTAAAGGACTGGACAAACAAAAACAAATCTACTTCATGTTTAGAAAACCACTCAATTATAAAATATACGAGTAGTTTAAAAAATTGCTTTAAAAAAGTCAAATAAGCCAAAGAGATTTCTAGAGTACACTATTCATTAATTGGTAAACTAAAACCAGTTATTGAAGAACTCTCGGTTAAAAATGGAGAGACTGTTTAATCAAGAAGAGTAGAATATGTATAAAGTAGGAAAAGTCATATGAACATAAGAAACTAAGAATGTCTAAAAAAAAAAATACATCAAGGAACTTCCTGCAAGAGATTACAAAATTAGTAAAGATTTGTTAAATACAACAAAGATAGAAAGATAGATGGAAAATCAGTAACATATTCCATCAATACATACCTGGGGTAAACAAACTATTAAGATCTCGTATGATGGCTCTGAAAGAAGGTCTAAAATCTGGTTCATAATCCATACAATTATTAATAAGATTTGCTAATTCTGTCCACTTTGGTGCAGGAAGCTGGTGCCTATCTTCATAAAACTGTAGCTTCTATAATTAAAGAGCCAGATAAGAATAAATTATAGAATGTGATATCAAGCTTCTTTTTTAATGATAGGCTAGAAAGATACCAAGTCATGTGAATGAAAATCAAGGATCACAGAGTAACTCCAACGTCACAGTCAATATAAACTTACTCTTTGAGAATCCAAAGCACTCAGAGGTTTATCTCCTCCACTGCAGATTTCCCACAAAGTGGTACCAAAACTCCATTTGTCTGTTGCCAAATTTAGATTTTTAGGATTTTCGATGCATTCAGGTGGTACCCATGGTATTCTTTCCTGAAGAACTTTTAAATGATAGGAACAAAGTATGGTAAAATAGTTCCCACAAGTAAACAATTCTTTTATATGCAGATAATTTTAAAACTCATTTGAATAACCAGGTCTTTTTTATTTGTTTGGGGTTGTGTGTTGTGTGCATCACACAAGCAGGTGTACTTAGAGGAGCCAGAAGGGACCTCTGAGAGCATCTAATTTAATATCTCAGCTTTAACAATGATAAAACTGAGACCCATAAAGACTGAGTAATTTGCCCAAAGTCACAAAATTTGTTAGTAGCATGGAGAAAATTGGAATCTTATACAACAAATCCTGGATCAACTAAACTTTCTTCCATTAAGCCACCATGTCTCAACTCGTGTCTTACTCTCTCTCCCCCTTCTGAGTTGCGCATTCAAAAGAAGTTTTTCCATAAAATTTGTCCTAAACTGCCTTTGGATTTTTTTTTTTTTTATTTCTTTACAATGCGTAAGTAGTAAAGGTAATGTTAACGTCATTCTGAGCTGTTCTAATGACTAAACAGCAGTGGCAATTCTAACTTGTACGTGAGAAAAGAAGTACCAACAGGCAGATGAATGACTGAATTATACCAAGATACTATGAATACAGAATTGATATAGGTAGTTTCTACTAAGATCATGGAATTTCCCCATAAAGTTGCTATGATCTTTCACCCCATCAGAAAAATGCTATTCAAGGAAGGAGGGAGCAATTTTAAATTCACCTTCTGGTAATCTGGCATGGGTACATAAAGTAAATAAAATAATATATAAGAATGAAGGATAATCTGTTGTATCTTTTGGTATATTTTGGCAAAGCAATATGAATGTTTTTGTTGTATAATTAAGAGGTTAAAGAGTACGGTTCCTTTCTCCTTAGCCACATGAATACATTTTCTCCTTCTTCATTTCCATTCCAAAGAGTAAAATTTCCCTGAGTATAGGTTTTAAGATCCTGTAACACTTTCTGCCCTATTATCTGTCTTCGCAGTCAGATAAGCTATTAAGTTTCAATACTGTTGGTTCAAATAGGATCCATCAATGCATAAAAGTTGATCAATTTAGAGTCTACATTTAGAACATGGAATTAGAGAAATTAGCTAAGATAATGAGATATAATTATACCATTATTAGCACCAAAAAAACTTTCAACTATGTGACTGAAATTTTTACTTTAATAGTGTTAAATAGAAGGCTAACAAACACAAAAGAAAGATGTTTTCTAAGTTTTTACCAGTTAGAATTAGCTGGATAATTAAATAAGATCTCAAAGTAGATAATATATCTTCTCAAATTTTTACTTAGTGACTAAAGAAAGAAAAATTTACATAATTTACTGTGGCTCAAAGAATGTATTAGAAAATTTCACATTAAAAAACAGATAAAATCTGAACTTCCAGTCAAGTAGGGATTAAAACTTTTAAAAAATCATTTTGCAGTCCATAATAACATGCATATAAGAAAGAAGAAATGGACAGAGACTAGGATGTAACTATAACTTAATTTGGACTGCTAAAAATGGTAGTTAAATTTTCTTATTAATCAAGAACATGTCAATAACAGAGGTTGAGAAAAAAATTAACAACATGCTTTTTATATTACTCTCCAAGTAGAGATGTGGAATCACTAGTGTTGTACACCTGAAACTAATGTAACATTGTGGGTCAACTATATTCAAATTAAAAAAGTTTAAAAAAAGTTAAATGCATTTCCTGTAGAACTTACTGTCCTTTGGCAAAACTGTGATACTAATGCCAGGATCACTAAGTTTGATGAAAGGAGGATTTCCTGTCTTCCTGTCTTCTTCTCTGATAAGCAGAATATTTTTGGCACACACATTCCCATGAATAAGTGCTTTTTCTTCCTATTAAAGTTAAATGCACAGACATTCAAA
Organism: Potos flavus; assembly: GCA_028534135.1. Classification (NCBI taxonomy): domain Eukaryota; kingdom Metazoa; phylum Chordata; class Mammalia; order Carnivora; family Procyonidae; genus Potos; species Potos flavus. The sequence continues at coordinate 75,780,064 of CM052892.1, read as the reverse complement.
TATCAATCTACAAATATTTGAAAACTTGTCCTAACATGGATTTAAAGAAAAAAAATAGGACAGTATTAACTAGTAAACATTACTTTGGAAGCACGCTTTGAAATAAAGGTTTATGGCAGCACTGCGCTTTCTGTTTTACTTTTCAAATGACACAAAAACCTATGCCCATAATGAAAAGAATATATTAAAACTACTCAATGCCACTTCACTTTCTAAACCTAAGATTTTACACAGTATGCCTTTCTAAACAGCAAGTAAATATTGTTTCTGTTCAGCAGCAAGACACAGGTGCACTCTGAGGAGTCTGACCACCGGCTGGCCCTCTGGTATTCTGCTTCTACGGCAACACTGCTTTCCCACCGGACATAATGTCCAATTGCCCACAAATACCATAACAAGGCATTTTCTGCAGGGACTTTTCTGCTATCCATAACTAGCACAAGTTTCTGCATATTTTTTATTAGATTGTTTAAACCCAAGTGACACAAATTGTTCATCAGCAATGTTAAGAGAATGATAAAATGACAAAACTCTTTCAAAAACATGATTCTACATAAATAAATATATGCCTAAAATAATCTCTTTCATCTATTTTAAATGACTCAGCATTTATTTAATATATTTCTTGGTCCTGAGTCAATAACCTTTCTACATTGCTTCATAAGACAGAACAGTAAGTTTTTGATAAAATATGATACTAATTACTTACTAGAAAATGCATGGCCCATGCCAACTGTTTAGCCACTTCAAGTTTCCATAATATATTTATAGAATTTTTATTCTTTTTCAGATATGTATCTAATGATCCAAATTTTACAAACTCTTGAACCAGAATATCTGCATTAAAACATAAAAATAAGAGGCTCAAGTACACATACAATAAAAACATATATAATTTTAAACTTTTATAAATATACAGTTATATGTGGGTATTATATGTAAAGAGATTAAATTATGCAAAATTCACTAAAGTAAAGAAAACTTAACAGCTATATACCATTGTATTTTGGGGTTTAGTTTATTCACAACAGCAAAATGGAGAAATCGAAACAATTACATATACACACTATTATATATAATTACATATATTACATAATTATATATAACATAATACATATTATGTTATATACTGTCATTATTATAATGTTACTATGTATTTTTATATTTACATATGTATATTACTCCAGCATACTTCTATGTATTAGTACTGGGTTACAGCTGCTTTTTTTTAAACAAATGAAAATTTCTCACCGAGTTAACTTCTGTTCCATGAAACTACAGTAGTATCCCCTGCTTATCCGTGGTTTTGCCTTCCACGGTTTCAGCTACTCACAGTCAACAGGTTCAGAAGCAGATGATCCTCTTTCCAACTTACTGTCAGAAGGTAATAACCTAATGCTGTGTCACAGTGCCCACCTATGTCATCACCTCATCATCTCAGCATATACGCATTTTATCATCTCACATCATTTCAAGACCAAGAAGTGTGAGTACAGTATAAATACGATATTTTGAAAGAGAGAAACCACATTTTCATAAACTTTTATTACAGTAGATTACTATAACTGTCCTATTTTATTATTACTTATTGCTATCATCTCTTATTATGCCTAATGTATAAACTAAGGTTTATCACAGGTATGTATGTATAGGAAAAAACTTAGTGTATATAAGGTTGGGTACTATCCTCGGTTTCAGGCATCCATTGGGGGTCTTAGAACAATATGCTGCAGACAAGGAGGACTACTGTATTTAGACATCAAAACTTCCTGAAATGCTTCTACACATAAAAATTTACAGCAATGTCTGTTTTTGCAGGCATTAAGGAGAATCTGAGTTTGAATTCTATTCATCCTTTTAATTTATGCTGCAAAAAAGCAAAAATTAGTTTTGCACTGCTTTATCTTAAAAATAGTGGATTTTTAAATATACTATTAACATATATTTTGCTTCTAAAAAGTCCTGACTGCCTTTAAAACAGATAAAAATTCCCAGCCCTGTTAATATTGACCAAGATTCCAAAAGCCAAGACTGTTTCTACATTAAGACATGTTGTTTAATAATTAAACTGGGTGTAGGGTTTATTTATAGTCCTCTAGTACTAATTTGTAATGCAATAAGCTCAGGTTCTCAATTTCAAATCTAAGTTTATTGAGATTATTTTATTGTTTCTAATGCTTAATAAATAGTAAGTTATATAAATGAGAAAAAAAAGATTTGGGTTTTTTAATTATAAAATGGAAATTAAGAGAAAATAAAAACCAAAAAAATTCAAGCAAAAAGTTTAACCACGGCATCACAATATATATATCTTTAAAGAAATTCTGACAGACTTTTACATTGTAATCCATGTTAGTTCCTGGCCCAGTAAGTTAAGTGCCTATACTTCATACATGCCTATGTTTCACATTTGTTTTAAAATGAATGATTTTGGGGCACCTGGGTGGCTCAGTTAAGCATCTGCCTTTGGCTCAGGTCATGATCCCAGAGCCAAAGGATCAAGTCCTGCACCAGGCTCCCTGCCCAGCGGGGAGTCTGCTTCTCCCTCTCCCTTTTGTGTGCTCTCTGTCTATCACGTAAATAGATAAAATCTTTAAAAAAATGAAATAAAGTGCATGATCTTCGGGCACCTGGGTGGCTCAGATGGTCAAGCCTCTGACACTTGATTTCAGCTCAGGTCATGACCTCACAGTTGTGTGATCAAGCCCTGTGTTGAGCCCAGAGTTGGGCTCTGTGCTAGGCGTGGAGCCTGTTTGGGATTGTCTCTCCCCCTCTCCCTTTGCCCCTCCCTCCTACAGATAAATAAATAAATAAATAAATAAATAAATAAATAAATAGCATGATCTTACCTCAAATTTTTATTCTCCTTCGTCTAATATTAAAATTACTTAGTTCTCACTTGGTATGTAACAACTTTGTTGTTAGTGACAAAAGTTAGTAACTTTGGACCTTGCTGGGTAACTAAAACAAATTTAATGAATGCTTTGCTGCCCACAGTTAATTTAGAGAACAATCTATATACCAATAATTAAGAACTGACCACAGGTAAATTTATGTCATGGCAAGCGTCAAAAAAAGAAAGAAAAGAAAAAAAACTATAAATATCTAAGAGTTACAATGAACAAAAGCTTAATAAAACTTTTTTATGTGGCATTTAAGATCTATTATGCTTTACAGATACGACTGGTTGTTGTAAGTCTCATTATTTTATGTGTCACAAAAGAAAAAATAATTAAATTATGACATGTCATTCATTATATCACACTTCCTAATTTCAGGTATTTTTAAACGTGAAGAAAATACATCACAGAATCAATGAAATAAATCTAAAGCAAGCATAGAAACTGGAATTACATGCTCTGGAACACTGTTTTCAAACTTTAAAAAAAAAATGTATTTTTTCTTCCCCTAAATGGAAAATTATAAGAAATATCAATCAATAAAAAAGATAAATACAGAACTACTCTAGCTGGGAATAAGTGAGCAGAAGTCTCCACGACTGTAGTTAGATTTACTTTCACTTCATCAACCCCAAGATACCTGAAATATCTCCACAGAACAGATTTGAAAATCACTGCCTCTGAAAAGATCATGTTTTCAAAGATATGAAGAAATGTTACGTAAGTATGGATGCATATTTAATCTACATTATGAAGGAAAATGGAGAATTACATTAAGTAATTTTCTGAATGTAAACTTCATGAGTTTTTATGAACAGTCTAAATTTAGATACAGAATAGATCAAATATCTAATCATTTTAGTCAGTTCCATTAAAAATTCAGTCTATCATTTATTTATATGTTTTTTCCATAATTCCAAGAAAATTTGTACTGAAATAGTCAGTTATTCCAATGATACTGAACCAGCCATAATTCGTATTGCTATGGTTATCAGGAAAGGTTGTAAGACATTTGTTCACTCTAATACTCTACTATTTGGGCATATTAACATAAGGTATGTTAACTGTCTTCTGCATTTTAATTTCATTCAATGGTTTCCTTTTTTAGAAGACATAATTGAACAGTTTTTGATTTCAACAGTATTTTACTCTTCTTAAATTATGATTTATGGTGATACTTAGTTATCATCCTGAAATTGAATTTTCTCTATAAACAAAAATAGATGCTCTGAGAAGGCATAACATTAACATAAGAAAGTCTGTAGTTTTACTTACTCTCCTCCCCACAGACACACACTCCATAATTTAAAACTAGATGCTTGTGAGAAAGCTGGCTCATCATGCTTGCTGCTTCAAAGAAAGACTAAGGAAAAGAAAAACATAAAAAAAATGCAAAAGAATTATTGTGTCTATAAATGCTCATAGGTAAGAAAGATACTGTCTGCTGTGTGAGAAATACACTTTCTCCTATTCCCAGCAGGACTACAGATAAGGCTGCATTGGTTCCCTTATATGGACCTGCGACTGCTACCAACCTAGATGCTAGAGTTCATTCTGAGGAAACCCATGAGTAAGCCTGGAATAAGAAATAGCAAAGAGAGAGAGAGCAATAGTGGCACAGGGCCACGTGAATGCTGCAAGATCAACAGCCTTGGATTCCTAGCATCTGGGGGGAAGCACAGAGGCAGACACCAGAGACAGTGATAGGGGACTTAAGTAAATGGATGAGAGCTTCAAATAACTTCTCAAAGGATTAAGAATGTTCCCTGTCCAGATAAAATATGACAATTATGTCAGGAGGCCACCATGGTATTAATATTACTCTAACTCAACCAATCTTTGACTAGAACTTCTGGGGACAGTTGATGAAGATCACAATCACCAACACTGTGGTATTCTGGATTAGAAAAACACTCGCCCAGATGTTTCACGTCACCTTCCACTAATATCACTTAAGACATTTTAAGTGTTGTAAATGTTTGTTATGTCATGTTTGGTGATGCCTTGCTATATTAAGGACCCTGGCAACTAACAACTGGCTTTCTGCTGGCTACCATCTCTGGATGATGTCCAGAGGCATCCATATTTCACCTAGAGCTTCCCTTAGTACAGTGCCTTTCAAAAAATTTTTTAAAAATAAACTGTGAAGGAAATCTGTGGAACCCATAAAACATTGGAGAGCCAAGTTTGAAAGCTCCTGCCTTAATATATGCAGAGATGTAGTAATACCCATAATATAATGTTAAGAGTAATTAGTTTGGAAATAAGTTATTATCAAAAAAATTCTAGGGAAGCCTGGGTGGCTCAGTCAGTTAGGCGTCTGCGTTCGGCTCAGGTCATGATCCCAGGGTCCTGGGATTGAGTCCCACGTCAGGCTCCTTGCTCACTAGGGAGCCTGCTTCTCCCTCTGCCTGCTGCTCCCCCTGCTTGTGTTCGCTCTCTCTAACAAATAAACAAAATCTTTTTAAAAATTCTATAATTTTCTATAGCCTCCCCCAGAAAGCATCCTCAGAAAGGTCCTTGAAATATATACTTTTAAAAATTACGGATTTGAAAAGCTGCATGCATGAATGTGTGGTGTCAATATGAGAGCATATGTTTAAATATCAGAAACTACATGAGCTACACAAAGAATATACATACCTCGGAATAGTTTCTGTGCGCTTTATCCAGAACTTTTAAAAGAACTTCTGTTTCATGTAGTTGACCATAGTCTCCTACTTCTCTTCTTATACCTTTAAAAATTTTTGTAAAAGTGCCTTGGCCAAGGCTTTCATTCTTCAAAAGAAAAAAGGGGGAAAAAAAAGAATGAAGAAAGATGTAGGAATTAGGAAATATGTTTAATGACAAAGGGTTTTTAAAAATCCATGAGCAAATACTAATTGTATTCTGTAATAAAAGAACAGAAGGATTAATGAATAAAGTGCATTTTGGTTCCACCATGTTCTTAAACCCCCTAAAATTAAGTATAATTATCACTTTATTTTCATTGTGTCAGTGTTTACCTACACTTACTTACATATGAGTATTTTTCTTTGTCCGCCTCTCGTAACAGAGAAGGCAGTACAGTATGATCCAAGGAGGCAGAAGGTGGATTGTTCCTTATCACCACTTCCTAGCTGTGTGACCTCGGACAGGCTACTGTATCTCTGAGCTACAGCTATCCTTGTCTCCTCATCTGAGGAATGGGGAGAACCATTTCTCCATAGTATTGGTATGAACGATAAATAAGTGAATACACGAAAGCACTGAGTACAGTCCACGAGACATAGTAAATGCTCGATAAGTGTTGGTCATTACTACTATTACTGGAACTTCTTGCATGTCCTTACAAAACAGTTGTTGAAAGCCACGCTCTGAAGTAGGCCCGCCTGTGTTCAAACTGAAGCTCTACTGTAACTAGGTTTGTGACATTAAGTCATGTAGCAACTCTTTGTTTGCTGTTACACATGTGGGGATTCCTGTCTTTATAATTCTGTACAATTCTATCTACTGTTTCTTTATGGGACTCAGACATCAGCTGGTCTTTCTCATTCACCCCTCCTTGTCCCTTAAGCTCTCTTCATAATTTCCATTTCTTCCTCCCTATCTGCTGTATCTGAATAATTTTCAGATCTATTTTGCAATTCACTAATTCTCCCTTCAACCATGAGTAATCTGCTGACTTGTCTAATTTGCTTTAATGTCAATGAGCATATTTTTTCATTTCTATACTTTTCTTCCTCCAAATCATTCTGGTCTTTTTGACAATGTCTTGATTCTTTTCCATGTTTTCAACTCCATTTGTATCTTTAAACATGTACATGTATTTTATCATATCAATCTGAAAAGTCTGTTATATAAAGTTCTTGGAGGTCTAATTTTGATGTTTGTTAGTCTGCTGACTCTTGCTTAATCCTGAGTTCTCTCTCAGGATTTAAAATTTTTGACTAAACAATCATGTTTAGAGTAGTTTATTTGAGGGGATCCTGGATGGCTAAGATCAAGAGTAAGTTCTTCCAAAAAGATTTTGTATTTGCTTCTTCCAAGCATCACAGGGTACTACTAGGAGAATACCGCTTTTTATTGTAATTTATTGGCTTAGGGTTTCTCAGATTACGCAGATGGTATAAAGAAATCTAAACTGAAAAGCTTATGGTTACAAATTCTCAGGAGACACTTTTTTCCCAAAAGCCCAATTAAAACAGACAACACTCCTTTTTTTCTTTTTCTAGTGGGTGAATTTTTCATAATCCATGTTGTTTCGCTGAGGATGTATTTACTTGAGGGTCCTGGCTTTATTCAGAGATGGTCTCATTTTTAACTCCTGGTCTTATGTAGGTCCTAAGGCTTGGCCCTTCTTTGTGTTGCTTTTAGATCTTAATTCCCTTGATTAGTGAAACTAATCCCAACCCCCCAACATCGTCCTGCAGCCCAAATGTCAGCTCTAAGTACACTTTGTTTTCAGTTCCTTCTTTATTTTTAACCCCTTGCACTTCCCTTACTTTCTTGAGAACTTGAGAATTAAGACACAGGTCTTTTGTAGATGAAGATTTTTAATTTTTAAGATTCATAAAGGAATATTTTTTAAATTCTTAAAAAGAACAAAATTCCATTCTTAAAAGAATTGGTTTTGCTAATTTCTAACTCAAGTTTGGTATCACATTGCACAATAAAAAAAAATATTTAGACTGAAATAAATTTTTGAATTTATAGGTTATAACAGAATAATTCCAAATGTCCCATGAATGTAATGTGAGATAGGAAGAAAACAGTTGTTTTAAAAGGACAAAAAAGATAGTAATTAGCATCTAATGACTTACAAACATCAAATCTTCATTTCTGATTTTGTGAAACACCATTTGGTTCACATTATTATGCCTCTGTAATGTTGGTGATGTGGGAACATCAGAAATGCCACTGGTTCTGAAGACTAGAAGGTTTGATTTATCTGTTGCCAAAAAAAAAAAAAAGAAAAGAAACAATGAAAAAAATATATATAACCAAAATACATTGAGGATATTAACTGCTCCAAAGGAGTAAAATGAAATGTATTCTATATATAAAAAACATTTAAGAACTTGTTAATTTTTTTAATAAATAGAAATTTATTTTAGGGATTTACTCATTGAACCTTGATGTATTTTAACCAGTTATTTCAAACATTCAAAATTGTAATGATTCCCTTAACAAATACAATTTTTCATGAATAATTTAATAATAATTTTTAATAAACCTGTTATTTCAAGGATTTCCAATCTTACTATCTTTATTTTAAAACTACAGAAATTAAAATTCTAAAAGAATATGAAGGTTTTACTTAGAATAACATAGGAGAATTTGGTAGTGGAGTCTTTCACAGTTCATAAGAACGTAATGGATTTTATACCATGTGGTTATCATTTCTTAAAGGCCATTTCAGAATTATATAATTTCAGGTCATGTCCAGACAACCTAAATCAAACTGAACAATCCTATATGAGGATGCTTATACAAGAGAATGAGACAAAATTTTGTTTTTGGAGCTGCTTCTTTTATATTTCCTTTGAAAGCATTATACTAAAGATGCCTTCTACCACATACACAATCCATGACCAGTATTTTAAAACTAACAAGAAAATTATTTTACCTTTCAACTTTGGGGGACAACATTTAGTAAACTGGAAAATTACACTGTCTGAGCGAACAGTTTCCATCTGGTAGCAATTCAAAAGATCTTTAAGGTTACCGAAATTCTTCTTGGTCCCATTGAGGTTGTATTCTCCATTCTCATTTTTCGTAATCAAACAGTGCTTATATTCGATGGCATTTTCTCGCTATGTAAGTTTAATTATAAAAGAAACAGAAGGCAAAATTACAATGGTCAAAACAGTAATTATTGTGACAAAAATGTTATCATAAAAACAGCCAACAGAACATTTAGACATTTGAACTGTGAATCCTAATGTAGTACTGGTATAGGGTGATAGGAGTGCCTGGTTCCTCAAAAAGGTATCTGATGATAATTATGTACCCTACCATAATTGGCTTAACAGTTGATTTTCTTAAAAAGCAAGTAAGAAATCAATGGTAATTAACAATAATAATACCATTCTTAACAGTTTTTGATAATTTACAAGATAAAATCTAAAACTATTTTAAAAACCAAAGGCCTTCCATGAGCTGGCTTCTTATGCCATCTCCAACTTCACCTTCTACCACTGCCAACATACAACCTAAGTTCTAGGTATAGTAAGCAACTTCAAAAATTTCAAGCAAATGCCATGTTGTTTCATGCCTTGATAAATCTACATGCTATCTCTCTACCTATGAATATACATCCTCTTCCTTTTGAGCAATGGACTTTTAGAAATTCTTAACACTCAGTTCAAGTATCATCTTTTCTGTGAGGTCCTCCTTAACGACCCTGACCTCGCATCACAAGCAAAGGTGATTGATTACCCATTCATTGTGCCACCTACTGTATCTGCACAGCTACCTCTCATATGGTGATTTTAATATTCTTCAGCTTTTCAATGTCTGTTTTACGTACTATATTATGAACTTCTTCATCTGTTTTCTGAGCTTATTAGCATATTCAACCTCCATGGAACCATTTATAAAAAAAAAAAAAAATGGACAAAATACCTTAAGTCCTTTCTACCCTAAAAGTGTTTGCTGGGGTGGGGCACCTTGGTCGCTCAGTCAGTTAAGCATCTGCCTTCCCCTCAGGTCGTGATCTCCGGGTCCTGGGATCAAGGCCCACACCAGGCTCCCTGCTCAACAGGGAGTCTGCTTCCCCTCTCCTTCTGTCCCTCCCCATGTGCTCACTCTCTCTCTGTCTCAAAAAAATAAATAAAATCTTAAAAAAAAAAATAAAGCACCGTCTTAATTGTAACCCTTTCTATTATTGTCTATATTGGACAATTACAATGATCAATTTAATATTTTTTAGGTACATCTTCCTACTTGTTCCAAAAGATACATTTCTTAAAGCAAGATTATATCATACACTCTCTAATATAATAGTTCTCATATTAGGCTAAGCAAATACAGTAAAATACATAAAAAAATACATTTTGAATTGATAATTGAATATAATTACAGTAAAAAGATACAATGAAATTAGGATAGGTTATTAGTATTATACGATGCTAAACGCATTGAATAACCTACCTTTTGTATTTATGGACAATTTATTCTAAATATGTCATAAATATGACAATTTATGCTAAATATGAATGCATATTCTAAAAATTAAAATAATTGAATAACCAAATACTCACTCTATACTTTTGAAAAGTAAGATCAATTTTGGAAGCTGCTATAAAGTTTCTCAAGATTTATTCCAATAAACTGTGTTATAAGTGATAGTATCTTAAAAAAAAAGTGATAGTATCTTTTTAAATGTTTTGGGTAATAAACAATCTTAGACAAGATCCTAAATTATCTGTATTAATAGCATGGTTTTATTATAGTTTTATCTTTAAAACATACATAATGCAGATAGAGCGTTATTCTGATACTGGAAAATCACTAGTTAAAAGTGCTATGTTTGTTTGTTATCGACCTATTTCACTCTAATCCTGTAACCATTACCAGTAAAAGCAAAATTTGCTTTTGATTCATTTAGTCCTATGTGTTTTCATTAAGATCTTCATTTTTGTGAAGAGACTTGAAAAAATATGACACACTAGTAACATCCGAACCTCAAAAAATAAATTCCGAATAAAGATATTATAAATAATTTCATATTTTTATATAAATCCTAGAAATTATATCTTGTTTATTTTACAGAATCCCTAATCCCTAAGAGAAACTAAGCAATATTCTGCTAGTTATCATATCCAGAGTTGTAATTCTGAGTATTAAAAAAAGAAACAATGGTACATCAACATGAAGGGGAAATTACACAGACTAAATAAAGATGTTACATTTGCTAGAGGAGGGCAGTGGAATGGGAAATAAAATTAAAAAAAGAAAAATGTTACCATTAATGTGAAATACTAACCTCAACAGCAAAAGTCAGAAAATACCTATTAAAGTCCTTAGGACTGCATCGAAGTACATAGAGTCCAGTCTGATTACCTGCTTTCTTCAGTTTACTGATGGCAAAATCCATTCTAAAGGTAAAGAAGTAATTTGAATGATAATGCAGCAAGTGCCATGACATTAAGAACAAAATGTCTTCTAAGAGATCAAAAGTCAAATCTAAAAGTCTGAGAATTTTTTTAAGTTTTCTCTACTTTATATGTTTATCAGTTATCTTACAAGGAAAAACACTGCAGCACCAAGCTATTTTGCAGTAAGTTCAAACCAATTCAACAGATTTTAAAACCAAATAAAAGGTATTTTAAGACACAAAATCACTAAGAACATTTTATTCATTTGAATTTTCTGCCTAATTAAAAATTTAGTATTTTAAAAACCATGTTCACTCCCATAAAACTTCATTTAACCATGCAAACAATATATTGTAAAACACTTATGTACTACCATAGCAGTTACTAATATAAAAATTTATATGCATTATTTTAATATTTAATATAATACCAAAGTATAATAGAAGATCTATGGCAAGTGACAAAGACTACTGATTTTCAAAATGTGCTATATGTTTTATTGAAGCTGAACATCTGAACATTTTTTGAAAGAAAAGTCAAAATGTAATCTATATGAAAGCAGGAAAAATCTATTTCATTCATCACTGTATTTCTCATACATAAACCAGTGGCACATATTAGGTATCCAGTAAACGTTCTATAAATAAATGAAAGAATGCTTGAATGGATGGATAAATAACACATGAATGAATGAATGGTAGGAGTTTTTAAATACTAAATACCTAAGTTACAGGATGTTCAAGTAGTGTAACTTTTTTAGAACAATACTTCTTATTAGACAGATAAAAGGTATAAGACAGAATCAAGTCTTAAACATCAGTCAGGATATGTTTTCTCAAATATTTAATTAAGGGTAGGTTAATGTCAAGACACACATGCTCCAAATTCAGACTACTTCTTCTGCTCAAGTGTTTCAAGCCTGGTGCCAATCGCTGAAGTACATACTGGCTGAGAGATAACTAGGACTTGGGCAAAACAGATGTTATATATGATAGTTTGCTTTATCCAGTATTAAAATAAAGGTCTATAACTGTGCAGATCCATGTGTAGCTAGTAGCCGCAGGCTGCTATTTAAATATAAAGTTATTAAATTAAATTTAAAAATTCAGTTCCTTGGGGCACATGGGTGGCTTAGTCAGTTAAGTGTCTGACTCTTGATCTCAGCTCAGGTCTTGATCTCAGGTTTGTGAGTTCAAGCCTCACCCAGCATGAAGCCTATTTAAAAAAAATTAATAAATAAAATAAATTAAAATTCAGTTCCTCAGTTATACTAGTGGATACTGCATTACACAGCAGAGAAATAGAACATCTTCATTTTCATCACTGCGGAAAGTACTACCCAGCATTAGTCTTAGAAATAGGGACATCATATACATCTTGTGTTCAAAGCTTTCAGTAGAGGAGCTATATTACCCAAAAATAATAACGATTATCAAATTTTGCATTGTGGTTCCTCTGCAGTATTTCGAAATTAATGAAGTATAAATTGGAGGATTTTTTAAAAAAATTAACACCCAAAAATTACTTAAACACACCAAGGCAACAAAATGTCAGACTGTACAATTAAGTATTATAGAGTGGGATACAGATAGCAAATGACAGCCTAAATAATTCTAATTATTATGTAATCTAATTGCAAGTAGACTTTTGTTTAAAAAAAAAAAGAAATTTCAGTCACATTAAGGTAGTATTTTGTTCCTCAACTCCTAAACCTACATGTATCATTTCATTATGTAAAATTCTCTGTCAGTATCTCATTGACTTTTTAAAAAATTTACTTTTAAAGTCAGTATTACTCACAAAATTGGGCCATGACAGTTGCTTTGTATATTTTCAAGGACCATTGGAGGTGCTACTTCTTTACAGAGGTAATGATGTGCGTCTGCAGTTAATCTATAATAGCCATCAATTAATGACACAAAGGACAAAGCTTCTTTTAATGAGCTAAGTTCAATTTCCTAAACAAAGAAAAGGAAATAATCAGTATCATTTAAAAAGTCAACTGCATGTTACATATTAAAAATTCACTTTAGGGGCGCCTGGGTGGCTCAGTTGTTGGGCGTCTGCCCTCGGCTCAGGCCATGGTCCCGGGGTCCTGGGATCAAGCCCCGCATCGGGCTCCCTGCTCAGTGGGGAGCCTGCTTCTCCCTCTCCTGCTTCCCCTGCTGTGTCCCCTCTTTCACCCTCTCTCTCTCTGTCAAATAAATAAATAAAATCTTAAAAAAAAAAAAGTTTAAAAAAAAATTCACTTCATGTTGTTAGATTAATTCCCCAAATTAATTTTCTTCTAAATTGCTCAAATGTCTTTTATGGCTCCCAAATTACCCAATCTGAATTATAAGTTCTTGTGTATGATATTTAAGACCCTCTCAAATATGGGCTTATCATATTTTCCCAGCTCACTTTTCATCCATAATTTTACTATATTTCCCAATAACCCTATTAGACAAATATGTCAGTCATCTCAGTGAGAAACCTATCTAGTCTGATATAAAAGTTGGTACTAATTAGAAATAATGAGCATTTATTTTTACATACCAAGTATAGATGGCTAAGGTTAAAACATTCATACCGTAAGTTCAAAGGTATGTACTATAAACCAGTATCATATATAGCTAGGTTATGATTGTATCATACATACATAAGTGAGGATATAATCAACCTAAAATGCAACATCTAATAGAAAAACACCTTATTTAATGAAAGAAGCAATTTCTCCTCAAATCAGGAATAATATAGAAAGCCCAATACTTAATGCATTGCATTGTATTTAATTAACATAATTAGGCCACAGAAAGAAACGTAAGAATAGAAATTGGAAACAAGGAGGTAGAACTATCTCAATTTGGAGATTATATGATTGTATACTTGGGGAACCCCAAAGAAGACAATTATAAAACTACTACAACACAAAGATAATTCCTTAAGATATGAGGATACAAAAAACAGCTTTCACATACATAAAAAATAGATTATAAAATGAAAAAAAAAATAGCCTCATTTATACCAGTACATACGCAAAAATAGTATCTAGTATGAAACTTCACCAAAAAATGGGCAAAATCATTTTTAAAAAACATCAAAATACTATTGTTAAAATGTAACTTTTTATTTGAATATAGAGATTTACCACGTATTGGGTAGAAAAATTCAACATCATAAAGTTGTAAAAATCCTAAATTTCCTAATTTGTCACAATCCCGACAAAAATATCAACAGGTACTGGCAGAAAAACAAGACAAATATGAGATTCAGAAAACCAGGGATCCAAGTAAAGACAGACAAGATAATTCCCAGGGTGATAAGAGAAGGATGCCCAAGGATGACAGCTGTGAAGGTCTAAAGAGTTTCCAATCCAGATGAGATAGCAAAACCAGTGATCTTGAAGGGACTTTTCCAGGAAAGAAACAGAAGTCATATAATGTTTGACTATGTGAAAAGATGTGTTGAGAAGTGAGCTACTTCACAGAGTGCTCCTAGGAAATAGAAAGAGATACAGAGAAACGATACATACAAAGGAAAAAAGTTGAAGTAATGATTAACCCCCAGAAAAACAAAAAACTTGCACAAGAATGGAAATGTGATTACAGAATACTACTTGCCTCAGCAATGAACAATATTTAGTCATAATGAGAACACAGAATACAGATTTATACCAAAAAGCGTAATGAGAGAAGTGTGTGATGTATAAGAACTGTAACAGGTATTTACCTAACACAATTAGGACATAAAAATAGGTACTAGGGACGCCTGGGTGGCTCAGTCAGTTAAGCGTCCAACTCTAGATTTTGGCTCAGGTCATGACTTCAGGGTTGTAAGACTGAGCCCCATGTCTGGCTCCACACTGGGCATGGAGCCTGCTTAAGATTTCTCCCTCTCCCTCTACCCCTCCCCACCCCTGCTCAAGCTTTCTCTCTCTATCGCTCTCTCTCTCTCTCAAAAAATAAAAAAAATTTAAAAACAGGTACTAAAAAAGATACCATAAGCAATGTTAAAAGACTGGGGAATTGTAAATCTGTACATCAAAGGATTAATACGCAATATATATTGAGAAAAAAAGCTATAAATCAATTAAAAACAGAAAAGGAAATTAGTCAAAGCATATTAAAAGACAATCCACAGAAGAGAGACACAAACAGCTGGTTTGTAAACACATGAGAAATTTCTCCATCTCAGGTTCCAATTAAGGAAATGAAATATAACACAGGATAGCAATTTTTGTCCCATCAGTTTGGCAAAATATTTAAAAATTGAGAACATCCAAGGATGCTGCAATGAACATGGGGGCACAAATATCTCTTTGAGATAGTGATTCTGTTTCCTTTGGATATACACCCAGAAGCGGAATAGCTAAATCAAGATGCTAAATTTTATGAAATGTATTTTACCGTATTATTTTTAAAAGAAAAAAAGAAAAACAAAAAAAGCCAGAGTGAAGAGTAAAAGGATGGTTTTAAAAAAAAAAGTGTAACTAATTTGTAACAGACTGAAAAAAGGAAATAATAAGCAAAAATTTATTTCTCATATCTAGCAATAATTTGTTAGAAAAATATATAGAGAAAAGGTTCTTAATCCTATTAGGTGACAGAAAAAGCATAATATATCATGAATAAAATTCAGCAAGAAACATGATATATCGATACGAATAAAACCATCAAGTTACTGATAAACAGGGGTGCACGGGTGGCTCAGTTGGTTAAGCGTCTGCCTTCGGCTCAGGTCATGATCCCAGGACCCTGGGATCAAGCCCCGCATTGGGTTCCCTGCTCAGTGGGGAGCCTCCTTCTCCCTCTGCCTCTGCCTACTGCTCTGCCTACTTGCACTCTCTCTCTGTCAAATAAATAAAATCTAAAAGGGAAAAAAGTTACTGAAAAACATAAAATAATACTTGGATACAAGGAGAAATACAATGTATCCCTTAAATAGAAAATGTAATATGGTAAAGAAATATCCATTTTCCCCAAATTAATCTGTAGAGGGATTCTAACAAAATGTAAATGTAATACTTCGAGGACCTTTAGGACTACTCAACAAACAGGGCACTGTCACAGTGATGGGCTTACGTTGTCAAATCATGCATTTCAGTTTACATAGGCCCTATCACTTAACTAATACTATGCTCTTGGAAAGTTACTTAACCTCTCTATGTTGCAGACTTAAAAATAAAGCCAACAGGTTCAAATACCATCCCATGAAGAAATTCTTTATATTACTACAAGATGTTCACATAAGCATCAATAAACTCTTCTAGAAATACTTACTCTTTTATAAATACCACATTTACAGAATGAAGGCATACCCTGTTTCAGTGTACTTCATTTACTGCATTTCTCAGATACTGCCTTTTTTTAAAAAAAAACAAAAAATACACATTGAAGGTTTGTGGAATCCCTGCATCAAAATCAAGTCTATCAGTGCCATTTTTCCCATAGCATTTGCTCACACTCATCTTGGAGATGAACAATGAGATTAATGTTTTCATGCCTACTAATACAACATTCATTCAGCAGCCTGTGGATCAAGGAGTCATTTTAATATTCAAGTCTTATTATTATTTAAGAAATACATTTCTTAAGGCTATTGCTGCCATAGATAGTGATTCCTCTGCCAGATCTGGGCCATCAACTGAAAACCTTCCAGAAAGGAGTCACCATTCCAGATGTCAATTAGAATATTTGTGATTCATGGGAAGAGGTCAAAATATCAACATGAAGAGGTATTTGGAAGAAGTTGATTCCAACCTTCGCAGATGACTCTGAGGTGTTCAAGACTTCAGGGGAAGAAGTAATTGCAGAAGTGGTGGAAATAGCAAGAGAATTAAAAGTGGAGCCTGAAAATGTGGGACACCTGGGTGGCTCAATTAGCTGAGCCTCTGAGTCGTAATTTCCGCTCAGGTCACGATTTCATGGGTCCTGGGATTGAGCCCCACATCAGGCTCTGTGCTCGGTAAGGAGCCTGCTTGGATTCTCTGCCTCTTTTCTTCCCCTACCCTTGATTGCACACTTGCGCTCTAGTTCTCTTTCTCTCCCTCTCTCTCAAATAAATAAATAAAATCTTTACAAAAATTAAAAAAAAAATTTTAAATGTGGCTGCAATCTCCTGATATAACTGGAATGGATAAGGACTGCTTCCTATGGATGAGCAAAGAAAGTGGTTTTTCGAAATGGAACCTACTTGTGGTGAAAATGTTGTGAAGATTAGTGAAATAATAAGGATTTAGGACATTACATCAACTTAGCTGAAAGAGCAGCAACTTGGTTTGAGAGGACTGACTCCAGTTTTGAAAGAAATTCTACTGTGGGTAAAAAGCTATCAAGCAGCATTACATGCTACACAGAACAACGGAAGAGTTGTCTGACGGAAGAGTCAATGACACAGCAAACTTCATTGCTGCCTTCTTTTAATTGCCATAGCCCACCCTAACCTTCAGCAAACAGCATCTTGATCAGTTAGCAGCCATGGACACTGAGACAAGATCCTCCACCAGCAAAAAGATTATAACTCACTGAAAGTTCAGATGATGGTTAGCATTTCTTAGCAATAAAGTATTTTTAATTAAATAAATAAATTATTTAAAAAATAAATTTTTAAATAAGGTATGTACATTGCATATTTAGTAGACTACCGTTTGGTGTAAACTTAACTTTTATATGCACTAGGAAACCAAAAAAAAAAAAAAATCATTTGACTCACTTTATTGTGATATTTGCTTTATTTATTTATTATTTATTATTTATTGTGGTGGTCCAGAACTGAATCCAGAATATCTCCAAGGTATGCCTCTAAGTATTTAGGTGTATTTATACAATACACATGTGTAGTTTTGATATTTACAGAATAAATATTTCTTCTTTTAATTCCACATTGTGGTTGGAAATTATTAATCATCCTTTCACTGATCCATGAAATACCTATCAAGCTCTTTCTAAAGTAGGGCCTAGAATTTTATGCAAGGTGCAGCGGGTAAAAACATACCCTCAAATGATCCTTACATTCAAGAAGCTCATAGTCTAGTAGGTAGTAGCTGTGCACTATATAATATCTAAGAACAGGAAAGTATGCTGACTAAAGTGAATTACAAGTTAGTTATAATTTTAGTAAATATAACCGTAAAATAGATAGGCAGGTCATACTAATACTGAAGTTAAATGAGCAAATAACATTAAAGTGACGTTTAAGCCAGGAGGTCAAAAAATATCAGAGTTAAAAAGAAAAAAGAGGGGCACCTGGGTGGCTCAGTCAGCAGGCGTCTGCCTTCGGCTCAGGTCATGATCCCGGGGTCCTGGGATCAAGCCCCGCATCAGGCTTCCTGCTCAGCGGGGAGCCTGCCTCTCCCTCTCCAGCTCCCCCTGCTTGTGTTCCCTCTCTTGCTCTCTCTTTCTGTCATAAATAAATAAAATATTAAAAAAAAAAAGAGCCACATAAGTAAGCAATTTAAGAGAAGAGTATAAAGGAATTTACTTCTTCCCTTTCAATTGCAATAAGTGGGATTTCTTTTTTTTTTTTTTTAAGATTTTATTTATTTATTTGACAGAGAGAGAGATCAGAAGTAGGCACAGAGGGAGGCAGAGATGGGGGGGCGGGGTGGGGGAAGCAGGCTCCCCGCTGAGCAGAGAGCCCGATGCAGGGCTCGATCCCAGGACCCTGAGATCATGACCCGAGCCGAAGGCAGAGGCTTTAACCCACTGAGCCACCCAGGCGCCCAATAAGTGGGATTTCTAACTACACTTATTATGGCGAGCACCGCGTATAGAATTGTCAAATCATGATGTGGTACATCTGAAACTAAAAATCACATTGTTTTTGACATTAGAAAAATTAAAAAATAAGTGGGTTTTCTAGAGCTAATCAAAGAAAGAGAAAAAATTAATCTTTTAGAACCAATCATGTGTTTCTGCTTGGGTAGGGCTAACCTGGGATTGGTTTACACTGTTATATGAATCCCAGAAAGCATTGTTTTAATTTCTTTTTCTCCTTTAATTAGGCAGTATGACTGGCATTATGCACATCCCTACTGGTTAAAAAAAAAAGAATATAGTCCGGAATGAGCATTACAACAGGGAATTAGCACAATCCAGAGTAGTGGGGGTTGAAGGGGGAGTAACTGTTGCCTTGCTAATCATAAAAATGAGTGAAAAATACATTAATGTTCAAGAAACTCTGGGAAGATAGCATTGGTAGCAATAAAAAAGCTGGATGTAACCTAAACCTTGCTAAACTGATAATTTATGTTTAGAGTTATATTTAAAACTATAATCAGAATTCCTAGGAGAAAATAACTTTGGTATAAAGACTTTCTGACAACAAACATAATCATTATTTGGTTATAAAGCAAACTTACCAGATTTTTACCATCTTGCTTATGGATAGTTACAATTCTACTTTCATTTGAGCCTTCCTGGCTTGCTTGCTTAATAGTAACATCAATAATATCAGGAAAGTCACAATATAACTGTAAATCCTATAATTAAGAGCATTTGAAATTAAAAACAGGTAAAACTAAGGAAGCCATTTTAAAACAAACTTACGAAGGACATAACATTCATTCCAAATTCTTTAAAATAAGAAAGTATTGATAGTAACTACATGGGATTCTCTCCCTCAATAATCTAACCCTAAGACTTAACCGTATCTTGCTTTGACTTAAAAATGAGAGCATTAAAGGTACCAGGAATCTAATTATGCTACAGTTCCCTTCAATCCAATCAATCAATAGGAACCATCGTCAGAAAACTGAAAGTTTAATCACGAAAGGAAGGTAAAGATAAATCTCTAATAACAATCTAAGACCAACATAGATATGAACAAACTTAACTTATAGTACAAACCTTAAAAAACCTTATGCATCATCATCAAATCAATTAAAATTAACCTTTCCCAATTAAATTTTATGATTGTGCCTGTTATCAATAACAGCAAAATTTTAAAGAGGCAAAACTACCTTAAAAATCACTTTTAGAATTCAAGCCTTTTCAAAAACTATAAGAACACCATTACTAATATTTGTCATTAAAAAAAATACATTAAAAGCCATTTAAGAACAATGAGAAAAGAATTATAGATATGACCTTGATGGTTTCACACTACTAAAAACTTCCTCTTCTATCAATGAGAGAAGAGAATTGTAAGACCATGTTTCCAATGAGTAAAATTACTCTGCTTCTATTGCCATTCACTTAAATTAACAAAGAATAAGAACATATCATTAAGGATTACCTGTTCTGTCAGTGTCTCACTTTCTTTATGTTTCCCTCTTGACCACTGAATTCCACCGTTTCCAGTTATTATAATGGTTGCAAAAATCTCCTCACCTGAAGGACCTCTTCCAGGTTCTTTTACTTCAAATTGCTCTGTGTAGAAGGCAGACTGAAGATTTTCCAGATTTATAAGATACTTAAGTTTCAAGTTTCTGGCAGTGGCTTTGCAATGGCTGAACTGCTCAATAAATCTGCGAAATCTGTACCTTATTCGTTTCCTTGTCAAAATATGATAGTCTTGGATCTTCGCTCGAACACATTTTGGTAAGAATGTCTTGTAGCTGGGGACAAAGAGCACACACAGAAAAACAAAACAAATTGGAAGATAAATCTAAAATGACACTGAAAGAGAAATTACCACCTTTCCATGACGGGTAAGTGCTACAGTACAGTGGTCAAGTGGAGAAAGGTGACACAGCCACCATGTGTACGGTATTAAGTTTTTAACTGATGATGTGAATACATATAAAAATTCTCTGGGTTATAAACGTTTAGAATGGGATATGTTAATTTTCTTCCTCTAATGAAATGAAGACTTAGTCTAGTTAATAATGGAGTCTCTAAAAATTTGATTTCTCTGATTATCTTATACATCGATTTTTTGGCCCCGTGTTGCAAATATTTCCGATGTTGTACACAAAATTTATGTGAATTCTGGAAATTGCTACATTTTGTTGGATGCTACAGTTGTTCATTATGCAAACATACTTTTGTATATACTATTTTCTAGGCCTTTTTCAATAACTCCTAATAATTCCTTTGCTATCAAAACAATTCTACTTAGAAATATTCTGACACTTTTGTACTTCTATGTCTATGTAAAATATCCTAAAGAAGAAAGATAACTTCACTCCTGCTCAAATATCTGACAAATGAAGAGCATTTTATTTCTCGAGGTACAACTGCATTAAATTTCCATGCCTTCACCTATGCTAATTCTTCTTCCCATCACCCATCTCCTATCTGGTTGGCTCTAACTCATTCCAAAAGTCTCAGCTCAAGCATCATCAAATCCAGGCAACCTTTCTCTATGACTACGTTAGATGCTACTCCCCTTGTCTGACAGTATTCTGTGCACCACTCCATAATACCACTTCTCACTCTATCCTGTGACTAGTTATAGCTCGTGCTCCAGCTGGCTCATGCTGAGAGCTTACATTTTAAGACTATTCAGGTGATTGCTAAAGAGCTATCATTAAAATTTAAGTTCTATAGTTACAAATAAATTATAGTAAAAATGTAGGTAATACTCAAAATGTATCACTTCCTAATTGTTTTAAATTTAAAATTTTTACATTTTACTACTACCTATGCTTTTGAGGTTCTTTACATCTCTCGTATGTGAGCAGTGAAAAAGGTATGCTATTGTTCATCTCTTCCCAATCCTACATTCAGGCATATCAGGTTGATACCTTCAAACTGGCCATAGGCAGGATTTATACCATGGATATCAGCAAAGATGACAAACAAATCACATCCTTGGGGTTTTTTTTTTTTTTTTTGAGAACTGGCTGTTACACATTTACTAGCATATCACGGCTTTTTCCCTTTCCTAATCTGCCTGAACCCCGCTGAGGAACACTCAGTTTTGTACCCAAGCAGCAGAGCTGCTGGAGAGTCATTTGATAAGGCCGACAGGGCAGTATAAATCCATCATCACCAAGTTCAAACACGCTTTCAGCACAACCATCAATTTTACAGCACTTCTCTGTTCAACTAATTCTCCCAAGTTCCACAAATATGTCAAACCCTCTCCAATCTTCTCAAACCGCCTACGTTTCTTCTCCCTCAAACCTCAGCTGTATTCCTCCTCACGTTCAGCAAATAACTTCATCTCTTTCTTAGGGCGGAAAAAAAGCTTCTCTAAGCAGAGCTCCCTCAACATTCTGCTACCAAATACACATACATGTGCACTCATTCCCTCCCCTCCCCACCAGTTACAACAAATGAGCTGTAAACCAGCAAGGTAACGCCACGTCCTGGACATGTATTTACCTATTGCCTCTTTCTTCCTCTAATATATATTCACCCTCTGGGGACTTTTGCTCTTATTTCTCTTCGAGCCACAAAACACTAATGTTCGTCCAACCCTTTTACTTTTTTTAAAAAAATTTTATTTATTTATTTGACAGAGAGAAAGAGATCAAAAGTAGGCAGAGAGGCAGGCACAGGGAGAGGGGGAAGCAGGCTCCCCGCTGAGCAGAGAGCCTGATGCGGGGCTCAATCCCAGGACCCTGAGATCATGACCTGAGCAGAAGGCAGAGGCTTAACCCACTGAGCCACCCAGGTGCCCCTAATGTTCGTCCCACCTTAAATGTAAAATTTCTTTGTCCCACATATCCCTTCAGTTACAGCCTATCTGGCCTAATTTTGAAAGAGTTTATACAGCCATTTCCATTTACTCTTCAATTCACTCCAGTCTAGCTTCTGCTCCATCATTCCATAGAAAATGCTTGTGCTAAAAATCAAGAAAAACTTTCATGTTGCTTAAACCAAATTCCCATATTCCTCTCCCTTGTCATTCTTCAGCAGCATCCAACACTGCTTATCATTCTCTTCTTCAACTTTCTCCCCTTAGCTTTCCTCACTTTATTCCTGTCTCTTGGGATACGTCTCAATCTTCTTTTCACCTTCACTCCTACCTAGTCATTAATGTTGAAGTTCCTCAAGACTTAAGACCCTCTTCTTTAAAAAAAAAAAAAAGACCCTCTTCTCTTCTTAAACTCTTTCTCTCTAGATTCTCTATATGCAAATGACTCTGATATCTGTCTTTAGCAATGACCTCTAAACTCTATACCCCTATCTTCCATATGCAAGTCAATCTATACATTTAATTTAAATGTCTCAAAAGCTCCTTAAACAATGTCAAACCAAACTCACAAGTCCTACTGATGTCCTCCCCTAAAAGATCCTCTTACAGCATTTCCTATCTAAGTAAATAGCACTGCAATTCACCCAAGACCCAGGAATCATCCTTGATGCCACCTTCTCCTTTGATTCCCATTATTCCATTCATCACCACGTTCCCATGAGTTTACCTCCTAAATACTTCTCTTAGTTGCCCATTTTTCTCATTACTAACTGCATCTCCTGGAGGAAAATACTGCTATGGCCTTAGTCTCTGGACAACTAGCATTTCCATTTACTCTTACCATTGTCTTCACTTTGTTTTCTACACTGGACTCATGGGGATCTTTTAAAATCACAAATGTAATCATTTCAGCATTGCTTAATACGCTTCCATGGTTTCTGAGTGCTCATAACCTTGTCAACTGGCTCTAAGGTTCTGTAGGTTCTGGTCTAGTCCCTGCTTTGCCTCCTCCTAACTCTTCGGGCTCTAGCCATACTGACTCTCTTCACTCTTCCTATGCTCGCTTCTGCTACAAGGTCTTTTTATGCGTCTCTACACACTCCATCACTCCCCTCTCTCTGTCCATTAAATTCTATTCTATTCTTTTTTTCAGATCTCACAAGTGACATTTTGTTCCTAACAATTATATATTTCTTTTTTTTTATTTTTAAGATTTTATTTATTTATTTGGCAGAGAGAGAGATCACAAGTAGGCAGAGACACAGGCAGAGAGAGAGGGGGAACCAGGCTCCCTGCCGAGCAGAGAGCCCGATGCGGGGCTTGATCCTAGGACCCTGAGATCATGACCTGAGCCGAAGGCAGAGGCTTTAACCCACTGAGCCACCCAGGTGCCCCAACAATTACATATTTCTAAATAAATAAATCTATGAAATCTAAAAAGTCTAGATAGCATAGAGGAGAGCCTCAGGAAGTTTAGAATAAACGCTGAAAAGACTTAAAAAATAAAATCAGAATACAAATGATTCTTGCTAAACTACTTCTGTCAAAAACATTAGTTACCAAGAGACTTGCTAAATCTGAATACAATATATATAAACATTTTACAAAAACGCAAAATACATAGCCACCAATGGCTACTTTTTAATAAGGCTTAGTTGGATATAAAAAGAGGAATTTAGAAAAAAAAAAAAAAAAAAGAGGAGTTTAGGGCTCCTGGGTGGCTCAGTTGGTTAAGTGGCTGCCTTTGGCTCAGGTCATGATCCTGGAGTCCCGGAATCGAGTCCCGCGTCGGGCTCCCGGCTCCACGGGGAGTCTGCTTCTCCCTCTCACCTTCTCCCTTCTCATGCTCTCTCTCACACTCTCTCTCCCTCAAATAAATAAATAAAATCTTAAAAAAAATTAAAATAAAAAGAGGAGTTTAAAATAACAACATAAAACAAAGCTTTCCACATTGATGCCTGGCATAAAGGACCAGACATACTTCCTTTGGGAATACCATAGGCATGTGTGGTTCTTGAACATGGTGAATCCATTTAGCATCATGCTATCAGAACCAGACTTGTTAGAAACACTAAAATTTTTCCAAGAGAAAAGTTATTAACTCTTGAAGCATAAAAACATTTTTTTCTCATGCTTTTCTTATACTGAGTTTTTAAAGAATGCTAAAATTGAGGGACTAGACCAGAACCTACAGAGGCTCCGAAAGGCTCTGAAATTGAGCCTTGGCTTAGAAACTGTATACTATTTTTTGTACTATGAAATGAAATCTGCATCTGATTATTCTAGTTGGAGTAGGCCATTAGAAACTCTATTATTATTTATTTAGTTTTCTAGAAAGGGAGTCCAGTGAGATGAGGTGAGTTGCTATGTAAATGGCCTTGGTCCTGGCCTAATGTTTACAAATTCAGCAGTCTCCTTTAAACTCTTTGCATTTTCCAGTTCTCTTCTTCCCACCCTTTAGCAGACTTAGGATTTTAAAGAGCAGATGAAGAATGAAAACACAAAAATTTTATGCTTTCCTTCACTTTCTGTACTCTAATACCTAAGCCATAATGTCCAATTAAGAGGTGGCATACAAAAAAGTATCTAATGTATACACATGCACAAAGAGGTGTGCACCCACACCCCCCACCCCCACACACACAACAGCTAACACACAGGCATGGACGCACAAAGATGTACCTTACATGCATTTTTTTCTAAAGTCGGGGAAGGAATATGTATTTAATTATACTAATCAGAGATCCATATCCTACAGGGTACTTCTGGGAACAAAACAGTTTATTTCATTCTGCCAACAACTAATCATTTATCTATTCTCCCATCAATCTTGAATATTTTAACACTGAGTAGAGTTTCTTGATTATTTCTCAGAAATAAGCACTAAATGTGAATTCAGAATTGTGAATTCGGTTGAGTTAAATTACATTAAAAAGGCAAGCAAGGCAGGCATATTTGCTTAAGGACAGGCAGAAATTATTTATCTAATAAAATGTCATGGCACAAGAAACAAAAAATAAATTACCTCAAAATCTAAACTTCTGTATTATGAATGACACTTTCAAGAAAGTAAAAAAACAGTCCAAAGAATGGGGAATATATTTGCAAATTATAAATATAATAACTTTCATCTGAAGACTTATATCTAAAATATGTAAAGAACCCTTACAACTCAATAATAAAAAATATCTTGAGTTGTTCATTTTAAATGGGTGAACTTTATGGTTAAGGCTTAACAGATATCTGAAAACAATATCTAAAACCAAAGAGGAAACAGAAACTGATACCCTGCAATTTGGGTATATAACTGTTTTTAAGGCACTTAGTAAAGGAGTGACTACAACGAGTTATTAAGAGAAGGATTTCAAGAAATACAGGAAGTTGTTTTTTTTTTTTTAAAGATTTTACTTATTTATTTGACAGAGAGAGAGATCACAAGTAGGCAGAGAGGCAGGCAGAGGGAGAGGCTTTAACCCACTGAGCCACCCGGGCGACCCAATACAGGGAGTTATAACCAGATTCATAACACCCTCAAACTTTTAATCCTGAGTATGGAATATGTAAAACATACATTTAGTCTTCGAACTTAAAGAAAAAACTCAAAAGAACTCTTATAATAATCATATACACCTTTCAAAACAGTAGAAGTCTTACAGCCATTAAAGCTGGGCTGTAGGAGCAGTATTTCAAAAAATCCTGTTAGGCAAGACAAAACTCAATATGCACAAGAGCAATTTGGAGAATGTGGAGTGTGAATCACTTATAAAAGAATCTGCTGGATCAGTTATAACATGAATAATAAGATCTAAGGATCTAATATAAAACATGGTGATTCTGATAAGACTGTATTTTAGAAGTGAAATTTGCTGAGAGGAGTGCTTAAACATTACACATTCTCACCAAAAAAAAAAAAAAAAGATAGTAGGAAAGATAAATCTGTGAGATGATGGATGTGTTAATGAACTAGATGCGGAAGTTCTTTCACAGTGTATACATAGAGCAAACCACCACGATATACACTTCCAATCATCTCACAATTTTATATGTCAATGACACTTCAATAAAGAGGAAATTTTTAGGAAAATTCCCAGGAGAACTTGTGAAGATTTGTATTGGTGGGCTTTCCCTCAGATTTACTGAATCTAAATTCTTGGGTAGCACGCAGAAATCTTCAATCTTAGCAGGCACTTCGTGTGATACTAATTCAAGTAAAATATGGGCCAATATTTGAGAAATACTGCTTCAGAATTATTTGAGACAATACAGACAATTTGAGGATCTGCTATCAGAAACTATGCCTCCAAGTGTCTTTTCATTCCCCTAACTTTGCTTACCCTTTTTAGAATAAATGAATCAAATAATTAATAGGTATCAAACATCTGCGATATTTTCTGTAGTATTCCAACTCTTTCAATATTCTTTTTTAATTCTAAGATAAATCAGTACTAAGGATATAATGTACAATATGATCACTATAGGTAACACCACTATAGGGTATATACTCAAGTTTTTAACAGAGTAGATCCTAACAGTTCTCATCATAAGGAAAAAAATTTCTTTTTCTTTCTCTTTTTTATGTACCTATATGAGATGATGGATATTAACTAAACTTATTTTGGTAATTATGTCACAGAAATATATAAGTCAAATCATGATGCTGTACACCTTAAACTTTCACGGTGCTATATGACAATTACATACAAAACTGGAAGAAAAAAAGAAAAAAGAAATTTCTTTTATCTCACAAAGTATGTGTTGTACACAAGGAAGAAAAGTTACCCATATGACTTTTAATTATTATAAAATCAGAAAGATTTGACACAGAAAATGCAATTAATTATAGAAAAACTCTAACTGTTCATTTATGTATATGGATTTGCATAAGGAAACTACCTGATAGAGCTATAGATGTCCAGTGGGGTTTGATCCTTCTCTTTGGCTAGTCTCATCATATCTAACACAGCCATTCCAAGACATTCTTCTTGTGCTTCATGGGTCACAGGTATTTTTATCCATCCATGTAAAAAATCATGCCGCCACTAGAGGAAAAAAATTTAGAAGGAAATATCTCTTAAATTTCACTATCACGTTTAAATCTATTGTATTTTATCCTATAATTTCTAGAACATATGCATTTAAAAAGAACGTCAACTCCTTCATTGATTTTCATTTTGCCATAAAATTTCATGAAAGCTTTTTGTCAATGGAAACTGATTTAGACAGTGTTCCCCATTAGATAGTACATATGATGTCAACCTATTTCACTGCTTGTATCTTCAAATTATATTTTCTACATAAAAAATCACCTAAATTAAAATAGATATTAGCTAATTAAATAAGTATGTAGTTCCAAGTATGTTCAAAGCATTATACTACACAGGACTGTGTGAAATATAAAAAAATATAAGATGGGCTTCAACCCTCAAGAAGACTAAAATCTAGCAGGGAAGCTAAACATGTAAACAAAATATTATAATGCAGATACTCTATACAAAGTGCCACACAACAGATGCTTCAGGAATTTAAAAGAAGTTGAAACTATAACCAGTTGACATAATCAGGGAAGATTTCAAGGAAAATTCAAAACTTCATGTAGTTCATGAAGAAATTTCTGGTGGACACAAAACAGGGTGATAGAAGGAATGACACAAAAACAAAGCATAAGGCATGTTCAGAGATGCAAATTAGTTTGGTTGGGTAGACAGTTTACGTAAGGGAATAGTGTGGATTAAAACTTGGAAAAGGGGGCACCTAGGTGCCTCAGTCGGTTAAGCATCTGCCTTCAGCTCAGGTGATGATCTCAGGGTCCTGGGACTGAGCCCTGTGTCAGGCTCCCTGCTCAGGGGGGAGCCTGCTTCTCCCTCTCCTCCCTCCTTGTGCTCTCTCTCACTCTCTCTGACTCTCTCAAATAAATAAATAAAATCTTAAAAAAAAAAAAAAAAAAGAAAGAAAATAAAATAAAACTTGGAAAAGTAAGTTAGGGTCAAAACGTAGGTACCCGTGAATGACTTGATCCTAAAAAGCAATAGACAACCATTTTCTTAAAGCATCAGTTTCTCAGCATCAGGTGCTTAAAGCATCAGCACCTTTTCTTAAAGCATCATGCCTCTTCCACTGGTAGAAGTATCAGTGATGAAAGTGCTTTAAGAAAATAAAGTATATTCAGTGAGACTCATTAAGAGGCTGCTGTAATGGTTCAGATATGAGATAATAAAGATCTGATGTAGGGAACAGAAGACATAAAAGAGTCTGAAAAAAAGCTTATAACTTTATCATTATATATAAAAATGAAGAAAAAGAAAAACAAGAAATTACAAGATTTTGGTCTAGATAATTTAGAAT
The DNA here is from genome assembly GCA_028534135.1 of Potos flavus. Classification (NCBI taxonomy): domain Eukaryota; kingdom Metazoa; phylum Chordata; class Mammalia; order Carnivora; family Procyonidae; genus Potos; species Potos flavus. The sequence goes on along the minus strand of CM052892.1, from coordinate 75,751,173 downwards.
ATGGAAATGAGATTGAATGTGTAATGGGAGAAAGGAAAGGCGAAACATAAAAACCACCAATATTCTAAAAAATAATAGTAATTTTCTTTGTAAGAAAGGTATAAACTAAAATATTAGCTGAAATACCAGTATTTAACCAAGGTTTTATTAATTTTTAAAGATTTTGAAAGAGCACAAGCTGGGGGGAAAGGGCAGAGGGAGATGGAGAAGTAGACTCCCCGCTGAGCAGGGAGCCTGACAACTTGGGGCTCGATTCCCAGGACCCTGAGAACATGACCCGAGCCCAAGACAGACGCTTAACTGACTCAGCCACTCAGGCACCCCTTAACCAAGGTTTTAAACTGGATAAGAGAAATAGAGGGTCACTCTCTTTATTTCATGTATGTATCGCCTTTCTTTTAACGTGATAACTTGTCTCATGAAATTAAAGTTTAACACAAATTCTTCAAAAATAATTTTATTAAAAAGAAAATAGTGGCGCCTGGGTTGCTCAGTCTGTTAAGCCTCTGCCTTCAGCTCAGGTCATGATCTCAGGGTCCTGGGATCGAGACCCATGCCTGCTCAGCACGTAGTCTGCTTCTCCTTCTCTCTCTGCCCACCTCCTGCTCATGCTCTCTCTCTCTCAAATAAATCTTTAAAAATTAAAAAAATAATAATTTTATTAAAAAATAAATACACATTTAAAATTATATTTGTTAACTTCCTATTAATAAATTAGAAGGCATTTTAGTACAAAAAAATAAACTATATTATTTAAAAGGCACAAATCATGAAATAACCAGTATTAACCAAAACAAAAGCTTAATATTGGTAATATAAAGTTAATTGAGGTAAGGAGTTAGATTTTGTTTTGCTAACACTTATCTCACCACACTTATAGAAATGGACAAGTAAATTATTCTGATTAAGATAACTGATGGCTAACACTGGAAAACAGTATGGAGGTTCCTCAAAAAGTTGAAAATAGAGCTACCCTACAACCCAGCAATTGCGCTACTAGGTATTTGCCCAAAGACACAGATGAAGGAAAAAGAAGGGGCACCTGCACCCCAATGTTTATAGCAGCAATGTCCACAATAGCCAAACTATGGAAAGAGCCCAGATGTCCATTGACAGATGAATGGATAAAGAAGATGTGGTATATATATATATATATATACGTATATATGTACACACACAATGGAATATTACTCAGCCATCAAAAAAAAATTTTGTTATTTGCAACAACATGGATGGAACTAGAGGGTATTATGCTAAGTGAAATAAGTCAATCAGAGAAAGACAATCATCATATGATCTCATTGATAAGCGGAACTTAAGAAACAAGGTGGAAGAGAGGAAAAAATGAAACAAGACGAAACCAGAGAGGGAGATAAACCATAAGAGACTCTTAAATCTTAGGAAACAAAGTGAGGGTTGCTGGAGAGGAGGGTGGGGAGATGGGGTAACTGGGGGATGGACACTAGGGAGAGTATGTGTTGTAATGAGCACTCGGTGTTATATAAGACTGATGAATCACAGACCTGTATCCCTAAAACAAGTAATAACATGCTAATTAACTGAATTTAAATTTTAAAAAAGGTGACTGATTGCTAGGTACATTCTTTCTAATACTTTGCTTTTGTTCCATATTCTACATAGGACCAGAGTATAATAAATTACGTTCATGAAGATATTCTGTGGAATTTATACCCAAAAGACAATAAAGATAGGAAAAACCATTAAGAGCAACACTAAGAATATAATCAACCAAATGCCCATTAGAGAAAAATTACAATTGAAATAGAGTCCCAAATACCAAAGCATATTACTTTCAACTATTTTTAAACTTCCTTAAAAAATGCAGGGTGTACCAATAAAAATTTCCTTTAATTGTAACTATAGAAAAGTAGTTTTTCGGAGTCAAGAGTCTCCAGGAGGTGGGTGGGGGCATGGGGTAACTGGGTGATGGGCATTAAGGAGGGCACGTGATGTGATGAGTACTGGGTATTATACACGACTAATGAATCGTTGAACATTATATCAAAAACTAATTATGTACTATACGTTGGAATATTTAAATAAAAAGAAATTTTTTTAAAAGTAGTTTTCATCTCGGTAGCTGACAACATTTGAACCAAAAAATTTTATCTGCATTCACCCAATAAAATAAGAAAATAGTTACAGACACAAAATCAGAAATGAACCAAAGAAACAACATGGAATCAATAGACATTTTTTGCCAAATATATACAAAGTCATTAAATATTGTTCACACAGCAGCAAATTATTTGCTGAGCCATCATATTTGATGATATCAAGGCAATCCTCAGAAGAAAATGAATTTTAAAAGGGAATCTAACTTTTGGCTTTTATTGGCTTACCTTTTCTAAATCCATCTTTCTATAGTACTGTCTTAACGTACTTCATAGTTTAGTGGCTGAGCTATTTTTTAGTTATTTAAAAATATCAACATAATCTTATACTCTGATGATGTCACTGGTCAAACATGCTTCATTCTATAAAATGCATATAATCCACCCTAATCTGGATTAGTTAATTACTACCTTCTGTATTTTCTGGGCACAGGTTTAGAGAAATAGAAACATTAAGAAATAGAAAAATTACATGTGGTATTTATTATCTAGACACAATTTAGGATTCTATTGTGAAATTATTTTCCTCTCCTAGATGAGAAAATTCTTCCTAGGAAGACAAAACTAGAAATCAACCATATTTTTTCTAAATCAAAAGTATTAGTAGATATCACAGTATTAGAGTAAAGCAGATGAACAGACAGTTTAGGAAAATTGTCTTATTAATGGGATTTAAACTAGCACGCCACCAAAATAAAACCAGTTCTGCAGCACAGATGATATAATCATAAAAGCAACAGAAAGTCATAATCTCATCGTATCTTTTCTCAAAAGCCTCTCTCTCTCTTTTCCCAATGACTACCGGAAAAAAGAAGCTATATAAAAGTTGGGTGGTCGTCAAATTATTTTTGACAAGAGCACCAGGACCAGTCAATAGAGAAAGTACAGTCTTTTCAACAAGTGATGCTGGAAAAACTGGATATCCACATGCAAAAGAATGAAATTGAGCCTTACCTTACACTATCAACAAAAATTAACTCAAAATGGATGAAAGATCTAAACATAAGGGCTAAAACAATAAAACAGTTATAAGAAAATACAGGGGGAAAGCTTCGTGATAGGAATGACTTCTTGGATGTGACACCAAAAGCACAGGTAAACAAAAGAAAAAAGAAACAAATCAGATTACATCAAAAATTAAAAACCTTTGGACATCACAGGACACATCAAGAGATGTGAAAGGCAACCGCAAGAATGGGAGAAAATATGTCATACAGCTGACAGGGGGTTAATATCCAGAATATATAAAGAACACTTACAACTTGACAATAACCTGATTTAAAAATGGGCAACGGACATACACAGAAATTTCCCCAAAGAAGATATATAAATGGCCAAAAAGCTTAAGAAAAATGTTCAACACCAGTAATCACTAGGGAAATGCAAATCAAAACCACAGCAAGGTATCACTCCACACTCCACAGAATAGCTACTATCGGAAAAACAGAAAGTAAGTGTTGGCAAGGATGTGGAGAAATTGGAACACTTAAGCACTGCTGGTAGAATGTAAAATGGGACAGCTGTCATAGAAAACAGTGTAGCAGTTCCTGAAAAAAAAAAAAAAATTAAACATAGAATTGCCAAATAATCCAATAATTCCACTTCTGGATATATATGTAAAGGAACAGAAAGCTGGATCTTAAAGAGATATCTGTATAGCCATGTTCATAGCAGTGTTACTCTTAAGAGCCAAAAAGTGGAAGCAACCCAAGTACCTATTAATAGATAAGTAGATAAACAAAATGTGACAAATATAATGGAATATTATTCACCCTTAAAAAGGAGGAAATTCTGACACATGCTATGACATGGAAGACCTTGAAGACATTATACTGAGAGAAATATGTCAGTCACAAAAGAGCAAATGCTGTATAATACCACTTATGTGAGGCCCCCGGAATAGGCAAATCCAGAGAGACAGAAAGCAGAAGGTGGCTGCCAGGGGGAGGGCACGGCGAGTTACTGTTTAACAGGTATGAAGTTTCAATCTAAAAAGAAGAAAAATGCTCTAAAGATGAATCAGGGTGATGGTTACACAACAATGTGAATGTACTTTAATGCCATCAATCTGTCCCCACCTAAAAAGGGTTAAAGTGGTGACTTTTACTAAGTATATTTTACCAGAATAAAAAAAAGTTGCTTGTTCTCAAGCAAGTTGTTTTGTACCCCAAAAAGAGGAATATTTATCAATGTGTTGCTCACAAACTGAACCGGTCTTCCTACAATCTTAGAAATGTGAACCATGAGGTTCTGTGGGGTAATTTCCTATGATATTAGCAAATTTGATTCAGAACTCCTTAATCTGACATCTTTGGGATAACATGAGCATATCTTAACCCAAAAGTACTAGTATCTTTTTTTTTCTTTAGTTTCCACTCCTCAGTTTTGTGGCACATAAAAAACAAAAGTTATTTAACGACAGAACATTTCAATTACTGTTTAAATTAAGGTAATAGATAAGAAAGCATTACAAAATGTTCAAATACACTATAAAAATTTCATCTAACAGTATTAGTAAACAAACAACCAGAGCACAATTCTCAGATCAAGTAACAACACCCAGTCATCCTCTTATGAGGAGGTAAACACCTACTGTAACTCACTTTTTGTTTAGTTTCCCACTTTCTTTACATTCTACTATCCACTAATTAAGTTTGAAATTGTTCAGGAATTAAAAAAGTTTCTTGAGGAAATTTTACTGTCTTATATTCCAGACACTTATATCTACATGAATCGTGTTGTATAACTCTATCTAAACTTTGTGAAATCCTTAAAATGTCCTAAAACACTAAAAAAGAAAAAAAATTAAAAGGGCCAATTAAGGGAACCATTATAAAATAAATTCTATTATGTATGTTATGGGATTAAAAATTAGTGATAAGAAGACTCAACTTTGTCACCTTTCTGTGCCTGTTATCCAAGACAGAACATCAATTTTCCCATATATGAAGATTTTCCTGATGAAGAGCTACATTACGCAGCAAGATTCTTATCATTTAACACATATACAAGTAAGATAACATAATGATACCTGAGCAAAAAGGTAGGCCATGACAAAGTCGTCAAGAAGAGGAGCTTCAGCACCTCGAGATATTCCATGCCGATAGGTTCTGTTGCTGCCGTTACAATACCAGTAAGGAAAGTAAAATCTATGAGACAAAACATTCAATCAGCCTCCAAATAGTTCAAAAAAAAAAACTGTATACATACAATCACTTCCAGCATACTGAAAGGTATGATCCCATAACCAGAAAACATAGCTAACAGTGTTAAATACAAGTTGGGGACAAAAGAAAATCTGAATAAGCCCATGATAATGTAGACAGAAAATTCAAGAAACATAAGTGTAAAATCAATATGCTGCCTGTTTCTATGTGAAGAATGCAGAAGCAATAATAGGAAACAGAGAAATATAGAAATAAAATAGTAACAAAAATTTTTAAATATATATCCAGCAATATCAGTAAAGGAATTTGAAAATACTAATTTGGCATGAAAACAAATAATTGCTGCTTCTTTTAAGAAATGGAGGTTATCACAGTAAGATATCACTTCATACTAGTCAGAATGGCTAGTATCAAAAAGACAAGAAATAACACGTGCTGGCAAAGACGTAGAGAAAAAGAGACCCTCCATGCACTATTGGTAGGACTGTCAACTGGCATAGCCACAATGGAAAACAGTACGGAGATTCTCCAAATACTAAAAATAGAAGTATCATACAACTGGGTATATAATTCCACTACTGGGTATTATCCAAAGAAAATGAAAACACCAATTTGAAATGACATAGGCACCCCTATGCTTACTGCAGCATAATTTACAGTAGCCAAGACAACCTAAGTGTCCATCAAGAGATGAATGGATAAAGAAGGTATGGTGTATATATACAATGGAATATTACTCAGCCCTAAAGAAGAATGAAATTTTGCCATTCCCAATGACATGAGTAGACTGAAAGGGTATTATGCTAACTGAAATGTCAGAGAAAGACTAATATCATATTTCACTTATATGTGGAATCTAAAAAGCAAAACAAATGAACAAAAAAGTTAAAAAGGAACAGACTAATAAATCCAGAGAAAAAAACTGGTGGTTGTTGGGGGGAGGGGAGAATAGGTGAAACAGGTGAAGGGGAATTAAGAGGTACAAATTTCCAGTTATAAAATAAATAAGTCATGGGGATGAAAAGTACAATATAGGGAATATAGTCAATAATATTGTCATAACTTTGTATGGTGATAGATGGCAACTACACTTACCATGGTGAGCATTTTAAAATGTATATAATTGTCAAATTGCTGTGTTGTCTACCTGCAGCTCATATATCAATTACACATTAATACAAATGAGTGAATGAATAAAATAGGTTAAAAACTTATCCTTCAAAGAAACAAAAAATATTCTATATTGCTTTATTTACACCTTTACTGAGATATAATTCACATACTTTCAAATTCACCCATTTAAAGCATACAATTCAATGTTTTTTACTATATACCTAGCACTGTACAAACATCCCCACAATCTAATTTTAGAACATTTTCATCCCCACTAAAAGAAACTCCATACCTATCAGCAGTCACACCCAAATCACCCCACCTACTCTCCAGCCCTACGTTCCCTCTAGTCTCTCTATATAAATTTGCCTGTTCTGAATATTTTATATAAATGGAATCACATAATATGTGGCCTTTTCTACCTTCTTTCACTAAGCATAGATTCAAGGACTACCCACGTTATAGCAAGTACTAGCACTTCGTTCCTTTTTATTGCCCAGTTAATATTCCCTTGTATAGCTAAATCACATTTTGCTTCTTCATTCATCACTTAATGGACATTTGGGTTGTCTCCATCTTTTTGCTATTGTGAATAACGCTGCTAAGAACAATATGTTCAAGGGTATGTGTGTGTGTTTTCGTTTCTCCTGCATACATACTCAGGGATGGAATCGATGGATCATATGTTAATTCTATCTTCATCTTTTTGAGGAACAGCCAAACTATTTTAAAAAGTGGCTGTACTAGTTTACATCTCCAAAAGCAGCATATGATCATCTCAATAGTTCACATCCTTGCCAACACATGTGGAGAGTTTAGCTAAGTTAGTCTTGGTATTGCTGCCTTGGCATCTGTTTTGTTTAGCCAAGAGGCCTGCAGTGACCTTAAACTGACGCTAGCCCCTCTTGCAAGTGCATGCCCTAGAGAACAGCCCACTGAGTCACAAGCAAATACAAGTTTCTGATATAACTTCCTCACAGACTCCCCTGTCTCTCAGCACCTAACACTGACTGAAGTCCCTTCAATAAGACACCCACATGGCTTATCAAAGACCAGCTCTTTTGGCTTGAACTGAATTTGGAACCCCAAAGCACTCCACCCACAAACCCTAGTAAAGGCAGGTGGCCCGGGTCCTGTGTCTCTGTTACTCTGCCTTGATCTCCCCATGTGGCCCCTGGAGGCCTACAGGGTACTTCCTCCAGGACCTGTGAGTAATAAACTTTTCTACTTTGGCTTTTCTTGTGCTCTGTTGTTGAATCATGGCTCACTACCTAGTACTCTGTGCTCTACTAAAAAGTGATAATTTGAGGGGCACCTGGTGGCTCAGTCAGTTAAGTGTCTGCCTTCAGCCCAGATCATGATCCCAGGTGTTGGGATCAAGCCCCACAGGGAGCTCCCTGCTCAGCAGGGAGCCTGCTTCTCTCTCTCTCCCCCCGTTGTTCCCTCTGCTCTCGCCCTCGCTCTCTTTTATATATAAATAAATATCTTTTTTAAAAAAAGGTGACAATTTGAAAAATTTATAACTTGTTATTGTCCATCTTTTATACCTTCGTCATCTTAATGGGGTGAAGTGGTACCCTGTTGTGTTTATGATTTACATTCCTCTAAAGAATAATAATATTGAGCATCTTTTCATGTGCTGACTGGCTATCTGTATGTCTTATTTAGAAAAATGCTATTCACACCCTTTGCTCATATTTTCATTGGGTTATCTGTCATTGTACTGTTGAACAGAGTTCTTTATGCATTCCAAATATAAAACCTTTATTAGATATGATTACAAATATTTTCTTCTATTCTGTGGGCTGTCTTTTCACATTCTTGACAGCATCCTTTGATGCACAAACATATATTTTGATGAATCCCAATCTATTTTTCTTGTGTCACTTGGGCTTTTGGTACCATACTGAAGGAACCATTGCCTACTCCTAAGTATACAAAGGTGTACTCCTATATTGTCTTCTAAGAGTTTTACAGTTTTAGCTCTTAGATTTAGGTCTATGATTCATCTTAAGTAAATGTTTTATATATAGTGTGAGTTAGTCATCTAACTTCATTACTATACATGTGGATATTCAGTTGTCCCAGCAGCATTTGTTGAAAAGAGCATTCCTCCCCATGAACTGTCTTAGCACTCTTGTCAAATATCAATCACCATAATATCAGGGATTATTTTTGCACTTTTAATCCTATTCCATTAACCTTAACCTGTGTACCTATCCTTAAGCCAGTACCACGCTGTCTTGATTACTATAGTTCTGGAGTAAGTTTTGAAATTAGGAAGTGTAAATCTTCCAATTTTGTTCTTTTTTAAGAATGTTTTGACTATTTCAAATCCCTTTGATTTTTTTATATGAATTTTACCACCAACTCATCAATTTCTACAGTAAAGACAGTTAGGATTTCAATAGAGACTATACTGAATATACAGATCAATTTGAAGAGTATTTCCATTTAACAATATTAAGTCTTCTGATCCATAAACATGAGATATCTTACCATTTAGATAAGTGTTTCTTCAAACTATTTCAATGGGGCACCTGGGTGGCTCAGTCAGTTAAGCAGCTGCCTTTGTCTCAGGTCATGATCTCAGAATCCTGAGATCGGTCCCCATGTCCGGCTCCCTGCTCAGTGGGGAGTCTGCTTCTTCCTCTCCCTCTGTTGTTTCCCTGGCTTGCGCTCTTGCTAGCACACTCTCGCTCTCAAATAAATAAAATCTTTAAAAAATAAATAAATTCCTTCAATGATCTCTTACTTTTCTCAATGCATAGTTTTTGCTCTTCTTTTGTGAGGCTTATTCCTAAGTACTTCTTTAAATGCTGTTGTAAATGACTGTTTTCTTAATTTCACATTTGCATTGTTTACTGCTAGTGTATAGAAATATACGATAGATTGGTGTATAGAAATACAACAATTTTTGTATATTGATCTTCTATCCTGCAACTGACTGAGCTCATTTAGTTCTAATAGTTTATTAATTCCTTAGGATTTTTTTAAAGGAATTATTTATTGGGGGGGGAGATGGACAGAGAGAGAGAATCCTCAAGCAGGCTCCCCACTGTGTGTGGAGTCCAACTTGGGGCTTGATCCTGGGACCCTGAGATCATGACCAGAGCCAAAATTGAGAGTCAGACACTCAAGCAACAGAGCCACCAAGGTGCCCCTCCTTAGGATTGCTTATATACAAGATCATATCATTTGTAAATAGAGATAGTTTTACTTCTTTGCCAATATGCCTTTTATTTTTTTCTCTTTTCCCTGGCTAGAATCTACAGTACAGTGTTAAATAGAAGTGGTAAGAACAGATATCTTTGTCTTATTCCAGATCCCTGGGAGAAAGCAATCAGTCTTTCACCATCATGGATAATGTTAGCTTTGGCATTTTTGTAGAAGCACTTTATGAGACTGAGGAAGTCCCTTTCCATTACAATTGTGTTGAGTATTTTTATCATAATAGGGTGTTGGATTGTGTTGAATGTTTTTTCTGTTTCACTTGAGATGATCATGTGGTTTTGGTCCTTTATTTAACTAATATGGTGCATTATAGTGATTGATCTGGGAATATTACAGCAACCTTGTATTTCTTAGAATAAATCCCACCTGGTCATGGTATTTAATCCTTTTTATATATTGCTGGATTTGGTTTGCTAGTATTTTGAAGACTTTCATACCTGTATTCATAAGGGATACCGACCTATAGTTTTCATTTCTTCTGGATGTCTGTCTGGATTTGGTATTAGGGTAATATTGAACCCACAGAATGAGTTAGGAAGTGTTCCTTTCTTTTCATTTTTTGTGAATAATTGGTATTAATTTTTTTTTAATGTCTGATAGAATTTACCATTGAAGCTGCTTGGGCCTGGGATTTTCTTTGTGGGAATTTTTTAAAATTATTAATTCAATGTCTGTACTTATGAGAGGTCCATCAGACTTTCTCTTTCTTCTTTTGGCAGTTCCTATAGTTTGGTCTTTCTAGGCATTTGTTCACTTCATTTTGGCTATGTGATTTGTTGGCATTCAATTGTTCTCCGTAATCTTTATTTCTGTAATGTCACAGTGATTGATGTTCTCTCTTCCTGATTTTAATAATTTAAGCTTCTCTTTTTATCTTTTTAACTTGATAAAAGAACTTTCTGTTGTTTTCCTTTCTCTTTTTCATTTATTTCTACTCTGATCTTTATTATTTCCTTCCTTTGACTTGCTTTGAGTTCTACTCTTTTTTTCTACTTTCTTAAGGTAGAATGCTCTTGATTTGAGAACTTTTTCCTTTTTTACTATAGGTGTGCACAGCTATGAATTCTTACCTAAGCACTGTTTAAACTGCGCACTACAAGTTGATATGTTCATTTCTAGTCCTATCAAAGTATTTTTTATTTTCCCTTGTGATTTTTGTCTTTGACTAAGTAGTTATTTAGAACTGTTGTTAATTACCACATATTACTGAATTTTCCAGTTTTCCTTTTGTTAATGATTTCTAAATTAATTCCATTGTGGTCAAAGAACATACTTTGTATGATTCCAGTCTTTTAAAACATGTAGACTAACATGTGGTCTCTTCTGAAGAACGTGATTGTGCTGTTGATGGGTGGAGTATTTTATATAAGCACATCTAGCTGGTTTATAGTGTTGCTCAAATCTTCCTTTATCTTGCTGATCTTTCTTCTAGTTGTCCTATCCATTACTGAAAGTCATCTATTGAAGTCTCCAACTACTATTGTGGAATTATCTACTTTTCCCTTCAATTCTGTCTGTTGTTGGCTTAATGAATTCTGGAGCTCTGTCATCAGATCCAAATTATAACAATTACAAACAAATATGTTATTCCTGACTCATTAACTCTTTTATCATTATAAAATGTCCCTTCTTTGTCTCTAGTAACAATTTATATCTTTCAAGTCAATCTTGCCTGATATTGATTATTACTGCTCCAGCTCCTTTTTGGTTACTGAGGGCCTGTTATATCTTTTTCTATCCTTTACTATCAGTTTACTTGTGTCTTTTAATGTAAAGTGTGCCTCTTATAGACAGCATGTAGGATAGGAAAAATTCACGAATTTGATAAGAGAAACAATTTTTAATTCTTGAGAAAAGGTCAGCAAACTCTGCTTCACAGCCCCATTCTGGTCCACTGTTAAGTTTTTACAAATAAAGTTTTACTGGAACACAGTCATGCCCATTCATTTACTCATTATTCATGGTTGCTTTCACACTATAGTAACAGAACTGAGTAGTTAAAACAGAGATAATATAGCCTAAAATATTTACAACTGATCTTTTACAGAAAGACT
>CM052892.1:75620758-75738970 GCA_028534135.1 Potos flavus | reverse complement strand
ATTCATGGTTGCTTTCACACTATAGTAACAGAACTGAGTAGTTAAAACAGAGATAATATAGCCTAAAATATTTACAACTGATCTTTTACAGAAAGACTGTAGACCTTTATTCCACAGACCTTTTCAAATCAAAAGATAAACTTGCTAACTGCAGAAAGTATAGTCATTACATAGAAAGTGATAAAATATTCTTAATAAGATACTGATATTTTTTCAATCATATGTAGCATGTTAGCATGCTTCTTTTAAATACAACTTTGTAAAGTCTTAAAACCTGCATAGAAGTCTTACATAACTTTGGATAGATTTAATCTTGGGTACTTTGCATTTTTTGTTGCTACTAGTTATTTTAAATGACCTCTTTTCTGTTTGTGGAGTATAGAAATAGTTGATATTTTAACATACTGATGATATAGATCTAGCACTCTTCTGAATGCTTATTATTGATGCCTAAAATTGTTTACATTCTCTATGTTAACATTCATATCATCTCTAAGAAATGACTCTTTGTTTCTTTGTTCACAATTATTAAATATTTTATTCATTTTTCTTGTCTTACTGTACTTGTTAGGAACTCCACTAAAATCCTAAACAGAAGCAGTGGCGGTGGCTTTCTTTGTTTTCTATCTTGTTTTTGATTTTACATAGATTGCTTCTAACATCTTACCATTTGAGAATATTATTTGCTACCTACTAAGGATGTTTCTCTTGAGTCTTAGTTTTTTAAAGGCTTCCTTTTCTTTCCTTCTTAAGATCATGAAAGAGTCCATGTGCTTTTTTACTATCCAACACTGACTCTGCAATGGAATGAATGAATCTATTTCATAAAAGCCACAGATCAAACTTATTTCTTTGTTTTATCCTTTTGAGTGGAAAAGTACCTCTGGGTTACTCTAAATTGGTATTACATGTCTATAAATTATTAAATGAATTAACTAATAATTTGAGGCTGTAAATAAACACTGACAAAATCGAATCTTCTTCACTTCAACTCTAAAAATTAAAATTAAAATGAGATGTGAGATTATATTTTATTGCACAAAACACTGAATTTCCTGGGAAACTAACAATATTTCAAACATTTGGGATTTTGTTAGTAAAGGCCATTTTCATCATTTTTAAATTTAATTATAATGATAAGTGGTAAAGTAGCATCCCACCAGAAAAGCTCAGAGCATTCTAGTGAAAAACTATATAAAAACATGTTCTCTGGTAGACAAAATGTCTTAAATGAAGTTCTGGTCTCTATTATCAAGTACCTTGCAATTTAAAAATATGTTTGATAATTTCTCTCACTTTGCCTTTTCACGATTAAATGAGTCACTTTACTGGAGAAAGTACCTTATTCTGTAGAGTACATTGTGCCTGGTTGATTCATCTATATGGAAGACATGGTTGGGCGGATACCAAATCCTTTCTGTTTCACTCATTAAAGCAAACATACTGTGATACACAGGTGTGATTCCTAGGAAAGAAGTTGAAAAAGCAATGATTACAGATAGTAACAAGTACATTGAAATAACACCCATAATTTGTAATGGCGTTGAAATAACAACTCTTAATCAGCACAAATGCAGTAGCAGTTGATATCTCTTGGTTCAACATGGCTTACAACTGAATTCTTAATTAAATCTTTTTTCCCTACATTTTAAAATATGACTGCTGGAACTCTTTCAAGCATATTTTAAAAAACATCTTATCCAATTTTTTTAGTTGTCTCACATGGAAAGGTCGATTCAAATTCATGTGTAGTTTTAACTGATAATAAGGGTACCAACGAAAATATTTAGAGGTCCCTGGATACATTTAAGAGAATAGCACAACAGTTTTATTTTTAAATGTCATATTTTACACAGTGCCCTAGTAACTATATCTTCTGCATTATTTAAACTTACAATGAAAATGTTAAATATCAACTTCAATTGGAAGGGGATGTGACTTTATTTTCCAAAGATATTTTAGGAGATACATTAACAAAGGTTTGAAGGCTACTGAACTTTTTAAAAAGCATCTGAAACAGCAAAGCCACACAATTAATTAATGCACACTATTTCCCAGCACACAGAAAACATTCATACATATATATATATATACACACATCCCAATCATTTGGAGTCAAAGAACAAGTCTCCCAAAGTGCTAGAGAATAATCACACATACCATGTTCTCTAACTACACTTCAACTAAATAAAAAATGAATATTTAAAAAAGAAAATTTAAACCTACATATTTAAAAACATATGCCTCAAAAAAACCCAAAGTATATTTATTCTAGTAATGTTTTCATTCTTTTCCACTGTAAACAAAAATGACACCAACTTGACACACTGACAACAAAGATTTAAAATTTTTATTAAAATTATCACAACTTCTTACTCATAGATATGTAATAAATTTCTGTAAGTATATAAGTAAGAACTTTTAAACTGTATCCTTGCATTCATTCGTGTATTTACACACACTTCTAAATACCTCACAGGCCATAGGAGAAATTATAACAGAAACTAAAGAGTATTTATAATGAATGATGATTAATAACATGTATTAAAAATTATGGAATAGGGCACCTGGGTGGCTCACTAGGTTAAGTGGCCGACTCTTGGTTTCAGCTCAGGTCATGATCTCACGAGTTGTGAGACAGAGTCCCATGCTGGGCTTTGTGCTCAGCATGGAGTAGGCTTGAAGCTGTTCTCCCTCTGCCCCTCCCCGCCACTCTCTCTAAAATAAATAAATAAATAAATCTTTTAAAAAATATAAATAAAAATAAAATTATGGAATACAACTAAACTGATACCTAAGAGGGAAAATTGTAGCTTTAATCTGATTACATCAGAAAATAACAGAATTATCTGATATCTAACGTAATACATTAAAAAACAACAGAGTAATCTCTAAGACAACTGAAAGAATGTGACAGCATAGAAGTTAACAGAATAAAGATTCTGTTTTATTTTACAAAATAAAAGCTGATTATTTGCAATGACCGACAAAATAAACAAGCCTTTGTCAAATCTGATCAAGAAAAAAGATAAACACTACTGATTTTTAAAGTATAATTATAAGTTAGGAAGACAAAAAGAAAATAAATGCCAGTAAATTTGAAAATGTAGACAAACGGACAATTTTAATAACATATACAACTTTAAAAAATGAATCCAAGAACAAAAAACTTCAAAAGAACTATAATCTATCCACTTAAAAAAATAAAGAAGGAAGGAAGAGGGGGGAAACAGAAGTAACAAGAAGAAAGGAAAAACCGCAATTAGGCCCAGATGAAATTTATATGTGAGTTCAACCAAACATGAAAGACAATTCTAATCTTCAGTATACTATTAATGAGAAAAGAAAGAGAGAACAGGGAAATTGACATAATTTGTGAGTTTAGTTTGACTATGACACCAAAACCAGCCAGACATCATAAACAAACAGATAGAAAAATCCTAAACATTTTAATTATTAGCAAGCCGAATCCCATAACTTTCTTTAAAGAAAATTAAGACAAAGTTCATTTATCTTACAACAGCAGAGATGGTTTAACTGGAAAAATTAATGTAATTCATCACAACAATGAATCAGAGGAAAATGTGAAAATGGCAAAATAATAAATTTGAAAAGTTGTGTGGTGACTACACTGATATGTATTATATTCTTCTATGCAAAGTATTACTTTAAATATTTTATAATAAAAAATCAGGATTAAAAATGCAAATTAAAAGTGAAAATGGCAAAAAATGGATGTAAGTTATTCACAATAGAGCAGATACAAGAGTAGTAATAATAAACATGTGAAAGGCGGTAATACCTTGTATTGAAGAAAATGCAACTCAAAATTATGTGATAATCACTTTATACCATTCAGCTAGCAAAAATAAAAGGGATAACATCTAGGGCTGATTGAATTATGTGAAAAAGGACTGTTACATAATCGCTAGAAATGTCAACCTTTCAACCCAGCAATGTACAGTACAGTAGTAAGAAAATGTAAATTCAAGAGTAGAAAAATAAAAAAATATATGGTAGTACAATCCATGAAGCAGAATATTAAGAAATTCAATAAAAAGAATTAGTGCAAAAGTGTTTGGCTTGAATAGATTTTTCACAATGTATGTTTTCATAATAAATGCACGAAGCATAAAATATGACTCCATTTTATAAAATAATAGCCTCAAAATCCTAATGACTGTGTGTATAGGAGGAAGGGGGATTATGTTTCTATATATGTTTATATGATCACAGAAAAAAACAATAGAAGGATACACAAGAGATTACTGCCTCAGATACTATGATGGGACAAAGAGAAAAGAAAGGTTAAGAGTACAGTAGAGAAAAAAAATTTTTTTTATTATGTTATGTTAGTCACCATACAGTACATCATTACTTTTTGATGTAGTGTTCCATGATTCATTGTTTGCGTATAACACCCAGTGCTCCATTTAATACGTGCCCTACTTAATACCCATCACCGGCTTCATCCATCCCCCCACACTCCTCCCCTCTAAAACCCTCAGTTTGTTTCCCAGAGTCCAAAGTCTCTCATGGTTCTTCTCCCCTCTGATTTCCGCCCCCCTCATTTTTCCCTTCCTTCTCCTAATATCCTCTATGCTATTCCTTATGTTCCACAAATAAGTGAAACCATATAATTGTTTTTCTCTGCTTGACTTATTTAATTTAGCATAATCTCCTCCAGTTCCATCCATGTCAATGCAAATGTTGGGTATTCATCCTTTCTAATGGCTGAGTAATATTCCCTTGTATATATGGACCACATCTTCTTTATCCATTCGTCTGCTGAAGGGCATCTTTGCTCCTTCCACAGTTTCGCTATTGTGGACACTGCTGCTATGAACATTGGGGTGCATGTGGCCCTTCTTTTCACTACATCTGTATCTTTGGGGTAAATACCCAGTAATGCAATTGCTAAGTCATAGGGTAGCTCTATTTTTAAGTTTTTGAGGAACCTCCACACTGTTTCCCAAAGTGGCTTTACCAACTTACATTCCCACCAACAGTGTAAGAGGGTCCCCCTTTCTCTACAACCTCTTCCAACATTTGTTGTTTCTTGCCTTGTCAATTTTTGCCATTCTAGCTGGTGTAAGGTGGTATCTCAATGTTTTGATTTTAATTTTCCTGATGGCTAATGATGTTGAACATTTTTTCATCTGTTAGCCATTTGTATGTCTTCTTTGGAGAATGTCTCTTCACGTCTCCTGACCATTTTTTGACTTGATTATTTGATTTTTGGGTGTTGAGTTTGAGAAGTTCTTTACAGATCTTGGATACTAGCCCTTTGTCTGTAGTGTCATTTGCAAATGTCTTCTCCCATTCCGTGGGTTGCCTCTTTGTTTTGTTGACTGTTTCCTTTGCTGTGCAGAAGGTTTTTATCCTGATTAAGTCTCAAAAGTTCATTTTCGCTTTTGTTTCCTTTGCCTTTGGAGATGTGTCTTGAAAGAAGTTGCTGTGGCCTATGTCGAAGAGGTTACTGCCTATGTTCTCCACTAGGATTTTGATGGATTCCTGTCTCACATGGAGGAGTTTATCTTTGTGTATGGTGTAAGAGAATGGTCAAGTTTCATTCTTCTGTATATAGCTATCCAATTTCCCCAGCACCATCTATTGAAGAGACTGTCTTTTTTTCCATTGGATATTTTTTCCTGGTTTGTCGAAGATTAGTTGACCATACACTTGAGGGTCCATATCTGGGCTCTCTATTCTGTTCCATTGATCTATGTGCCTGTTTTTGTGCTAGTACCATGCTGTCTTGGTGATCGCAGCTTTGTAATATAGCTTAAAATCAGGCAACGTGATGCCCCTAGCTGAGAAAAACCTTTTTTTTTTAATTTTTAAATTAAAAAAAATTTTTTTTCTCACCATACACATACCCTCCCCAATGTCCATCACCCAGCCACGCCATCCCTCCCAACCCCCGCCTCCAGCAACCCTCAGTTTGTTTCCTGAGATTAAGAGTCTCTTATGGTTTGTCTCCCTCTTTGCTTTCATCTTGTTTCATTGAAAAACCTTCTTTTCAAAAAAGAATTCATTTAAAAAAATATGGTAAGTCCTCATGTCAAAAGATATTAATTAATACCAGATAACAGCTCATCATGTAAATCACCTTGAAACTATAGAGAAAGATGGCTTGTCATTCTCTGAATTTTAAAATAACCATGACAGGAGGGTATGTGCTATGGTAAGTGCTGTGAAATGTGTAAGCCTGATGATTCACAGACATGTACCCCTGGGGCAAATAATAAATTATATGTTATTTAAAAAAAAAAAAAAGAAAAAAAATAACCATGACAGAAAATAATGCCATTCAAATAACTGGAGAAATAGTTATTTTATCCGAATACTATTTTGATCTAGACTAATTATGCACTAAAAAATATTTTAAACTTGAAAATTTGAATAACATCATCCAATCAATCAGGGAGTTAGCATGGTAATCTCACTTCTCAGTGCCTTGCACATATTATTTCTTTTATCTATCTACCACCTCTCCTCTCCCCATGAAATGCTTCACACAGCCAGTGTTCTAGGTATATAAGAGACAGAGCAGAAGATGAAAATGCCCAGGAAAGGGCCATAATGGACCTGATATGAAATTACCTTGGGAAGAGAAAATACTGGGAAGAGAATATTAACAAAAATATAGTGTTTAGTTTAAATGTAATCATGCAAACAAAATTGTATATGGAACCATTACTCTTAGCATATGGTAACAGGGATTTTCATAAAAGAAGATAATGGTCATGATTTTCAAACAAGAGCATAATCATACAAAGCGGGAAAAGTGAATTCATGTTGATGAATCACTAGTATTTTTTTAAATAATGAATAATGATTCTTTCAAATTGGACTGCATACCTTAATTACAGGTATTAAAATAGGAAAATGAATGTATCTATATAAATTGGCACATAAATTGGAAAAAAAAAAGGGATACACACGAAAAAAAAAAAAAAAAGGTTAAGTCACCCTGCAAACAAGTAACAAAAGAAAGTGCTTACAGTCATGTTTAATGACACTGATATCTTATTCCAAAATGGCAATTATATATTAATACTTATATCATTTTTCTTAGTTTATATTAATTGGGTTGTCCTAGAAAGGATGAAAAAGCAATGACATTGTATTTGAGATATACATTATATTGAAAAAATAGGACCACAAAGAAACTTCAGTCATTTTTAACTCTTTCCCTATACACCAAGTCCAAATTATTTGTATTTTTATTTATTTAAAGCACTTTAGGGCGCCTGGGTGGCTCAGTGGGTTAAAGCCTCTGCCTTCGGCTCAGGTCATGATCTCAGGGGCCTGGGATCGAGCCCTGCATTGGGCTCTCTGCTCAGCAGGGAGCCTGCTTCCCCTTCTCTCTCTGCCTCTCTGCCTACTTGTGATCTTTCTCTCTCTCTGTCAAATAAATAAATAAAATCTTAAAAAAAAAAGCACTTTAATGTGCTTATTTTCCAAGCCATTATCATTACTGTGATTCAGTTCCTTATCATTCTAGAGCAAGAACAGTCATCATCCCACCAATATTAACAGAGTCCCTATTCCATAATAAGTACAAGAGGGGTATAGGAAACACAAAAATAAAAATAGCGCCCAACTTTAAGAATCTCACATTGTAGCAGATGACTCAGAGATGCCACTGGGAAACTACAATTCAAAAGGTAAGTGCAATGATAGTAAAGACCATAAGAAAACAAAGAAGTACAGCAGAGAGATGAAAAATATTCTTTGCTTGACCAAATTTTAGCAAGGCTCCTCTGAATCCTCCCCAACAAGGCTCATCCATGATCTTCCATGTAGAATCAAGTTTTAGCAAGAATCCTGCTAAGTCCATTGAGCAAGAGTTCCCCACTTTTGATATCTAATCAAACTCCTCACCCCTATTATCAACCAGATGATAACTGAGCACCATGGCCTAACTATGGCAGAATCATATTAGGCTGGGTGACCCAGAATCCCCCAGACTTGATGTCTACTCTTAGTAATTTTCCATTCACCAATGTCCCTGCTGATCTTTCTCCTTGGCTATAAAACCCCACCTGTTCAGGCTGTAGTCATTCAGTTAAGCTCACTTCTATACTGGAATATCTTCCCTATTAAAATAGTTTATTAAGTAAAATTCATTTTCATCACTTTAACTTCTCTTCAGCTCTGGTTTTAACAGAGGTAAAAACATTTATCAAGAGAGTCAAATGAAGTAAAGACTTCAATGAAGGCTTCTGAAGAGGTAATGCATAAACTGAAAGCATGAGGATTTAGCTATTTAATATAATTGCAGGCAGAATACATAAAATGTATATAAACATAGAGGATCAAGTATAAATGCTCCTGAAGCTAAAATAGCTCAACAGAAAAGAAGAGAGGTGCTATATAGTGTAGAGCTATAGACAGAAGGAGCATATAACCTGGCTGGACCAAGATAGGATTACTGTTCCAGCATAATCATTAATAGCCTATCTTTTCACCTCAGAAGGATCCCAGTTTAAATAGTGATAATCTATATAGCATTAGCTTAAAGTCTGATATGAGTCAAGTCTGAGTTCAGCCATTTACTAGCTAGGTAAACTTGTGGTAGTTAATATAAGCTTATACTTCATCATCTAAAGAATAAGGACAGAAAACTGAGTTCATAGGATAGTTGGAAGGATAAAATGCTATAATATGAATAAAGTACTTAGCAAAGTACATGGCACATAACATGGGTTCCACTGTAAAGATCCCAAGAGTATATTTAACTGGGCTTCATAAACTATATAAATAAATAGGTTTTTTTTTTTGTTTTTGTTTTTTTGTTGTTGTTGTTCTCTCTAACTGAATGAGCTAGAATGAACTATACCAGTGCTTTTCAAAATTTAATGTTTATCCTTACAACAACCTGGAGACTGTCTTTTGGCTTCCATGGTTTTTGTTGAAAAGCTTAAAAGCATGGTTTTGTTGAAAAAGAAAGTTTCTTATTCACTGATTCTGAGATGGGCTCTGAGAGACTGCATTTCTAACAACCTCCCTGGTGATATTGATACTACTAAACCATGGATGGAATTAACAACACACAGTATACTATAGAAGACAGAATCAGTCAACACAAAAACAAGTCAATAAAAACCACCCAAACTGAAGGACAAAAAAAATAACAGAATGGAAATAACTGAACAGAGTATAAAAGGCATTTAAGACCTGTCAAACGGGCCTAATTTACATGTAACTGAATAGCCAAGAATTTCCCAAAGCTAAACAGATACCGACCTACAAATTCAGCAAGATCAGAGACCCCCAAGCAAAATAAAGACAAAGAAAACAACATATAGGTACACCACAGTCAAACTGATGAAGATGAACAACAGAAAGAAAAATCTTAGAAGTAACCAGAGTGTAGAAACATATTACCTTCAAAGGAGAAATAAAAGATTAATAGGTAGCTTTTCAACAAGAACCATGGAAGCCAAAAGACAATGAATGAATATGACATATTAAGAATACTGAATGAAAAAAAGCCAACCAGGAATTCTATATCCTGTGACAGTATCTTTCAAAAAAGAAATCAGAAAGAAAAGACATTTTCAGATAAATAAGAGCTGAAGGTATCTGTCATCAGCAGATCTGTGATACAGAAATACTAAAAGGAGTTCTTTAGGCTGGAGGAAAATGATGTCAAGTGGAAGCGTGGGAGTACAGGAAAGAATAAATAACAAGGGAAAGGGTAAATACAAAAGAGTGACTATTAAAGCAACAATAATATAAGTGCCCTGTGCGGTTTATGACGTCTACAGAAATAAAACATATGATAACAATAGTATCAAAAGTGAAGAGAGGTAAATTGAGTTAACTGCTCTCAAGTTCTTGAATTGTTTAGAAAATTATAACATACTAGCTTAAGATTGTAATAAGCCAAAAATGTACATTGTGATATCTAGGATAATTCTAAAAGAACAGTACAAAAACTCTAACACAAAATATAATAAAAGGATTAAAAAAATACAATCTTAGAACAAGAAGTTGGAAAACTCACACTTCCTGATTATAAAACTTCTTACAAAGCTATAACGATGCAGAGAGTATGGTACTGGCATGAAGACATATAGACACCAGAACTGAAAATCCAGAAACAAACCCACTCATTTATGGCCAAATGATACTTTGAATGGGTTCTGACACTACTGAGTAGGGAAATCATAGCCTCTTCATCAAATGGTACTGGGATTTGAGCATAGATATCCATTTGTTACTGGCATTTGAGCATAGATATCCATTTGTTACTGGCTTTTTACACTTCCTATAATATTTACAAGGTTCATCCGTGTTGTATAATGTATTTGATACTATTTAGCTGAATATTATTCAGCCATAAAAGAATAATGTATTAATACATGGTACAAATAGATGAACCTTTTTTTTTTTTTAAAGATTTTATTTATTTATTTGACAGAGAGAGAGAGATCACAAGTAAGCAGAGAGACAGGCAGAGAGAGGGGGAAGCAGGCTCCCCGCCGAGCAGAGAGCCCGATGCAGGCGGGGCTCGATCCCAGGACCCTGAGATCATGACCTGAGCCGAAGGCAGAGGCTTTAACCCACTGAGCCACCCAGGCGCCCCAACATAGATGAACCTTATAAACACTATATAAAGTGGGAGAAGTCATTAACACATAGATAGTCACATGCAAAAGAATGACATTGCACCTCTACTTCAAACCAGCTGCAAAAATGAACTCAAAGTGAAGCAAAACTACAACTATAAAGCTCCTGGAAGAAACTACAGGGGCAATTCTTCGTGAACTTGGATTTTGTAATAGATTCTTAGATATGACACAAAACCACAAGCAACAACAACAAAAATAAATAAACAAGGTTTCATTAGAATGAAAAATCTTTGCTTCAAAGGACACTACCAGACAGTGAAAAGACAAAACGCAAAATGGGAGAAAAGACTTCCAAATCACGTATTTGATAAAGGATCTGTATCTAGGAAATATAACTATTAACAACTCAACAACAAACAAAAAAAACCCATTTAAAAAGTGGACAAAGGATATGAATAGACATTTCTCCAAAGAAGATACACAAATTGCCAATAAGCATTGCAAAGATACTCAAAAGAATTGGTAATCAGGAAAAAAAAAATTAAAACTACAATAAGATACCATTTTATACCCATTAGAATGGATATGTTTAAAAGGTCATATAACAAGTGTTATTAGGGATGTGGAATAATCAGAACCCTGACACACTACTGGTATGAATAAAAAGTGGTGCAGCCACTTTAGATAACAGTCTGGTAGTTCCTCAAAAAGTTAAACACAGAGTTACCATTTGACCCACAATTCCACTCCTGGGTATACACACGGAAATGAAATCATCTGTCCACACTGTACACAACATTGCACACAATGTTCACAGGAACATTATTGATGATAGACAAAGACTAAAACAGCCAAAATGTCCAGCAAATGATCAACAGTTAAATAATACGTTGCATTATCCATACAGTAGCATATTATTCAGCCATAAAAGAATGAAGTACTGCCAGATGGTACAATATGGATGAACTTCACAAAAATTGCATGAGTAGAATACTCTGGAGTTTCTCTTCAAATCACATAAATCTTTCAACTTTTACTAAAGATTTCCATGGCAAGGGGCTATTATATATGAGTATAAGAAGCTAGTAACAAAAGGCCATCTATTATACGACCCCATCTATATGAAATATCTAGACAAACAAATGTATTGAGACAGAATATAGATTAGGGATGCCTGAGGCTGGAGAGGGATGAGGGGGTTTGAGAGTGATAGTCAATAAGCTCAGAGTTTCTTCTGGGGTGAAAAAAAGTTCTAAAATTGGTGATACTAAGAATCACTGAAATGTACACTTTTTAAAAGTATGAAATGTATGATATGTGAATCATTCATCAATAAGACTTTTTCAAAAAAACATAATGAGATACCACTTCACACCCACCAGTATGTCATTCATCAAAAAGACAGGTAATAACAAGTGCTGATCAGGATACAGAAAAACTGGGACCTTCATAGACTGCTGGTGGAAATGCAAAATGATGTAGGTGCCCTGAAAATATTGTGGCAGTTCCTCAAAAGGTTAAGCACAAAGTTACAGTATCACTCAGGAATTCAACTCCTTGTCCCAAAAAAACACATATGGCATGATTCCACTTATATGAAATGTTCCAAATAAACAAATTCTTAGAGATATAAGTAGATTTGTTGTTGGAGGAGCTGGGAAAGAAATGGGAAATGAGTTCTGATGGGGAAGAGGTTTCTTTCTGGGGGTGTTGAAAACTGATATGATAGTTGCATGGCTCAGTGAAAATACTAGAAATATTGGATTATTTAATGAAAGGAAGAAGAAAGAGTAGGAGGAGAAGATCTCAAGAGCAGCTAAGTAAACCACCCACCAATTACCTAACCACGTGCCAGAAAAAAGTCCATCACTATTTAAAGAATACAACAAAATCCAGCCAGGTAACAATGTAAATTGCAAATATACATTATAATATCCAGCATGCAATCAAAAATTGTAGGCATTCGAAAAAGCAGGAAAATATGACCTATAACCAGAAGAAACATCAATCAGTAGAAGAATACCTAGAAATGACAGATAAACCAGGTACTGTAATATATTCCGTCTAGTAAAGAAGGTAGAGCAAAACATGAACATGATGAGGAAATGGAAGTTATTAAAAAGCTATCCAAATAAAACTTCTGGAGTAAAAACTGCAGAAAAAAGATAAGGAGACGTGAAGACATAGCAATAGAAACCTACCATTTTGCCCCTGGCACACCAAAATTCACATCCTTTCACACTGGAAATATATTCACTCCATCCCAGCAGCTCCCAAAATCTTAACTCATTCTAGCATCAACTCAAAAGTCTGAAGTTCAAAGACTCATCTGAATACCAACTAAATCATATTTGGGTGAGACTCAAGATTCATTCATCTTTAAGCACACTGCACTCCAGCTGTGAATCTGTGAAATCGAACAATTTAAATGCTTCCAAAATACGATAGGACAGCCATAAGATAGACATTTCTGCTCCAAAAGGGAGCAGAAAAAAGGGTGACGGTCCCAAGCAAGTCTAAAACCCAACAGGGCAAATTCTATTAGATCCAAGGCTCAAGAATAATCCTCTTTGACATGGCAATCTGTTCTCCCCACCCACTAGGGCAGAGGTCTTGCCTAAAGGACACACTAGGACAAGGTTTCTGTCCTTGTAGCTTTACCAGAGGTTGGCCCCAAGGCTTCCAGCTGCCCAGCCCCTATGGATTTGGGGGCCTCCATCCTTTGAAATCGAGGTGGAAGCAGCCATGCTCCCTGGGCCTGTGTACTCTCCCCTGCTGAAAACAACACATTCCATCAAAGTTTGCTGTCTGAACCATACGGTGGGCAGCTGTTGCACCAGGGACTTCGAGAGCTGCACCTGGGGCAACCGAGGAGGTCAGTGACTGCAGAGCCCTCACTGTGAGGCAGCACCAGGTAGCAAGCAGGTCTCCAAGCTCTGGCAGCACTTCTTTGAAAACACACTGCCATATAAGCATTTTAAAAAATAAAAAAGAATACATTATACATGCATGTTGTATTACAGGAGCATAATTGAAGTGATGATCTATTAACAAGGAGAAAATAATTTTTTAAAATATTTACCACAAGCTTTGGAAGCAGCAACACAAATTTCTTCTGCAACATACTCCCCAGCTGGAAACTTCAGATACTCTCCTTCAGCTTTCTCAAGAGAATGATAAAGATACACCTGTAGGAGTGGATCTATTTGCTTCACGGGATTAGCATTTCCAGGAATATCACCATTCTGATGTACAGGAGATACAGACGTTCCTTCCATTTCTGTCACTGTAAGGCAAGCCATCCCCATGCAGAGTTTTTTTCAGAACATTTGCCTGTTAAGAAAAAAATAGTAAGTTACAAAACAAAGTGATACTGAGAAGGCATCCCTCATATACAAAGAAGGCTTCACTGAAAGCAATGACTTTGTTAAATTCATTAACTGAATAAATATTGTGTTCTACTATACAAAGCACGGTGAAAGACACTGAGATTATAAACTTCCTGTGGACAAGGGCCATAAAGCTGAAGTTTACAAGTTAACTGAGGAAATATAATACAGATATGTAGTATTAACAAAACAAACAAACAAAATTAGTCACAGGTAACTGAAGAGATCCCACTAGGCAACATAAATTCTCAATAAATGAATTACTATGACAATTGCTTATTGGTGTCTGGAGGGGGTAAATAACATTTCAAACTGGGTTAAAACTGATGAGTTTTATTAGAGAGGTCACAGTTAAAACTGATTCTGTACAACAGACTGGATTTATATGAATGAGAGAGTAGAACTATGCTGAGAAGTAGGAAGGTACGAGATCTACTCTATTTACTGGGCTGAAGTACAGTATTTGTGAAGTTATACCATTTAGGAAAGGATTTAAAAAAAAAAAGATATTTGTGACAAACTGCAACTACATACCCAAAATACATTTTTCTTTCCTCCTTGATAGAGCCCAATTTTGTTGGGGAGAGCAACATACCCCAAAAGAACTGTACTTCCCCACAGATGGATAGCCACGTGAACCAGTTTCAACGAATGAGATTTAAGTGGTGGTCACTGGGTGGTACTTCCAGGAGCCCTCCTTAAAAGCAAGCTGACCTGGCTTCTTTTTTGCTTTTTGCTTTTCCCCCTTCACTTTCTTCCTACCTGCTTCTGAGCAAAAACACAGGGTAGAGCAGTCACTTTAAAACCATGGAGCAACCAGGAAGGAAATGCCAAGAGAATAAAAGACCTAGCAAACTTAAGCATCCAAATCAATGTCAAGAATCATCTATCTACCACCAGACATCTTATTTGTAAATGAATGCAATCCTAGCTGCTATAGTGCAATATTAAGAAAAATCTGAATATCAGATCGAAGAATTTAAGAGGCACCTGTCTGGCTCAGTTGGTAGGACATGTGACTCTTAATCTTGGGATCGTGAGTTCAAGCCCCACACTGGGCATGAAGCCTACTTAAACATAAATATATAAATAAATAGACCAGATCAAAGAAGTGAAACTTTATCCTACAGTCAATGATCATTTAGAAAGTTGAAACAGAAACAGTTAAAAAGCTACTGCAATAGTCTAGGTAGAAGTAAGATCCTGAACTGAAACCCGCAACAGATGAATGATGAATGGTAATATAACAGCAAGAATTCATGCAACTTGGTAACTAACTGAATATAGAAGTAGACAGGAGTCCAGTTATGGGATGAATAAGTCACAGGAATAAAAGGCACAGCACAGGAAACACAGTAATACTGTCATAGTGTACAAAAGTGTAATAGTGTTGACGGCTACACTTGGGAGCACAGCATAACGTATAGAGATACCGAATCTCTATGCTGTACACCTGATACTAATGCAACACTGTGTTTCAACTATACTAAAAAAAAAAAAAAAAAAAAAAAGTTTTTAAAGCCAGGAGTAAAAGACAGTGTGAATATTTCAGGTTTAGGAGATCTATAATACCATTAATGGAAATGAAGAGATGAAGACTTTGCCCCTTGACACTGGCAGGTAAGGAGAATCAAGACTGCTGCTTTACACACTTTTCTTTAGAAATGGAAGTAGGGCAATTACACAAGCATCTAGCTAGCAGCTAAACATGAGATTGATATCAGAAAGAGCTAAAAATCTGACAACCTTTCCCAGAGACGTACTCATTTAACTCATGAGCAGAGCCATGTGAAGAGAGAAGGGGACAATAATAGCAAACATACAGCATACAGCATTTACTGAGTGCACAGCACTATACTAAGTTTAGACATTAAAGGAAAGAAAAATGATGATTAAGTGAAGTGCAAGGTGAAATTCAGCTCTGTATCTAACTATAAGGACCTTATTAAATTAGAGAAAACACTAGAGTTTTAATACTTAGTTCTTCAAATAACCGGGGACTTCCAGTGAATAGAGACACAAGAAACAAGAAACTGGTAAAACCACAAGATTTTTGAAGTCCACCTGCAACTGGATACACAAATTTAAACAATTTTAATTTGTTCAAAAATAACAATTTTTAGAAAATTTCTTTTAATTTATTATACTCTTTTTTACTCAGAGAACATCATCTAAAATGAACTCTTAGCCATTAAGGGGCAAATGAGCAAGAATTTCATCAATTTGTCCTCACCATTGTTTTGGATCCTATGCTTTCCTTCTGTACTTTCTTCTGCTGAAAAGTGTCTTTTAGTAGGTCTCTCAGTGAGGCCCTAATGATTTTTAAGTTTTAGTCTTTGTTTGAAAAAAACCTTTCCCCACCATATTGAAATATAATTGACAAAACTGTAACATACAACATGATGATTTACATTGTATACACTATGAAATGATTCCCCAGCACTGAGTTAGCATATTCATCACCTCATGAAGGTACTTTTCTTACCCCAGTGAGGATATTTAATTTCTATTCTCTTAGAAAATGTCAATTATATAATACAATGTTCACAACTATAGTCACCATGTTATATTAGATCTTCAAAACTTATCTACCTTATAACTGAAAATCTATAGCCTTTTACCAATTTCTCCCAAATCTCAGTCCCTAGCAAGACTTTTCTACTATGTTTCTTAGAGTTAGACTCTTTTTTTAATTATACATGTAAGTGGTATCATGCAGTTTTTGTCATTCTACCTTATTTTACTTGCTCCTGAGGTTCTTCCATGTTGTCACAAATAATGTGTATTCCTTTTTTTAAGGCTGAATGATATTCCTCTGTGTCTGTGTCTGTGTCTGTGTGTACATACATACTTACTTCTTCCTATTTGGATGCTTTTGATATCTTA
This sequence comes from Potos flavus, assembly GCA_028534135.1. NCBI lineage: Eukaryota > Metazoa > Chordata > Mammalia > Carnivora > Procyonidae > Potos > Potos flavus. The sequence goes on along the minus strand of CM052892.1, from coordinate 75,722,109 downwards.
TACAAACCCATACAATCTGATAAGAATTATAAACACTAGAACAAACTATCCTAAAAAAACACTGAAGACGTTGATGAGCAAACAAAAGCAGACAGCAACTAGAGGAGATATGATCCTGGATCAAAGGAAAAACATTGAATGAGCTCCACATTTATCCATCTTTTATCCTGAGGGAACTACAAAGTCTGTAGTGCCCAAGTGGTTGCTGGAAAAGAGGCTAGAGTTCTTACACAAAGTTGTAGTCTTACTGGCTAGAAGAATCAAGGAATAAACTTTGGAGCTACTAAATCAGAAAGAAATCAAAGGCAGAAATCCTGGGAAAAAAGAGAGAGTCGAGGGGCTGATTCCTGAACTCCCATGCATGGGATGAAAATCCAAAAAGCCCAGGGAGACGTAATAACTAGAAATCTAAAAGAAATAGGAAGAGATTTCATTAGCTACCTGGTCCTGGAGAATCAGAGTTTGGATGTAGAAGGAATTGGTAAATACCCCAGCCTTTTCACTGAAACTCCAGAAAAGGCATATTTGAGGAATAAGAGCCACATATCAGAAATAAGGACAAAACTGGAATGAACAATCCTAACAAAGCCTAACACCAAGCCTCCACAGGGTGAACTACCTGCTACAACAAAGCTCTACAGTTCAAAGAAAGACTGAAATCCACACTACCCAGAGTTTATACAAGATACCATCCACAACAGACAACAGTCAACTGAAACTTATTTAACATAAAGAAAAAAATGTGATAGAGAGTCAAGAAGTAAAATATGAAGAAATGGACTGACAGCAAACCCAAATGTTGGAATTTATTTTATAAAATTTGTTCACTATGATACACATGTAAAAGAATCTACATTAAAAGATAAATGCATGAAGATATAAAAACCATATGACCTCTACAATACTGAGCAATCTAACACATGTGAACAAGGCAGAAGAAATATTTGGAAAAATATTCGCTAAATTTTTTCTAAATTTGAAAATCTCAAACCATGAATACAGACAGTTCATGTAGCCCCAATTCGTAAAAATCCATACCTAGTCATATCATAATCAAATTGTCAAAAATCAAAGAGAAAATCTGAAAAATAGCCACATACATACAAACAGGAGGGCCACGATAAGACTTACAACTGACATCTCAAAAATGACCTTTAAAATTTAAGATAAACAAATATATTTTCAGATAAATGGATGCTGAGAGAACACATCGCCAAAAAAACCCCCCAAACTTTAAGAAATGCTAAAAAAAAAAAGTTCTCTGGATTAAGGCAAATGATACCAGATGCAAACCTAGATCTGCAGAATGGAATGAAGAACTCAATAGTAAATATGTGGGTAAGTATAACATCCTATTTTTCTTTCTTTTCTTAAATTCTTTAAAAGACAATAACAATTGTTTAAAAGCATGATAATAATGTACAGTGAAATTTATAATAGATGTAAAAGCAAAAGAGATAACAACAATAGCTGAAAGGATGAAAAGGAGTAAAATGAATAGTACATGTGACAAATTTCATGAGCGCTTGGAAAAATAAGAAACAGTGCTATCAGCAAAATCAGAAATTTCAAAGAACTGATGGAAGATAAAAAGTAGACAGGAACAGATGACAGATACAGCAGAATAGAGGAAATAAAGACCCTATTTAAAATACACAAAGAAGAAGGTATTTAAAAATAGTCTGCACACACATACAAAAAGCATAAATATGGAATGATAATCAAGGATCATCACATATCAGGGGTGAAGGGAGACAGGAAGAATGCATAAAAGAGGAGGGCCAAAATGAGCAGCAAAACAGTTAACTCCAGATGAAACAAAGATAATACAGGGAAGAGAGTGTTTTTTCTCCTTGGGATGAATACCTACCATTTACACTGACATGGAATGGAACTGGAGGGGATTATGCTAAGTGAAATAAGTCAATCAGAGAAAGACAATTATCATATGGTTTCGCTCATATGTGGAATATAAGAAATAGTGTAGAGGATCATAGGGGAAGGGAGGGAAAGCTGAATGGAAGGAAATCAGAGAGGGAGAAAAACCATGAGACTCTTAACTCTAAGAAACAAACTGAGGGTTACAGAGGGGAGGTGGGTGGGGGGATGGGGTAACTGGGTTATGGGCATTAAGGAGGGCACGTGATGTGATGAGCACTGGGTGTTATATGCAACCATGAATCATTGAACACTACATCTGAAATTAATGATGTACTGTATGTTGGCTAACTGAATTTAAATTAAAAAAAATTCTCCTTGGTATCCTCAGAGAGATTCAGAATATTTTGAAAACATAAAGCATCAGTAAAAGGATCATTAAAAAGGATCAGAGAATGAAAATAGTTAACTAAAAAAAATAATGACAATGCAGTGAAAACACTGAATAATACAACTGAAAATATCAAATAATTTGGAAGACAAATTCAAGACAAACTCCTGGTCTCCCAGATCAAGAGAGAGAAATATGAGTAAAAAATTAAGATAAAGAGGGTGAAATAATCAAGAAAGCCTAACTCTAAGAGCTCTATTAGGAAGAAAAAAGAACATAGACAAGAAAAAAACATTTAAAAGTGAAAGAAGAAATTTCATTGGTGTTAAAGATGTCTAGTTTCACAGTAAAAGAATCTTCTGAGAGGAGATAAAGTTTAGTTTTAAAAAGACTTTTACTTACACAGATAAAAATGAACAGTCAGAAAACCAAAGATAATGAGGAAACTCTACAAGAGTTCAAATTATAACTGAGTACTCAGAGCTTCCGCCTATACATATAAATACAGCTGATGAAAATACATATGCACTGAGATTGGTCTATCTTTAAATTCATAAACTCTTAATTGCAAATGGGCCACTAGTGCTGCTCACCTATAATTTTACATTTCCTTAATCCATTTACTCTCCCACTTTTCTAAACTATCCCATACCTTATCTTTTCTCCTCTATCACCAAAACTGCCACTCCCAACTCTTACTTTCCACCTCCTATATGTCATTGAAAAATACAATCAAAAGAGAACACCAACGACATATTCTCTTCAAATGCACCTGTAATATCCCTAAAAGTAAACCACATGTTACATAACACGATTCTCAACAAATACTACAGTAATATATTCAAAATATGAATAACAGAGCAAGCAACCATTTTATCTATTTAAGACCCATAATGTTGGCTTAACATTGTATACACTATGATTAATTTATGTAATTCTTAAAGATACTGAAGAAATAACACCGAGAGGATCACATATAAAAGTAAAACTGAACTTTATCACTACTCACTCTTTTTATTCTCTGAATCAACACTCTTAACAATTTGATGAGAATTAATAAGTGCATTTAGAAATAGTCCAAGATGGCAGAGGAGTAGGAGACCTTAGTTTCATCTGGCCCCAGGAATTCAGCTAGATAGCTATCAAATCACTCTGAACACCTGTGAACTCAACAGAGATCTAAGAAAATAGCTGCAACTCTACAAATATAAAAGAGAACACCTTCTGCAAGGTAGGAGATGCAAAGTGAATCCGAGGCAATATATCAGGAAGATAAACCTTGGTGGGAGGGGGTCTCCATAAGCCTAAATGGAAAGTGATATAGCAGTGAGCACAAAATCAGAACTTTTAGAAGTCTGCTCCAGTGAGGGACATCCCTGCCTGAAAGGTGCTCAGGTGGTGAAGTTGGGCAGAATCCAGATGGGACAGTGTGGTCTCAGGAACCCGGGGTCACAGGAAGACAGGAAGACCAGGCGTGCCTGAGTGTGGCAGAGTTCCCAGGCATTAGAGTGGGGAAGTCGGCTGCAATCAGTGAGCCCAGTGGGCTCTCAGCTCAGGGTCGCCATGTACCCCAGACCTTGGTAGGGTCGGGCAACCGCTCTGAAACCAGGGGCCCAGCAAGCAGCAGAACCCTGGGGAGACAGCCCCCTGCCTCCCTTGGGAGGAGCAGCACTGGTGCGCACCCTAAGAGTCTGCAGGGGTTAGAGACTGCAGGGCTTAGAGACTGGGGTGTGTGCCTTAGATAGAAACACTCTATCACAGGCTGGGTGAGCACCAAGAGCACAGAGGGAGACCAGGGGGACTGGACTGATTGACTGCTTTTACCTAAGAGTGCACTGAGGAGTGGGGCCCCAAGCTCTCAGCTCTGGGGCTAGAGATTGGGAGGCCACCATTTTCATTGTTAGGCTCTAAAGCCACAAGGAAAGCCTTCAGGGAACAAAAGCCACATGGAACAATCCAGAGCATACTTAGCCTGGCTCCCTGAAAAGGGCAGTGCAATTCTGCCTGGGGCAAGGACACTTGAGACTCAATACAACAAGCCATCCCCCAGGATATCACCCAGAACAGCCTGCTAAGACCAAGATTAACTGATCACACAGAACTGCAAAACTCCAGCACTAGAGGAAAATAGTATAAAGAATTCATGGTTTTTTCCCCATGATTCTTTAGTCTTTCAATTTTAATTTTTTTTCTTTCCCTTTTCAACCAATTTCTTATTTTATCAGCTTTTTTTAATCTTTTTTAATTTTCATTTTTATAGTTACATTCTATCTTTTCATTGTATTTAATTTTATTTTTGTATATATATGTAAGTTTTTCTTTCTTTACAATCTTGAGATGTAGTTATTTCTAACAAACAGACCAAAATATACCTAGAATCTAGTGTATGACTCTGTTCCAGTCACCTATCTGATCATATTCCCTTTTTTTTGTTAAAGTCTTTTTTAATTTTCATCTTTACAGTTACATTCTATCATTTTGTTGTAATTAATTTTCGTATATGCATAAGTTTTTCTTTCTTTACAATTTTGAGATGTAGTTTAACAAACTGACCAAAATACAATCAGGGTATAATGTATTGCTCTGTTCTGTTCACCTGTCTGTATTCTTTCTTTTTTTTCCTTTTTGTTTTCTTTTTTGTCTTAATTTTAATTTTTACAGTTACATTCTACCCTTTCATTGTATTTAATTTTATTTTTACACATATATAAGTTTTTCTATCATTACAATTTTGGGATCCAGTTTTCTAATAAAATACACACAGAATCCGATATATTGCTCTGTTCTATTCAACTGTCTGATTATAATCTCTCTCTTTTATTTTAATTTTCTTTTTTTTTTTTTCAGTTTCAAGTCTCCTCTTATTTGTTTCATGTGTATTTCTCTGGGGTCGTCATTGCCATTTTAATATTTTGTTCTCTTGTTCATCTATTCTTCTATGGACAAAATGACAAGACAGAAAAACTCACCTCAAAAAAGAGAACAAGAGGCAGTACTGACTGCCAGGGACCTAATCAGTATAATATAAGTAAGATGTTGGAACTACAGACCAGAATAATGATTATAAGGATACTAGCTGGGCTTGGAAAAAAGCGTAGAAGACAACAGAGAATCCCTTTCTGGAGAAATAAAAGAACTAAAATCTAACCAAGTAGAAATAAAAAAGGCTATTAAAGAGATGCAATAAAAAAATGGAGGCTCTAACTGCAAGGATAAATGAGGCAGAAAAGAGGATTAGTGATATAGATGACCAAATGATGGAAAATAAAGCAGCTTAGAAAAAGAGAGATTAACAACTACTGGATTACAAGGAGAGAATTCAAGAGACAACTGATACCATAAAGCAAAACGATATTAGAACACTTGGGATCGGGGGGGGGGGGGCGGAGGGGTTGGTGGAGAAGGTATATAGGAGCAAATTATAGCAGAGAACTGCGCTAATCTGGAGAAAAGAAAAAGGCATTCAAGTCCAGGAGGCAAAGAGACCCCCCCCCAACAAAATCAATAAAATAACTTAACACCTTGACATATAATAGTGAAGCTTGCAAATTTCAAAGATGAAGAGAAAATCCTGAAAGCAGCTCTGGACAAGAGGTCCTTAACCTACAAGGGTAGAATATAAGGCTGGCAAGAGATCTGTTCACAGACACCTGGCAGGCCAAAAAGGATGGGCATGATATATTCACTGTACTAAACAGGAAAAATATGCAGCCAAGAATACTTTACCCAACAAGGCTGTCATTCAGAATAGGAGAAATAAAGAACATCCAAGACAAACAGAAATTAAAGGTATGTGTGAGCATTAAACCACTGCAAGAAATATTAAAGGGCCTCTGAGCAGAGAGCCCAAAAGTAACAAAGAACAGAAAGGAACAGAGATAATCTACAGGAACAGTGACTGTACAAATAATATAATAGCACTAAAGTCATATCTTTCATTAATCACTCTGAATGTAAATGGATTAAATGTTCTAATAAAAAAACACAGGGATTCAGATAGAATAAAAAAAACCCTCAAAATGCTGCTTACAAGAGACTAATTTTAGACTCAAAGACACCTCTGGACTGAAAGTGAGGGGGTGGATGCCAATGGACATCAAAAGAAAGCTGGAGTAGCCATCCTTATATCAGACAAACTACTTTCTAAACCAAAGACTAATAAGAACGAAGAAGGACACTATATCATAATAAAAGGGTCTATTCAACAAGAATATCTATAACTGTAAATGTTTATGCCCCTAACTTGGGAGAAGCCAAATATATAAACCAGTTAATAACAAAATTAAAGAAACTAATTAATAATACAATAATAGTAGGGGACCTTAACACCCCATTCACAGCAATGGACAGATCATCTAAGCATTAGATCAACAAGGAAACAAGTGCTGTTAATGACACACTGGACCAGAGGAACTTCACAGATATATTCAGAGCATTTCATCCTAAAGTAGAATACACATTCTTCTTGAGTGCACATGGAACGGAATAGATCAAATACTGGGTCACAAATCAGATCTCAACTGATACAAAAAGATTGAGATTACACCATGCATATTTTAAGACCACAATGCCTTAAAACTTGAAGTCAAACACAAGAAAAAATTTGGAAGAAACAAAAATACATGGAGTGTAAAGAGCATACTACTAAAGAATGAAGGGGTTAACCAGGAAATTAAAGAAGAATTTAAAAAAAATTCATGGAAACAAATGAAAATGAAAACGCAACTCTTCAAAATATTTGGGATGAAGCAAAGGCAGTCCTAAGGGGATGTATATAGCAATACAAGCCTTTCTCAAGAAATAAGAAATGTCTCAAATACAAACCTAACCTTACACCTGAAGGAGCTAGAGAAAGAACAAGTAAAGCCTAAACCCAGCAGGAGAAAAGAAATAATAAAGATCAGAGCAGAAATCAATGCAATAGAAACTAAAAGAACAGTAGATCAGATCAACGAAACTAGGAGCTGGTTCTCAAAGAAAAAATTTAAAAAAAAAAAGAAAAAATTAGTAAGATTGATAAACTCCTGGCCAGACTTACCAAAAAGAAAAGAGAAAGGACCCAAATAAAATCATGAATGAAAGAGGAGAGATCACAACCAACAGCACAGAAATACAAACAATTGTAACAACATATTATGAGTAACTATATGACAAAAAAGTAGGCAATCTAAAAAAATGGATGCATTCCTAGAGATGTATAAACTACCAAAAATGAACCAGGAAGAAACAGAAAACCTGAACAGACCCATAATCAGCAAGGAAATTGAAGCAGTAATCAAAGATCTCCCATCAAACAAGAGTCCAGGGCCAGATGGCTTCCCAGGGGAATTCTACCAGACATTTAAAGAAGAATTAATATCTATTCTTCTGAAGCTATTTCAAAAAATAGAAATGGAAGGAAAACTTCCAAATTGTTTCTATGAGGCCAGCATTACCTTGATCCCAAAACCAAAGACTCCACCAAAAAGGAGAATTATATACCAATATCCCTGATGAACATGGCTGCCAAAATTCTAGACAATAGGGTCCAGTAGTACATTAAAAGGATTATTCACCTCGACCAAGTGGGATTTACTCCTGGGCTGCAAGGATGGTTCAATATCTGCAAATCAATCAACATGATATACTACATTAATAAAAGAAAGAACAAGAACCATATAATCCCCCCATAGTAGCAGAAAAACTGCTTGACAAAGTACACCATCCTTTCTTGATTAAAACTCTTCACAGTGTAGGGATAGAGGGAACATACCTCAATATCATAAAAGCCATATACAAAAAGCCCACAGCAAACACCATTCTCAATGGGGAAAAACTGAGAGCTTTTCCCCTAAGATCAAGAACACAGCAGGGATGTCCACTCTCACCACTGTTGTTCAACATAGTACTAGAGGCCCTAGCCTCAGCAATTAGACAACAAAAAGAAATAAAAGGCATTCAAATTGGCAAAGAAGAAGTCAAACTCTCACTCTTTGCAGATGACATGATACTCTATGTGGAAAACCTAAAAGACTCCACCCCAAAATTGCTAGAACTCATATAGGAATTCAGCAAAGTGCCAGGATATAAAATCAATGCACAGAAGTCTGTTGCATTTCTATACACTAACAATGAGACAGAAGAGAAATTAAGGAGGAGCATTTATAATTGCACCCAAAATCATAAGATACCTAGGAATTAACCTTACCCAAAAGGCAAAGGATCTGTACTCAGAAAACTATAGAACACTGATCATTGAAATTGAGGAAGACAAGAGGAAATGGAAAAATGTTCCATACTTATGGATTTGAAGAACAAATATTGTCAAAATGCCTATGCTACCTAGAGCAATGTATACATTCAATTTAATCCCTATCAAAATACCATCAACTTTTTTCACAGAACTGGAACAAATAATCCTAAAATTTGCACGGGACCAGAAAACACCCCAAATAGCCAAAATAATGTTGAAAAAGCAAACCAAAGTTGGCGGCATCACAATGTCAGAATTCAAGACTTATTACAAAGCTACAGTCATCAAGACAGTATGGTACTGGCACAAAAACAGATACATAGATCAATAGAACAGAATAGAGAACCCAGAAATGGACCCTTAACTCTATGGTCAACTAATCTTTGACAAAGCAGGAAAGAATATCCACTGGAAAAAAAACAGTCTCTTCAACAAATGGTGTTGGGAAAATTGGACATCCACATGCGGAAGAATGAAACTGGACCATTTCCTTATACCATACACAAAAATAGACTCGAAATGGATGAAAGGCCTAAATGGGAGATAGGAATCCATCAAAATCCTAGAGAAGAACACACGTAGCAACCTCTGTGACCTCGCCCATGCAACCTCTTGCTAGACACATCTCCAAAGGCAAGGGAAACAAAGGCAAAAATGAACTATTGGGACTTCATAAAGATAAAAAGATTTTGCAGAGCAATAGAAACAGTTAACAAAACCAAAAGACAACCGAAAGAACAGGAGAAGATATTTGCAAATGTTTTATCAGATAAAGGGCTAGTATCCAAAATCTATAAAGAACTTACCAAACTCAATGCCCAAAGAACAAATAATCCATTCACGAAATGGGCAGAAGACAGACATTTCTTCAAAGAATACATCCAAACGGCCAACAGACACATGAAAAAATGCTCAACATCACTCGGCATCAGGGAAATACAAATCAAAACCACAACGAAATACCACCTCGCGCTGGTCAAAATGGCTAAAATTAACCCCTGAGGAAATAACAGAGGTTGGCGAGGATGAGGTGAAAGGGGACCCCTCTTACACTGTTGGTGGGAATGCAGGCTGGTGCAGCCACTCTGGAATACAGTGTGGAGTTATCTCAAAAACTTGAAAATAAAGCTATCCTACCACCCAGCAACTGCGTTACTGGGTATATACCCAGTATATACTAGATACAAATATAGTGATCCGAAGGGGCACCTGCACCCCAATGTTTATAGCAGCAGTGTCCACGATAGCCAAACTATGGAAAGAGCCTAGATGTCCATCGACAGATGAATGGATAAAGAACATTGGGTATATATATACAATGGAATACTATTCAACCATCAAAAAAATGACATCTTGTTATTTGCAACGATGTGGTTATAACTAGAGGGTATTATGCTAAGCAAATAAGTCAATCAGAGAAAGACAATTATCATATCATCTCACTGATAAGTGCAATTTAAGAAACAAAACAGAGGATCATAGAGGAAGCGAGGAAAAAAATAAAACAAGATGAAATCAGAGACGGAGACAAACCATAAGAGACTTTTAATCATAGGAAACAAACTAGGGTTGGTGGAGGGGAGGGGGTAATGGGATGAGATAACTGGGGGATGGACATTAAGGAGGCACGGGAAGTAACAAGCACTGGGTATAGTATTATGCAAGACTGATGAATCACTGACCTCTACCTCTGAAACTAATAATACATTATATGTTAATTAATAGAATTAAAAATTTTTTAAAGTGCATTTAATTGCAAAATAGGACATAGGATATTCAGTAACATTCAATATTCTGTAAATTCCTGCTGTTCTTAATAACTTCAACCAAAAAGAAAAAATATATTGAAAAATACAAAGTTCTGCGTGTGAACTGATGTAAACTTACAAATGCACTTAAATTAAAAATCTCTTACAGAAATTATGACCACAGATAAAAGTATCATAACATGTACTTATTATACAGTATGTTCTCTTATCACAATGGGTTAAACTAAAAATCGGTAACATAAAAATTAGAAAATCCTCATGAATTCAGAAATTTAGGAACATACCTTTAAATAACAATGGTGTGAAGAAGAAATCAGAAAATACTTTAAAATGATAAAAATATGAAAGAAATGCAGTAAAAGTATTTACTAGCATATTTAGTCTTAAAGTCTTATGTGAGAAAAGAATAAAGTTAAACAAAATTACAGGATGAGCTTTTATACTAAGAAGCTAGAAAAAGAACAACAAATTAAGCTAAGGACCACAGAAGGAAAAATACTTAAGAGCAGAAATCAGTGGCAAAAAAAAAAAAAAAAAAAAAAAAAAGGAAGGAAAAAAAGTTAGCTTTTAAACATTAATAAAATTGATGAAACACTAAAAATGACTGATTTTTTAATTTTTATTTATTATTATTATTATTTATTTTATTTTTTTAATTGACTGATTTTTTTAAAAAAAGAAAACATAAATGACCAATATCAAGATTTGGAAATTACACACTACCAGAGCTTCCAATATTAAAAATATATGTTAATATAGGAACATCATTTTAAAGAATATAACAATTACTAAGTGAATTTAGTAAAAATAGTGCATACAAAATCAATATACAAAACTTAATTGACTTCCTTATACCAGAAGCAATTTAAATAGTGAAGATTAAAAACAGTATCATTAACAATAGTAACAAAAAGTCAAATATTTAAGAATAAATCTATTGAAATATCTGTAAGAATTCTATAATATAAACTATAAAGCACTGCTAGAAAATAAAGGCCAGCTAAAGAATGGAAGAATAGAACATACAGATATAAGACTATAGGAAAACTCAATATTGTTCAGTTACCAACTCCTCTCTAAATTGATCTATAGATTCAACACAGTCCCAATTAAAATCTTAGCAGTTATGGGAATTTACAAGTTAATATCTACATGGGAAACAAAGGATTACAAGAGTCGAAATAATCTAGAAAAGCTAACTTGGAGGATTTACATGACCAGACATCAAGATTTACTATGAAGTTAAAGTAATTAAGTCAAGTTGGTACTGGAATAAATACAGAAAAATAGACCAAAGGAACAAATAGAGTTGAGAAGCATATCCACACATACGGTAACCTAACTAAGAACAGATATATTAACTGCATTTTGGTGGAGAAATGTTGGTCTTTACAGTAAATGTTTTTCAGTCAAATGGCTTTTAAATGGCAAAGGAAAAAAGAAATCTTGACCTCCAATTTATACCATACAAAGATATTGAGATGGATAACTGACCAATATGTAAAAAGTCATATAATAAACATTCCAGAAAAAAGTATCTTCATGACATCTCTTAAAACAGAACGTTAAAAAACTACAATAAATAGATTTATATATTAGACTTCTTATATGCATATAATAATAGTTTCAAGTCACATGAAGCAAAAAGGCAAAGGGAAAAATAGACAAAATAACTATAATAGCTAGAAATTTTAATACTCCTGTCCGGAATTAACAAAAATAAAACAGATCAAAAAAATAACTAAGAATTTTGAAGACCTGAACATCATTAACCAGCTAAACATTTATAGCACACTATACCCAACAAATGCAGAATGTATATCCTCTTCAAGTGCACATGGAATATTCACTAAGTTATATCATATGCCAGTCTGGTCTATAAACTAAATTTAGTGAATTTGAAAAGATTAAATTTGAAAAGCCTGGATGTATAAGAATTATATTATTGAAAAGTATAAGACATTGATGAAAGAAATTGAAAACAAAAATAGAAAAATATATTGTTCATAAATTGGAAGAATTATTAATGTGAAATGTACATATTACCCAAAGGAATCTACAGATTCAATGCAATCCTCATCATAATACCAAAGGCATTTTTCACAGAATGAAATCCTAAAATTACATGGAACAACAAAAGACCCCCAAATAACCAAAGTAATCTTGAGAAAGAAGAACAAAGATGAGATATCACTCTCTTACACTTCACACTACACTACAAAGCTATAGTAATCAAAGCAGTATGGTACTAATATGAAAACAGACACACAAATCAAAAGAATTAAACAGAGAGCCCAGAAATAAACCCACACATATATTGTCAATTAGCCTACGACAAAGGAGGCAAGAATATAAAACGGAGAAGGACAGTTTTTTCAATAATTGGTGCTGGGAAAACTAATCCGTTACACACAAATAAATGAAACTTGATCACTACCTTACACCATATACAAAAATAAACTCAAAATGGGTTAATAACTTGAATGTGACCTGAAACCATAAAATTAAGAGAAGAAAACATGGACTGAAGCTCTTTGACTTTGAATAGACATTTTGCCAGAGAAGACATACAGGCAGCCAACAGGAACATGAAATGATGCTGAACATCACTAATTATCAAGGAAATGCAAATCAAAACACACATACTACCTCACACCTGTCAGACGGGCTATTATCAAAAAGACAAAAAATAAGTGTTGGTAAGGATGTGAAGAAAAGGGAACCCCTGCACACTGTAGGTGGGAATGTAAATTTGTATAGCCTCTATGGAAAACAGTGGCTACACCAGTTTGCATTCCCACCAACAGTACAAGAGGGTTCCTTTTTCTCACACCCTTGCCAACATTTGTTGTTTCTTGTGTTGTTGACTTTAGCCATTCTGATAGGTGAGGTGATATCTCATTGCAGTTTTGATTTGCATCTCCCTGATAATAGGTAATGTTGAGCATCTTTTCATAGGTCTATTGGCCATATGTATGTCTTTTTTGGGGAAATGTCTGTTCATGTCTTCTTCCCATTTTTTTAGTTGGGTGATTTGGTTTTTGGGTGGTGAGTTGTATAGGTTCTTTACATATTTTGGATACTAACCCCTTATCGGATGCGTCATTTGCAAGTATCTTTTCCCATTCAGTAGGTTGCCTTCTAGTTTTGTTAACTGTCTCCTTTGCTGTGCAGAAGCTTTTTATTTTGATGTAGTCCCAACAGTTTATTTTTGCTTTTCTTTCCTTTGCCTCAGGAGACATACATAGAAAAATGTTGCTATGGCTAATGTCAGAGAAATTACTGCCTGTGCTCTCTTCAAGGATTTTGTGGTTTCAGGTCTTACATTTAGGTCTTTAACCCATTTTCAGTTTATTTTTGTGTATAGTGAAAGTGGTTCAGTTTCATTCTTTTGCATGTAGCTGTCCAGTTTGACCAACACCATTTGCTGAAGACACTGCCTTTTTCCCATTGTATATTCTTTCCTCCTTTGTCAGAGATTAATTGACCATATAATTGTGGATTTGTTTCTGGGTTTTCTGTTCTATTCCATTGACCTATATGTCTATTTTTATGCCAGTACCATACTGTTTTCCTTACTATAGCTTTGTAGTATACTTCAAATTCTGAGAGAGGGATACCTCCAGCTTTGCTCTTTTTCAATATTGCTTTGGCTATTCTGTGGTTCCATACCAATTTTATAATCATTTGTTCCAGTTCTGTGAAAAATGCTGTTGGTTTTGATAGGATTGCATTAAATCTATACATTGCTTTGGGCAGTATAGACATTTTAACAATATTTGTTCTTCCAATCCATCAACATGGACTGTCTTTCTTTGCATCATCTTCAGCTTCTTTCATCAGTGTTTCATAGTTTTCAGAGTACAGGTCCCCATCTCTTTGGTTAAGTTTATTCCTAGGTATTTTGCTAGTTTTGGTGCAATCGTATATGGAATTTTTTCTTAATTTCACTTACTACTGCTTCACTATTAGCACATAGGAATGGAACAAATTTCTGTACATTGATTTTGTATCCTCCGACTTTACTGAATTCCTTTATCAGTTTTAGGAGTTTTTGGTGAAGTCTTTAGGGTTTTCTATATATAGCATCATGTCATCTCTAAAGAGTGAGTTTTACTTCTTCCTTACCAATTTGGATGCCTTTTATTTCTTTATGTTATCTAACTGCTGTGTCTAGGAATTCCAATACTATGCTGAATAAAAATGGTGAGAGTGGACATCCTTGTCCTGACCTTAGAGGAAAAGCTTTTAGTTTTTCACTATTGAGGATGATGTTGACTGTGGGTTTTTCATAAAAGGCCCTTATTATGTTGAGGTTTGTTCCCTCTAGATCTATTTTGCAGAGGGTTTTTATCATGAATGAATATTATACTTTGTCAAATGCTTTCTCTGTGTCTATTGAAATGATCATATGGTTTTTATCCTTTCTCTTACTGAGGTGATGTATCACATTGGTTATTTTGTAAATATTTTACCACCCCTGCACCTCAGGAATAAATTCCGTTTGGCCATGAGATATAATTTTTCCAATGTATTGTTGGATTTGGCTTCCTAATATTTTGTTGAGGATTTTTGCATCTATATTGATGAGAGATATTGTCCTGTAGTTCTCTTTCTGTGATGTCTTTATCTGGCTTCGGTATCAAGGTGATACTGGCCTCACAGAATGAATTTAAAAGTTTTCCTTCCTCTTTTATTTTCTGGAACAGCGTGAGAACAATAGGTATTAACTCTAAATGTTTGGCATAACGTGCCTGTGAAACCCTCTGGTCCTGGGCTTTTGGGGGAGGGGTAGGTTTTTTTATTACAGATTCAATTTCATTGCTGGTAACTGGTCTGTTCAAATTTTCTATTTCTTCCTGCTTCAGTTTTGATAGGTTAGAGGTTTATAGGAACTTATCCATTTCTTCTAGGTTGTCCAATTATTGGCATATAGGTTTTCATAATATTCTGTTACAACTGTTTGTATTTCTGAGGTATTGGTTGTTATTTCTCTTTCATTAGTGATGTTGTTTATTTGGGTGTTCTCTCTCTCTCTTTAGAGGAGTCTGGCTAGAGGTTTATCAATTTTGTTGATCTTTCAAAGAACCAACTCCTGGTTTCATTGATTTGTTCTATTGTTTGTTTGTTTGTTTTATGGTTTCTATACAATTTATTTCTGCTCCAATCATGATTATTTCCTTCATTTTGCTAGGTTTGGGTTTTGTTTTTTTCCTAGCTTCTTTATGTGTAAGGTTAGGTCATTTATTTGAGATTTTTCTTTGCTTCTTGAGGCAAGCAAGTATTGTTACAAGCTTACTTCTTAGAACCACTTTTGCTACATCCAAAACATATTGGACTGCTATGTTTTCATGTACATTTGTTTCCAAGTACTTTTTTATTTCTTTGATTTCTTGGTTGACCCATTCATTGTTTAGTAGCATATTATTTAACCTCCATGTATTTGTGCTCTTTCCAGATTTTTTCTTGTGGTTGGCTTCTAGTTTCATAGTGTTTTGGTCAGAAAAGGTGTGTGGTATGAATTCAATCTTTTTGTATTTGTTGAGGACTGTTTTGTCGCATAATATGTGATCTATGCTGGAGAATGTTCCATATGCACTTGAAAAGAATATGTATTCTGCTGTTTTAGGATGGAATGTTCTGAATATGTCTGTTAAATCCATCTGGTCCAGTATGTGCTTCAAAGCCAATGTTTTCTTGTTGATTTTGTTTGGATCATTTGAAAATTGACGTAAGTGAAGTGTTAAGTCTCCTACTACTTTTGTATTGCTATCAATTATTTCCTTTTTGTTTGTTACTAACTTTTTTGTATTTGGGTGCTATCCTGTCAGATGCATAAATATTTACAATTGTTATATCCCTTTTTTTTTTAAAGATTTTATTTATTTGAGAGAGAGAGAGCATGCACAAGAAGGGCAGAGGTAGAGAGAGCAGAGTCCCCACTGAGGAGGGAGCCTGACATGGGGCTTGATCCTAGGATTCTGGGATCAGGATCTCACACGTAACTGACTGAGCCACCCAGGTGCCCCTACAATTGTTATATCCTCTTGTTGGACTGTCCCCTTTATTATTATATAGTGTCCCTCTTTGTCTCATTACAGTCTTTGTTTCAAGGGCTATTTTGTCTTATATAAATGTTACTACTCTTTCTTTTGACACCTATCTGCATGATAAATGTTTCTCTAACCCCTCATTTCAATTTGTATTTTCAATCTTTCAGTCTGAGATGAGTGTCTTGCAGGCAGCATTTAGATGGGTCTTATTTTTCTATCCATTCTGTCACCCTATGTCTTTTGATTGGAGTGTTTAGTCCATTTGCATTCAAAGTCAATACTGGTATTAATTTTATTAATTAATACTGGTATGTGTTTATTGCCATTTTGTTACCTGTTTTGTGTTTGTTTCTATAGATTTTCTCTGATCCTTTCTTTTGCTTTCTTTCATGGTTTGTTGGCTTTCTTTAGGGATATACTTGGATTCCTTTCTCCTTATTCTTTGCATAGCTATTACTGGTTTTTGATTTGTGGTTACCAGTAGGCTCACATATAAAAACTTCTTCCTATAGTAATCTATATTAAGTTGATGGTCACTTAAGTTTGAACCCATTCTTTACTCCTCTTCCCCCACCCTAAAGTTTTAAGTATATTTAGGTATATGTCATGGTTTACATCCTTTTCTTTATGAATCCTTCGATTTTTATAGAAATATTTATTTTTACTGCTTTTGTGTTTTTCACTTTTCATACTCTCACTCATGGTCTTTCCCTCCCACTCAGAATCCCCTTTAATATTTCTTGGAAGGCTGGTTTAAGTGGTCAGGAACTCTTTTAGTTTTTGTTTGAGAAACACCTTGTCTCTTCTTCTATTCTGAATGATAGCCTTGCTGGACAGAGTATTATTGGCTGCATATTTTTCCCTTTTAGCACCTCAAATGTATCATGTCACACTCCCTCCTGGCCTGCAAAGTTTCTGCTGAAAAATCTGCTGATAGCCTTATGAGGTTTCCCTCGTATTTGACTGTCTTCTCTTTCTGCTTTTAAATTTTTTTCTTTATTGCTACTTTTTGCGTTTTAATTACTATGTGTCTTGGTGTGGACTTCCTTGGGCTGAATTTGGGGTAGGGGGGGGATCTCTGTGCCTCCTTCATCTGGATATCTGTTTATTTCCCCCAATTAGGGAAGTGTTCAGCTATTATTTCTTCAAATAAATCTTCTGCCCCTTTTCTCTTCTTCTTGTGAGATCCCTGCAATGTAAATGTTATTGTGCTTGACGGAGTCCCTGAGTTCCCTAAGACTATTCTGGATTTGCAGAATTTTCCTTCCTCTCCTTTGCTCAGCTTGGTTCCTTTCCATTACTCTGTATTCCAGATCGTTAATTCACTCCTCTGTTTCGCCTAACCTGCTATTTATTCAATCAAGTGTATTTTTTATTTCACTTACTGTGTTTTTCATCTTTGATTGGCTCTTTATCTTTTTATTAAGGGTCTTTGGGATGCAACAAAAGTGGATCTAACAGGCAAGTTTATAGCAATGCAAAGCTACATCGAGAAGCAAGAAAAATCTCAAATAACCTAACCATACACCTAAAGGAGGTAGAAAAAAATAAACAAAACCTAAACCCAGAAAATAATAATAAAGACTATAGCAGAAATAAATTATACAGAAAGAAAAAAAATAGAACAGATCAATGAAATCAGAAGCTGATTCTTTGAAAAGATCAACAAAACTGATAAACTATCTCAGAAAATAGGGATTAAATACATTCCAAAAACCATAGTAATATAAGCAATCTTTAAAAGAACTAACAAAACCTAACTAATGGTTCTAAATTATTCAGTAATTCATGCAAAAATATATTGACTAGCTTCTCACTAAAGCAGGAATAATGACTTATATCTTTGGTGACTTCAGGATGGGTGATTAGACACCAGAGGTTCTTCCCCCAGATCTCAAAGAGCTAACTGGAAGGAGGCAGTCTGCCTCCTCAATAATGCCTTAACATTTTAAAGGCATTGCTAACCCTGAAGGGGTAGGTCTTTTACTTCCAGCCATCCCAGGGCGATTTGTACACACTTTGTTACTTCTGGAGTGCTTTAATAAAGGACCTTTATTCCTCCAAAGTAAAACTGTGGTACCCAACACATCTGTCAATAAAAACAAATGGTATCTACTTATACTCACTCACCTGCCATTTCCCTTTTTTTCAATTTGGAACTATAGTCTGGAAAGTGATGTTGTTAAGTGAGCTTCCTCAAAATTCAACACTAGTGATGGGCTAGGCACTATTCCAGGTGCTAAGGACATAGCAGTTGACATAACTGAAATGGTTTGCCTCCTTGTCTTACATTTTAGCAATTCACAGACAATTAAGCAAAGACAAATCATAGGGTATAAGAAAGTAGCTTTAAATAAAATGAAGAAAGTATTAAACCAAAACAAATGTACATCAATTAATACTGAAAATGAAGAAATATATCATCTCAGATTGGATTACAAATCAAAGTTCAACCTTTCATGATTTTCAACATCTAATACATTCAAAGCAATTCAGGAATGGTGAAATTAGATTTAAGTTTACAATTATTCTAGAATTTTATCTGTGAAAGCAGCATGATCTATTTTCAAGGTGCATAATGAACACTGCATACAAATGATTTATGTACCAAGATGGAGGAAAACCTCATATATTTTTAAAAAGGAATATGCAACAGCCCTGTAAACAATAAAGCAATGGCAGAAAACAATCACAGAAGACACAATCTGTCAACTAAAAATTAAGGGGGAAGAAAAATCTCTTTTAAGGTTAATGCAGAAATTTTGAAGTACATTATGAAAAATAGTAACATTTGAATACAGCTATGTATAAGTACAAATGAAGCAAAGCTAAAACAATATTCACATGAAATTATTCATCTTAAATATATATTCATTTTTAATAAGCATGTATCTAAAGATGTTTAAAGAATGAAGAAAATCACCTGATGAAATCTATAAAAGAAAATTAATTCAGAGAAGCAAAAAAATGAAGTATTTACAAAAGATAATAAAAACATAAGATATAGATCACCATGCCAATAGAATTTTCCAAGATAAAGGAAATGCTCTGTATTTGTATTGTACAAAACAGTAACTGTCACACGTGTAATTATAGAACACTTGAAATTTAGCCACTACTACTGAGAGATGAAGTTTAACTATTTAATTGCATTACTTTAAGTTTTATAGTCACATGTAGTGGGTAGTTATTATTAGACAGCACAGATCTAGGATCCTAGGGTAGGAAATTAAAATAATCAAGTAGTTTAAGACCAAAATGGAAAGAGGACACGAATAGCCCAAAATGGGAAAGGAAAATGATAGAGCAAATACTGATACAATGAAATATAAAGATCATAAGAAGCTGCTTTGAGGGGCACCTGGGTGGCTTAGGCGGTTAGCCACCTGACTCTAGATTTCTGCTCAGGTCATGATCTCAGGGTCCCCACAAAGGGTTCCACATTCAGCAGGAAGTCTGCTTGTCTTCTCCCTCTGCTCCTCTCACCACCTGCAGTGTGCATGCACACACTTTCTCATATGCACACTAATACATAAATAAAATCTTAAAAAAAAAAAAAAAAAGAAGGTGCTTTGATATGACAGGTGTCTAAAGAGGGATAGAGCTTACATAATTTTAAAGAATGAGGCCAGCTCACATCTCACTATTTGGAGAACTCACCAGGACTCCGAGTTGGAGGAGATGGTGAAGCCAAATAGATTTTGTGGCAAGTTCCACAGGTAAGCAGCCAATTCCTCTTCTTCCAATGTCCCAAATTTGTCCATTGCTTCTTCTCAGAACAATGATTTTTTGACTTCCCTTTATACCAGGAAAACTTAGTAAACCTAATCAGGGCTACATTCCAGGGGACCCACAGCCTGATTGGATAGACACTAAAAATAATCAGGGCTTTTGTGGGGCAAACGCTATTCAATTTGATTGGTTCTCCAGACTAATACAAAATTATAACCCCCACACAGAATGGAGAGCAGAGATTAAGGACATTGTGAAGAGATATGAGGAAGACCATTCATTGTTTTATTCATTCATAAATACTTTTGAATGCATTCTACATACCAGGAAACATTCTATGTCTTAGAAATAAGGCAGGGAGCATAATGGGAATCTATGGACATGAAGCTGGAAGAAAGATGATCTTAAAAATAAAATTAAAAAAAAAAGTTTTACTTGACTGCTGGGCACTGACCACAAAATACTTTCAAGAAAATGTTAAAAATTGATTAATTATCCAAAGAAAATGGAGAAAACAATGCTATACTTTATTTATTGGTTAGTGGAGAAATACATACTAAAAAAAAGAAAAAAGAAAAAGAAAAACCATTAAAAAATAAAATTTTTAAGACAACTAACATGGTATTTAAAGGGAAATGTGTAACTTTAATTCTTATGTTAAGAAAGATGATCTGGAATCAATGATCTAAACTTTCTAAGTAGCTAAAAAAAGAAACCAGGAAAGGACAAGAAAGTAGGAATGAAGAGCAGAGCAAACAACAGAAAAATTAATAAAACCAAAAGTCAGTTTGGGGAAACAACTAATAAAATTTATAAATCTTTAAGTAGAATGATCAATTTTGAATTCAGGAAAAAAAAAACACAAATTATCATTAGTAGGAATAAAAACTGAAGATCCCTACAGATCTTATAGATAGTAATTGGAAAAGAAGCTATAATGATTTACGCCAAATGATTTCAACAACTTATGGGACAAATTCCATGAAAGACAGAAAGTACCAAAACTGATATAGGAAGAAACAGAAAACATGAATTGTATCATATCTGTTCAATGAATCAAATTTTTCATTAAAAATCTATCCACAAAAAAAACTCTAGGCCAAATCAAGTTCACCGGTCAAGTCTGTCAACATTTAAAGAAAAAAAAAATAATACCAATTCTATACGAACTCTTACCAAAACAGAGAAGCAGGAAATACTGCCCAAATCATTTTATTTTATAATCATTACCTCCCTGATGCCAAAACCAGATGTATCACAAAAGACAAATGTTTCTCATGAATATAGCAAAACAATAGAACATGGAACCAGCGACACATAAAGTCAAAATCAGGACCAACTGGGGTTAATCCCAGGAATGGAGGTTGGTTTAACATTTGAAAGTGAATCAGTGTAATTTACCTTATTGACACAATAATAGAGTAAAACCACATGATCATTTCAATTGTTGCAGAAAAAAACATTTGACAAAAGTCAAAACCAATTTTTGATAAAATCTCTGTCAACAAATTAGGAAAAGAAGGGAACTTTCTCAATAAAATAAACACCACCTAGGATCTTAAACTAGTATCATACTTAATGATTAAATATTGAATGCTTTCTCTATAAGATAAGAAACAAACAAAGATGCCCATGATCACTGTTTCTAATCAGCACTGAAGATTATATACAATGCAATTAGGTAAGAAAGAGAACTAAAGGACATAGAGACTGAAAATAAAGAAGTAATACTGTCTTTATATGCAGACATGATAGTGTACACAGAAAATCTATATAATTCTACATTTACTAGAACCTATAAGTGAACTTACCAATATCATGGGATACAACATCACAAAATAAACAAAACCAACTGTATTCTTATATACTGTTTTAATCATGCTCTTTATTCTATACTTCTTATGCTTTGATTATCTTCAGGCCTTGCCGATTCTGGAGGGACTGTCCCCTTCCATGTCTAGCCAATTCCTAAAGATAGTAAAGAACTCCCTTGAGAGCACACCTTTCATATACAAACCAACCAGTGCAGAGCCCACAGCCCCAATAACCTCCTCTACCAAGTTCTTACACTCTGGGCCTTAATCCTCCTAGGACCAGGTATGAAGCTTCTGTGTCCCAGAAGCCCACTGTGCCCCAGCTTCTGTGCCCCAGAGCCCACTGAAATTATTCAGACTAGCCAATCCTCAACACGATTACCTTGCCTCACCTGATGTATCCCACAGAACCCCAACAAAGCTTCCTGCCCACATTTTCCCCTCTCTATCTCTGCCTCCTGACTGACCCTGATGTTTCCCCTTGTGGCCCCTCTTGGGATGGTATAACCCCTCCTCTTCTTGGAATCTCTGAATGTAACAATTATCTTATCAATGGCAATTATCTCCTGATCTATTGGCCTCACCATACCAGAATAATAAAATCTACATTCTAAACTACATACCAACAACAAACAACTACAAAATAAAATTTTAAAGATACTAGTCATGATAGCATCAAAAAATGAAATATGGATAGATACAGATGATGAAAGATGCTCTAATTTAACATGAGATGAAAAGTATAAAACTTGAGAAAAATTAAAGAAAACCTAAATAATTTTTATGGACTAGAAGATTTTAGCTTGCTAATCTGTCAGTTCTCCCCAAATTGATATACAGATTTAATGCAATCCCAATCAAAATCCCATCAGGCACTTTTACAAAAATTGAAAAGCTAAATCTAAAATGTACATAGAAATGCAAAGGATCTAGAAAAGTCAAAGCAATTTTTAAAAGGAACAAAGTTAAATGATTTATACTACCTGACCTCTAGATTGTCTATAAAACTACAATAATCAATACATATGGTATTGGCACAAGAATACACAAATAGATAAATGGAATAGAATAGGCAGTCCAGAAATAGAACCATACACAAACCATCAACTGATTAACCTTAGAATTATAATGGTTTCTTAGATAAGACACAAAGTACTAGCCATTTAAAAAAAAAAAAGTGACAAGTTAACTATTACCAAAACTTAAAGTTTCTGCTGATGAAAAGACTGTTAAGAAAATGAAAAGACACGGAGAAAATATGTGCAACACATACATATATCAAAGAATTTATATCTAGAATACAAAGAAACACTGATAATCCAATAATATAAAAAAGACCAAAATATTTGAACAAACTTAACAAATGGAGATTTTTTAAAACTGCCCAAAACCACATGAAAAACTGCTATACCACCAATTTAGTGAAATACAAATTAAAACCATGAGATACCAACACACACCCATTAGGATGGCAAAAATTTAAAAAGACTAATGGCACCAAATGTTACAAAAGTTGTAGAGCAACTGGAACTCTCACTCCCGATGGGAATGTAAAACTGAGCAACCACTCTGAAAAACTGGCAGTTTCCTACAAAGTTATACATATGAAAGGGCCCTTTAACTACTTCCATCTGACCTTAGTCTGTATTTTCCAACTGACTAAATTCTTTTCAGCTTATTTTTTAACTCAGGCAAAAGACCTGAGGCAGAGGGGTGGTAGCACTCTGTGATGGGAACCAAAACTATCCCTTCTAGCAATAATGACTGCCATGATGCCAGCAAGACCCTGGGTGACTGACCCCAAGACAATGATCAACTTGACCTTTACTGCCCACATGCACGTAACCGCCTACCTTTGTCCCACATTTTCCTTACATAAACCTTTTCAGGACTTGGGAAATAGTCTTTGAGATGTTGGCCTGCTGTCCTTCCAGCGTTGGCCTCACTGAAATAAATTACTTTCTTGTTTCACCACCTCTCGTCTCTCTGCCTTTGGATTTTGTCAGCATTGAAGGGCAGAACTTGTCTTTCTTGCACCCGTGGGGCCAGCTGCTCTTGCACCCATTGGGCGCCAGATAGCCACACTATGATGCAGTAATTCCACTCTGCTGATCTAGCTATGAAGTGGCATTCTTTTTTGTTGCCCTTTCCTCCTTTAGGCTACGCAGAATGAACACACCATAGTTGGAGCTATAATGGCCCTCTTGCAACCACAACGTGATCCTGAGGATGGAAGTAAGGGTAAAGGCTGGAAAAAGAAAAAGATAGCTGGTAACTAGTTTCCTGATAATCATGGAGCCAAATGTCCAGCGTAATATCTTCTTTTACTTGAGAGAAACATAAATCCACTATTACTTGCAATTTTGTTTATATGTAGCCAAACCAAATCCAAACTGATGTGCTTCTCCAAATCTCAACTTTTAAAACACTTTAGTATCTTCCTTAATTTGTTTCTACAGTGCTTTGTAGCTTTTATAAAAATCTTACACATCTTCTACTGTTTTTATTTTTAATCTATTAAAAATAATGTTTAAAAATATTTTTTTCCAACTGTTTATTATTGGTAAATAGAAATGCAACTGGTTTGTGTGACCTGACACATCCTAATACCTTAGGTAAATTCTCGTAGTAATTTTATTAGTTATTTTGTGGATTCCATAGAATTTTTTGTAATTGTTTGAATACACTACCTGTGAATAAAGACAGTTTCCTTCTTTCCAATAAAAAAAATAAATATTCGAAATGTTGGTTTTAAGAATAATTTTTAGTATATTCAACTTCTTTCCCAGCAGAATCAAGTCTCTGAAATAAATAACTTAAGGAACCACCCTTATAAATATACCAAATTAATTCAACTGAATTACAACTAGTAGAGCTGATTCTTTAGATTAACAAATGGCAAATTTTACTTATTACATTCTGCTTTGTCTTTTTTGTCTTTTTTGAACTGATAGTAAATTTCTGTGATGCAATTTAACAAGTCTTATAGCTTTTCTACACTATATAAGGAAAAAACCCCAAATAAATTAATTGAATCATGTGAAAAAGGGCATTTAATAATAAGAGCAGAAACTACCTATAAAGTTAAATAACCTACTGTCAAAAAAACAAAAATAAAACTTCAGTAAATAAATCTTTTCTTGGAACTGCTGCCTTTCCAGGACTTCTTTATCCTGCATTTATGCAAAGTATTGCTTACATGCAAACCCGGTCAAAAAGATATGTTATCTTTAAGCCCACACAGGTTCAAATCAAAAGAATTTCCACAAAAGCACTTTGTTTTTTAAAAGAAATGCACCCAAAAAGATATTCCCTCACCAATTTTAATCCTAAGGTCTGATTACTAATTCTAGCAGTTTCTAATAAAAGAGGCAAAAATATTAAAGCACAGCACAAAAACAGACTCTCACTCTTTAAGCCTGTTGGATCTTCTTAGCTCAAAATCACAGAAACTAGTCAAGAAAAAAGTTATGAATGGAAGAACAGATAACACAGAGAACTTTCCTACTGTTCCTTATCTACAATACCATTCTAAAAGACAAATGGTTGTCATCTCCCAAATCCCTCATCCTAATCCAATAAGCCTAGAAAATTCTTGGAGAATGGTTTGAGAAAAGCATAAAACCTACCACTAAAGCAATTGGGAATGATATCTAAACACAGTTTCTCATTATTCATTTTCATATAGATTCTAGTTTAGCTTCTACAATTTAAAACAAAAATGTATGGTTAGGGGCAAAATGTACGGTATGTGAATTACATCTGAATAAAACTGTTTTTTAAAAAGTATGCTTATTTTTTTTTAAGATTTTATTTATTCATTTGACAGAGAAAGAGATAGTGAGAGCAGGAGCACAAGCGGGGGGAGAGGCAGAGGAAGAAGCAGGCTCCCCACTGAGCAGGGAGCCTGATGCAGGACTTGATCCCAGAACCCTGGGATCATGACCTGAGCCGAAGGCTCAACCGACTAAGCCACCTAGGAGCCCCAAAAATATGCCTATTCTTAGAAGAAACACAGAGAATGTGAAAAAATTCCCTCAGATACCTGTTAGCATCAAAACAAACTTTTGCTGTCTTTACATCTTCTCATTCCTACTTCAGATTTGTTGGTTTCTACCAGATATATGGCTGCCAGACATACTTTTAAAGTTCACATTTGGCCAATTACATCTAATGCAATACCTCCCTAAACCGTAATCAAACATCTAAGTATAGGGACAGCCAAGAAAAGTTACATAACATGAATTGCACAAGGGCAAAGAAAGTCCAATTTGAGCTTCTCGTCAATGGTAATGGGAACATCATGTCTTCAGCAGAAATCATCAGTGAGTAAGAACTTGGATCTACTTTTCAGCGCTGTGAAAAAAAGGTCTCAGATATTTTATCAAATATAATTTCCCACAGTAATGACAAAGAAACACTGACTGAGAACTACAGTAGTAGAATGCTACAGAATTAAAGTGTCTCTTTTTCTGTATCCCTACATTCCTCAAAGGCTAAACTAACATTTGAGGAATGACAGCTAAAAAGGCAACAGCAGTAAGTATCAATTATTTTTTAGCCTCATCTACTTTTGTTTGTCACTTTAAGAAACTGGCTTTACTATGCACTTCCATCTAAAATAAAAGGACCCTTTCCTAAAAACCCATATTCTGGTGTATTATTTCCCTTAGTTTTTGCTTCTATCACCGCTTTTATTAAGTAGAATTCTTCTTTGATATACTATTAAAAATGTCTTAATTAGCCTCAGGCTAACCTTAAAACAACTCTGGTATACATTTCATACAATATTTTTGTACTGATTGCTAACTGCTAATATTTGGAATATATTCTAATTAATTTGTTGGAATTTAGCTTTCTTTCCTTTAAGTGTATGTTGGTTTCCATCAATCTCTACTGTACTTATAAAAAATTAAAAGAAAAAAATACTTAAAACCCATGTTCACAGAATGGAGCTTATTTTGGAGAATATACCACAATAATCCATAGCTATCAAAGAAATTTCCTGGTGATACAGTAAAATATAAAGTGCTGCTTTATGAATCCTTAACAAAACAAAATAAAATGTCATTACACTGTGCTTACTTATATATTTCCCCTCTCTTTACAAAGATATTTTAGAGTAATTCAACCAAAACCTAGATAAAACAGATATGTACCATGTTTTTTAGCTTACGAGAAATTGTGGAATTTTTAAACTTGTTCATGTCAAATTTTCTAGTCTAAATGTATTCCAACACTTTTCTGTTTACACAGTATATCATCTGACTTCATTCAATTTACCTCATGTTCATTTACATGTTCAACATTTTCCAAAAGAAAAATACAACCTTTTGCCTCAAAAGCTCTTTTTGTGGAGCAGAAAGGAAATAACGTGGACAGATATAAATCAATACATAAAGTGTTACAGTAACTGTAATAGAATACACATGGTGAAAGGACAGGGCTGGGTACTACATAGATTTACCGCAAAGATCTACCTTTATTACTAACTGGACATTGGGGAAAGGGAGGAATCTAACCTGAATTTGAGATTTCTGACTAAGCAACTAGGTATAAAGAAAGCAATGCTAAGCACCAAGATAGAGAAAAGTAAGTTTGGAAGGAAAGTGGATTTTAGATATTTGGAATATGAAGCACCTGTAAGACAATTACAAGGAAGATTCATAGTAATCAGCTTGCTATATAAGGAATTAAGAATGATTTCCTGGTTTAGGGTTTGAGAGGCTGGGTGTCCAGTGTCACAATTCACAGAGCAGGATAAAAGAATAGCTTTGAAGGAATGATGAATTCAGTTTGGCACATAATGAAACAGAGCTACCTATGATACATCCAGATTGAGATACCATATAGGCAGCTAGATTCCTAAAAGCGAAGGGAAACATTATGTGTTTTTGCTACAGGTTTTTAAAATCATTAGGCATAAAGATACATATAAGGTATACGAGATGAGAAGAGAGTTAGAAACCAAGTCATTGCAGTCAAACATTTAAGAACTATATCTAGAACTGTCAGAAATGGGGGAACATAAAGAGGAATGCAGCAGATTCTTGAAAAGAAATGGTCAAGGAGCAGGAGAAAAGCTGGAAGTGTTCAGTTTGTAAAAATTCACTGTGCTATATGTATACTGCTGAGTAGTGTGCTTTTCTGTATCTATCTTAATAAAACTAAAGTTCCTTTAAAAAAAAAAGAAAGAAAATAGAAAAGAGTATCATGAGAAGAGTTGTCAAATTCTATGAAGAGGTTAAATAAGATAGAAACAGAAGGGAGAAAATTCACTGAATTTAGCAATTAAGAAGTTAGCAAAAAACTAGGCAAAGGATCTGAAGGGTAAAGATGGTTTTCCTTTCATTTTGTGTCACTATTTTTATTTTCTAACCATGGTTTTCAACTTAGAATTCTTACTCAGTAGAATAAAGTGATTTTCAAATATTTAAATATTCCAAGTTTACCTCAAAAGTAGCATTTCAGAAGTTACTTTCTTAAGATATGACATACCAACCAAACCAAAGGAGTAAATAAAAAAGATGACTTCAGGTCCAGAAGATAGATCCAACCCTGGACAGTAGTGAAGTTACGTCACATGGTGAGAGACAGCTGGGCAGCAGGCCTAAAGCACTCAGCCCAGTAAGGAAGCACTGGAAGGAAGACTTCAGAAAAAAGTGGGTACTAGGCTGCTTGCCATGAAGGAGTCAAAAACAAATACAAAACACAACACAACACACTCACAGAGGATAAAGGAAAACTAAAAGAAAGGGGAAAAAAGGCAATTCCAGTGGAAGAAAACTTGACAAGAAAGGTGATGAAATTATAGCATGCTTCTTGGCTCTGTAACGATCCTCAATATAATATAAGCACTGTCATTGCTTTGCATATTTAGAATCATCTACAAAGCACTCAAGTGTTAATTATGGCTACTAGACACAATGTAAATGTTCATCTTGATATAAAAACACAACTGCTGGAGGCTGAGAGGTGAAGGCAAGGGGGTGGCTAAAGAGAAGCTTGGAAGAAGTACATTAATCCTAGAAAGTGAGAAATCAAGAAATACTGCCTATGGTTTCTGGAACAAGAAATCAAGTTCTAAATATACTACATTATCTTACGTGAAATGCATAGTTTGAGGAAAGGGGGAGGGGAACAGTGCTTAGGTGAAATCAAGACTCAACTCAAGAAGTTAACAGTCAAAACTAACTCCTTCTGGAGAAAAGGACTGAAGTGGGAAGAATAAAACTTCTCATTGTAATAGTTTTTGCATTATAAACTCTTCTGTTTGATCTGATTTTGTAGACCTATGTCTATGAATTATCTGGGGGGAAAATTTAAGAAGAGAGTAATGAGGAAAAAGAAATCAAGGTGGCAAGGCTATTCTTAAGGGTGAAGAGCAGAAAAGAGACAGGATAGCTGCTGATAGTCAAAGATCAAAGGAGATCAAAAAAATAAGCTGAGATAATTCTTAAGCTACCAGAGCTAATATGAAAGAAAGAAGGGAAAAACAAAGGGGGAAGGCGTTAGCCCTAGGATGGACAGGGACAGGATCAAGGGCACAGGAACACAATATAAAAGACCTAAAAAAACCAGAAGAATGTGACCCGAGATTGGTACAATTAACGGTTCACAACTTCAGAGATGACAAACTTGAGATAATAACAAGGTTGCGTTAGAATGAGGTTATGAGAAAGGAGTACCAGTGTCAAGTTTGGATGACATTGCAGAGTCAAATATATTAAGAAACTTTCAAGTGTCGGGGCGCCTGGGTGGCTCAGTGGGTTAAAGCCTCTGCCTTCGGCTCAGGTCATGATCTCAGGGTCTTGGGATCGAGCCCCGCATCGGGCTCTCTGCTCGGCGGGGAGCCTGCTTCCCCCTCTCTCTCTGCCTGCCTCTCTGCCTATTTGTGATCTCTCTCTCTCTGTGTCAAATAAATAAATAAAATCTTTAAAAAAAAAAAAAACAAACTTTCAAGTGTCTTTAGGTGAGTTCTTCAACTGGATAATGACGTAACCTATGATAATGTCAGAAAAAAGGGTTTAGAGGAAAACCAGGTTAGAAGCCCAAAATTGTCAACTAACAACATAGGAGTAGGCAAGGAAGGCGCGGCAGGGGACAACAGGAGGGACTAAGGATAATGTAATCTGTATCATATTAATCTCAAATGACAAGATTTTTGGTTTCTGTATTAGGGCGATAAATATTACCTTATGGAAGCAGCGATGTAAATACTTCCTCTAGACCCTAGGGTAGATATGATGTGATACCTTTAGGAAAGACAACATCAATGAAGGTAGAGAACAAGAGACTAATGCTATAGAAAACTGAATTTATAAGAGAAAGGGGAATTCGGAAGTATCCTATAAGAAGGACTGGAAGGCAATCAGCTGAAAAAGTACAAATAGTAGGACAAGAATATGTAAGAAAATATTTTCTGGCAGCATATGACAATTTTGAATACAATTAAGTCTGTAAAATACCAATTTATAGGAAATGCAGAGAACAGAGGAACACATTAAACTACACCCTGAAAATGTGATCAGAAAAATCTAGATTGTGGGAAACTATAACCAACGTGGTTAAGAAAGAAAAAAGAAAAAAGAAAAGGGATGCAGGAAACAAAGACTGTGAAGTCACAATGTATGGACCTCATTTGGACCCTAGTCTAAAAAAAAAACCTAAAACCATTTTAAAAAGCATTTATGATATATCAGGCATTCAGAAATTTGATTGCTTGCTGAATATTTAAAGTTACTAAGGAATTATGATGCTTTTAATTTTAAAAAGCGTTCCTGTATCTTGGAGATGAACACTGAAATATTAATGGAAGAAATAATATGATGTCTACAATATGCTTCAAAATAACACAGTAATGGGGAAAGCAGGTGGCACAGAATAAGATGGCACAGGCAATAAGGACTACTGCAGTTGAGTGATTATTGTGTAAGAGTTCATTACACCATTATGTCTACTTTTGTATGTTCAAAATTCTCCCTAAGAAAAAAGCTTTTTTATTTTATTTATTTGTTTATTTATTTATTTATTTATTTATTTTAAAGATTTTATTTATTTATTTGACAGAGAGACAGTGAAAGAGGAAATACAAGCAGGGGGAGTGGGAGAGGGAGAGGGAGAAGCAGGCTGAGAGGGAGCCCGATATGGGCCTCGATCCCAGGACCCTGGGATCATGACGCTTAACCACCGAGCCACCCAGGAGCCTGAAAAAAGCTTTTTTAAAGGATCTTTGCTATATTTCGTCTATCATTTCTTAATGAGTGCTTTCAGGTTACTCAATCAGAAAATTTCAGGAAATGAAGTCCCAGATTTTATTTTGTATTTTACAATTCATCTACCACATACATTTAAAATCAAAGGTTGTTCATAACATTTACTACAAAATTTTTTGTTTAAAGATTCTGATCTCTCAATACAGTAAAAGTGGTATTAGGTACTGACAGGTTTTTAAAAATGGAGAACTTAAAAAGAAACACGTAAAAGTGAAACTTTAGAAGAGACTAAGATGACAGAGGGCATTTGATTCCTCCTTGCTTACTTAGCAGAATTATACTAAATAACTTTGGGCTTTTTTAATAAAAGTGAATATTTAAGTATATATGTCAAAAATTTTTAAGTTAACAATTGAAAGAAAAGATTTATAATCTATAAAGTGGCAGAAAAAAATTAAAAGAAAAGCTGGTAAAAAGTTTTTAAGTCCAAATGTCAACAAATACAATAAATATTAAATAATAAGTCAATGAAACCCACCTTCTAGAAGACAAAGAACATCAGACTGGATTTTTTTTTTATGATTATATTTATTTATTTGAGAGAGATTGTGTGTGTGTGTGTGTGTGTGTGTGTGTGTGTGTGTGTGTACAAGCAGGAGGAGGGGCAGAGGGACAAGCAGACTCCCCACTGAAGGAGTAGCCTGAGGCAGGGCTGGAGCCCAGGATCCTGAGATCAGGAGCTTAGCCAAAGTCGGATGCTTAGCCAACTGAGCCACCCTGACACCCCAGACCAGATTTCCTTTTTGAAATCAAGGTATACAGTGCTTAGAAGAGACATGTAACAAAACCATACAGAAAAGTTAACCAAAAAAGGACATTTTTATCAAGCTGACAGGTGCCAAATGGTACTAATCCTTGTGATTATAAGCCAAATTAAAAGAAGGTAACTACAAAATATAAATCAATAAGTAAAAGAAACCCCAATGAAAAAAGGAGCAAAAGATATGAATAGATCAATAAACAAAGAAAATGGTAGGTTTCACTTGTAGTTAAGTAAATGCAAATTAAGATACCAAATCATATCATCAGGTTGCCAAAATGAAGGAGTCTGAAGATACCAAGTGTGGATGAGAAGATGTAGAACCCTTCCAACAACTGTTTTTAGAGAGCAATTAGGCACATTTAACTAATCTGAAGATACAACCATCCTACAAACCAGAAATTCCATTTCTAGTTATAACCCTAGAGAAATGAATATACTACTGCATAATGTTCACAGTAGTATTATGTGTAATGATAAAAAAGCAGAAATAGTGCTTCACTTCGACAGCACATATACTAAAATTAGAACAATACAGAGACAGTTAGTATGGCCCCTGTGCAAGGATGACACGCAAATTCATGAAGCACTCTTTATTTCTGGGGAAAAAGACACACAAAGCAAGAAACAGATTCTTAACTACAGGAGAACAAACTGATGGTTACCAGAAGGGAGGTGCATGGGGAGATGCGGGAACTAAGTGATGGGGATTAAGGAGTGCACTTGTGATGAGCACTGAGAAATGTATGGAATTGCTGAATCACTATATTATAAACCTGAAACTAATAGAACACTGTTAACTATACTGAAATTAAAGTGAAAACTTAATAAAGTAATAAAACAAATACCTAAATGTTCATCAGTAGAAACAATGGTATGTAAATTATAGAATCTTCATATATTATTCATTTTTCATCATAATTTATAATTATTCATAATTCATAATTATTCATCAATTTTATGAATGAACTAGAGTTTATCTCAAAACATAGATAAATGAATGTCATAAAGATAAGTGAGTTTTAAAAAGCAAGTTATATAAAAAATAAAAAAATAAAAATAATAAGCAAGTTATAGCAAGAGAGTGATATTTTTGCATGATATAATTTATTTAAGGTTTAAACCCATGATTTACTACTACCGTATTATTCACTGATACATATATGCAGTAAAAGTTTAAAATATGCATGAAAATTATACTATCTTCAGGCTAGTGGTTACCTCTAGTGAGGTAAATGGAGTAAGACACAGGAGTAAGAATACGTAGATGAGCTTCAACTGTATCTGCAATATTTATTTCTTTAAAAAAATAAGATCTAAAGCAAAAAGTAGCCAAATATTGTTAAAACTGGATAGCAGATACAGGTTAATGATTTATTTTATTTTCTTAATTTCCTATATGTTAAGAATATTTCAAAAATTTTTCTTTCAAATACTAAAATTAAAAGAAAAAAAAGGAAGAATATAGCCTTTGGGTTAGGATGCAAGTTTGAAATGGAACTGGGTTTGAATCCTGTCCCCTGCGATGTTTCTCTGAAATCAGTTTAATCTTTCTGAGCTCAGTTTTTATTTCTTAAAAAATAATAATAATAATGGCCACTACTTCATAGGATTTTTGTAAGGATTAAATTCAATAAACTGAAATAACCTCACCTGGAGACAAGCACCTTCCTTTCTCCTCACACCATATTAAACAATGCTAGAGCTTTTCTTTTGTTTTTTCTTTTTCTTTCCTTTTTTCCCCTTTT
This sequence comes from Potos flavus, assembly GCA_028534135.1. Classification (NCBI taxonomy): domain Eukaryota; kingdom Metazoa; phylum Chordata; class Mammalia; order Carnivora; family Procyonidae; genus Potos; species Potos flavus. The sequence continues at coordinate 75,688,457 of CM052892.1, read as the reverse complement.
CTTTTCTTTCTTCATTTTCCCTTTTTTCCCTCCCAATCATATAGGCAGTGAGGATGAAAAAAGTATGGCAATGTATGTATATTGAAAAATAAAACTGCTGAAAAATGAAACTTCTCATTGAAGTTTGGTCACACTACCGCCAAAGTTATGCCATCTTAGTTTAAATATTCCTAGAAGCAAAACCTGATAAAGGATTCAAAAGAAAGTAGATTAGTTTTGAAGTTCACGTAACAATGGCAGGGAAACAAAAATGGTATAGGGAAGGGAAGGCAGCCAATAAAACCGCTCTCTTAAACCAGCTACCACAGTGGGCATAATCCCTCAGAAAAGCTCTAGGAAACAGTATAAAACATGTCTCAGAACCAATCCACCCAAGGGAGCAACTGTAGTATTTATATATGACCAAACCCTGAGAGTCAGCGGCTGAGAGCTGCACCCAGAGTGTTAACTTCACAGCCCTTCTGGCCTGCCACATGCCCCACAAGCATGGATTCCTACATTTCCAAGAAGAGTCAGCAGGTTAGAGATGCAAATACTAACAGTCAGAAGTTCATGCAAGCACACTGAAGCTCCCAGGGGATAAGGGTGGATCACTTACAGCATCAACTACAGTCATGCTATACAATTATGCTATTATTAAAGAGAACAAAAGGAGAAAAGGAGATGTGGTCTACGCTCTATTGACTACTTGATCCAGAACTTGTTCTTCCTCAATTTCTGCTTGAAAACTGAGTCACACTAATTTTAATAACATTAATTACATGCAAACTGACTGAATTTTCTATGTTCTTTAAGGAGAGAGTGAACATTCTTCTTTTGTCAAAGATAGAATATCCTCCCAACATGGCATAAGAAAAACGGAGTCTAGAAATAAAGTTATCTAGAATACAGGAAAATTAATTTAGGAAAAATTTTTTTTAAAAAGAGATTAACTTTTTAAGTGTTTTTATCTCATATTCACACTATCCAATACATTATGCTGTACATTTTGCTTGAATATAAATATTAGAGAAAAAAATGCCATAAAGTCAGAAATGGTAGAGACAATTATATTAAGTACATTTACTATGAAACCATCAGCTAAATTTTGTGAAGGCAGGCGTTTTGAATGCTTTAAAACCAAAGCACTTTGGTTGTGGGAGGGGAGGTATCACATACTTTAATTATCCAAAACCTAGAAATGTTTGCTAAAGAAAAAAGTCCTCTGTGAATTTGATATATTAAACCAAAAGATGGTACATAAAAAGCAGTTGGTTATTTGCTGATCTTGCTTTACTTGTGCATACACAGAGTCTTTCCTTATCTAAAATATGCTTTAAAAGCTGTATAAAAGCTCTAATAGTATAAAAGGACTAATGAAGGAGTGTCTGGGATAACACAAGAATCTCACTGATTAGATAGGGACATGTGTATCGCCTAGAAACGAGATTAAATGCAAAGAGATTCTTTTTTAATGCAGAACCTGTGAAATTCTATATGAATTTGATAGGCATTAAAAAAGTTCTTACTATCAGGGATGGGTTTTTGTTTTTGTTTTTTGCATAGCTTGTAATGCAAACTATCCACTAGAAATATTATACCGGGAAAGAAGGAAAGAAGTTAGTTCTTATTTTTAATTGGATTCTCCTTATTATTGGTGAAGATAAGTAGGTATATTTGTTGTCCATGTATATTTCTTTATGAACTGTCTGTGGCTTTTTCCTACTTTTTCTTGTCGTATTTGTCATATACACATTTGTCAGAAAAATAACATAGAAATTTACCCCATTATATATTAGAACTTACTATAAAAAAACTATAACCAAAACAGTACTAGCATACACACAGATCAGTGGACCAAAACAGCATCCAGAAATAAATCCAAGTATATATGGGAACTCAAGGTAATAATGATGACATTTCGATACAGTAAAAAAAGATATTTGTTTACAAAAGGCACTAGCATAACTGACAGTACAACCAGAGAAAACATGCTAAACTTATACTTTGTCTAAAAAAATAAATAATCTATGAATAAATATTTAACAAAATAAAATATTTCCAAAATAAAGTATAAAATACTGGAAGAATCTTTGGGAGGACTTTTACTTGGAACCAAAAACTTTGTTATACAAAAGGAGAAACCCAAAACTCATATAACAAAAGTCACACAATTGCCTATATGAGTCCATATTTACTTTGGCTAATAAAGTGTTTTTTAGGGACGCATGGATGGCTCAGTTGGTTTAGCGTCTGCCTTTGGCTCAGGTCATGATCTCAGGATTCTGGGATCAGTCCCACATGGGGCTCCCTGCTCAGCGGGGAGCCTACTTCTCCCTCTCTGCTTGTTGCTCTCCCTGCTGCTCCCCTGCTTGTGCACATGCACTCTGACAAGAAAATAAAATATTTTAAATAAGTAAATAAAATAAATAGTGTTTTTTTATAACCAGTTGAATTTCAATGCTTTAGGCAGGACATGGATCTCCTGTTCTCCCTACTATCTTACATAACCAGCCTTTTTATACACATTAATGACAGTGAAGTCAAATTTTCTAAATGTATAATAAAGAAAAAGATCTATTACACTAAACTTTTGATCTCTCTAGAGAAAAGGAACCATAAATAAACCAAAAGATACAAACTCAGAGAAAACATCTGAAATTCATTTATCAAAAAAGGAGTAAGGGGTGCCTGGGTGGCTCAGTCGTTAAGCGTCTGCCTTCGGCTCAGGTCATGATCTCAGGGTCCTGGGATCGAGCCCTGCGTCGGGCTCTCTGCTCGGCGGGGAGCCTGCTTCCCCCTCTCTCTCTGCCTGCCTCTCTGCCTACTTGTGATCTCTCTCTCTCTCTCTGTCAAATAAATTTAAAAAAAAAAAAAAAATCTCAAAAAAAATAAATAAATAAACCTCCTCCTGAGAAACCGGATATGAATGATACACAAACAGAAAGATGAGAAAATAGAAATTATTCTACAAATTTAACCCCTTCCCTATTTTTAGTCTTAGGAGCAGCTTTTGAGCTACTTCTTAGAATCACATATATATGTATATGTGTGTGTGTGTGTGTGTGTGTGTATTATATAGAGACACATATATATACAAAACCCACAAAAGATTGTGAATAAAGATGGAGGAAAGTGCTTCAAATATATTTTAAAATATATTTTAAGGTTTTCTCCTTCAAAAACCATCATATTCCAAGCCTATATCACCAAGAAGTTTTTAAAATATTTTTTAATTTTAAGAAGTGATGAGTTTGCCTATAGAAAATAAAATTGTACAGGAAATTTAATTCTACTAGTGAAGTATTTAATACTATCATTTGCTACTGACATTCAAAAAATCTAAGCTATTGAAATCGGTATGAATTTAAGTTCATAATAATTTCAAAAATACACCATGCCAGAGGAACATTATTTCAGATATTTTAAAGATTATAATGCATCAACTAAAAAATAAAGCATTTACGGATAAACAAGCAAAGAATGAGGAATAAACACAGAATTTCTCTAGACACTGAAGCATTTTCGATTTTGAATGAATTTCCACTTTCTCAATTTCCCATCATAAATTAGACTGACTAACACTATAATTCACTGTTCTCTTCTCTGGGTCATTCCCTAGTCCTAAAATCCTCTCCTAATGAATCTTGCCATGTCAAACCCCTATGAAACCAATATACTGGAACTTGAGGGGATTCAAGTCTCAAATGGACTATGCTGTGGATTGCTACTATGAAATGACAAACTTCTCTTTATATGCAAGAGATAAACCATATTGTTAGTTTTTAACAATTTAAGGCCAAAAATCGATTAATAAAAGCAGACTCACAAGTTAATACCTATTCATTAAATTAAAAAAAAAATACACCTCACAATAAATTCAAAAATAGTAAAATAACAGAAAACCAAGGTTAAATCCAAGTGTAAAATAAAAATAAAGAAAGAAATTTAATAATTAAATTGAATAGGCACAAAGATATGCTTATATCCCTGAACTGTTGACTTATTCATTTTATTTTCAAACATGTAAATTTCTTCCCTATGCTAAACATTGTGTAGAACCTGAAAATAAAGAAATTAGTAGAAACATTCCCTGACCTAGAAATCACAGTAGTTTCACAGGAGCCACTACTGGAACAAAACAAAGGCTGGAAATAGGCCCAACTATATATGCAATTTAAAACATTAGCATATTCCACAGCAAAGAAAAGATGGACTATTCAACAGATAGTGTTGGAACAACCATCTGAGGGGAAAAGTTTGATCCCATCTTATAATCTTATACCTTGCACCAATATAAATTCCAGGTGGATCAAGTAAGCATGGAAGAGTTTCAAAATATAATTTCAAAGCAGAGAAGAGGGACCTAAGTATAATTTAAAAATAAATAAATAAATGGGATGACTAACAAAAAGGATAGCATAAAAGCCCAAAATGTATGCGTGACAAAAAAAAAAAAAAAACTACAGAATTCAGAGTCAAAAAGATAAGAAGACAACCTGGGGAAAATATTTTACAATTTATTTTACAAACACAGAGCTATTATCCTTAGTCTAGAAAGAGTTCCCACAAATCAAAGTAATAAATCAACAATCCAACAGAAAATGGGCCAGCGGGTGCCTAGGTGGCTCAGTCAGTTAAGCCTCTGACTCTTGGTTTCAGCTCAGATTACCATCTCGGAGTCCTGGGATTGAACCCTGAGGTACACTCCACACTCAGCCAAGTCTGCTTGAGATTCTCTCCCTCTTTCCCTGCTCCCACTCACATACATGTGCTTGCATAGATGATTTCTTTCTCATTCTAGAATAAAGAGATCTTTTAAAAAGAAGAAGAAAAGAAAATGGGCTAGGATATTGAACAATTCTCAGAAAAGGAAAATTTAAAGCAAACTAAAATTATAAGATTCCATTTGTTATATCTCAAATTGACAAAGATCCAACGATCAAAAACAGGTGTGGAAAAGTACAACTTGGCATTTCTATGAAGATTAGTTTGACAGTATTTATTGAAATTAGTAACATATACCACTTCTGAATCAGCAATTCCTATTCTATTTAATCTATAGTTACGGTTGCATACACGCACATCGACATATGTACAAAGATATTTAATACTTTTTGAATTCTAAAACACTTTTCTAAAATACATTTGAATTCTATTTAAATGTGTGACCTGTTCAAAAATTTTTTGAGTGAATAAAAAGAAGAGAAAATACAAACAACTCTTTCAAAGAGTTTTAAAAAGAATGGACAATGGGGCAGTAGCTTGAAGAGACTGTGGAGTCAAGCAGTGGTATAAAATGGGAACTGGCAAACTTCAGCTCACAGGTCAAATTTGCCAGTTGACTGTTTTTGTAAATAAATCTTTACAAGTCCATTCATTTATGAACTGTCTATGGTTGCTTGTGCACCACAAAGGTACAGTTGAGTATTGCTGCAGAGATAATCTTGCCCACAAAGCCTAAAATATTTACTATCTGGTCCATAATAGAAAAACTTTGCCAACCCGTATTTGTTTGTTTTTTTAAAGGCTTAAAATGTATTTTAATAAGTTGATGCTGCACTACTGCTCCATTTCTCAGAAAAACTCCAAAGGTATCAGGGACAAATCAAACATTTATTTATACCAATAAAAAAGAGCACAGCATAACTACCTAAGATAGGGAAAGCTAAGAGCTACTGTCCAACTCTTCAGCACACTGCAACCCTCTTTCCAAGACCGTACTAGGCCTATCAAGAAAAGCTGTAAACAGCAACATCATAAGACACAAAAAGGCTGTTCCTCTGCCAACCCATTTCAAATCAGTGATTCTCAGGCTGGTCCTCAAACCAACATTATCAGCATCACCTGGGAACTTGTTAGAAATGCAGATTATTGGGTCCCATTCTAGACCTCCTGAAACAGAAACTCTGGGGGTGGTGTCCAGCAATTTGTGTCTCAATTGGCTCTCTAGGTAATTACGATAAGAACCACCAGGTTAAGGGATAGTTCTGGTAGAGCCAAGGAACAGGTTAAGAACCCATCTGAGGTTTGAGTTTACATAATTAAAGGGGCTTGAGGAGACTTGAAAGCAAAAAGGCCCCAACAAGGCTGTCAGTGAGAGTTTAAAAGCAATTAAGGAAAATGCTACTGGAAAGCTGAATAAAAGAGACCCTTGTTATATAATAGCGAAAAGTCTGGCAAAACTTCACCTAAAGTAACATGGGAAATGTAATGTCTACCTAATGAGTTAAGGAGATTCTAGGTAGCATACTGAAGAAGCAGGTGGCTTCTAGCTGCCTTTCTAATTGAGAGAGTAGAGAGATGAACTAAAGAATGAGCCATTCACTTTTTGAATACAATTTCAAGTAAACGTAAAGGGCTCAGAATACCCTTCTCAGCCAGCAAAGTGTTCTTAAAGTAAGAAAGACCTTCAGGGCAAAGATTAAATCTAGAGTGGGACTGTAAGATCCACTGTTAAAACCTCAGGAAGATCCAAGGTAGTACCTCATTGATCCTTTCAGACAAAAAAATCACCTAAGGATCTTAAGGGTACCGCTCCACAGTAGCCTCACAGGCAGCCTAAGGTAAGAAAAGGCTCCTCTAAGAGATTGGTAAGTATGGCTTTTGTCTGATGATAGTAGATTATGAACTGATGCACAGGAAGTCCACAAACTTTTTAAAAGAACTACATCAGCTTAGAATGAAAGGGGCAGTAACTACCTAAAATGAGGCTTTTGGACCCTGAATGACTATAGGCAGGAAGCAAGTTCAGATGGTTACTCAGTTGCAAAAACGGATCAGTTCTTTTGGAAAAAAAAGAATGATTCAGAAGGTGAAATCAATGACCAAAAGAAGCAGTCATGGCCCACTAGGAACAACTATGGGGAGTAAGACTAATCCTTAGTCAAGGAACTGCCAATATATGCCCACTGGGTTTCAGATTTGTTGTAATTACCATATGATCCCTTGTCCCTCTTTTTGAACAGGAGTTCTACTGCAATTAACATGTGCCTTTCCAATCTTGTATGTTAACCACGTGGGGGCATATTCCTTGTCTCTTCACAGGTCTTCAGCTAAAGAGTAATCATTCTCAAGAAACCATACCCAAAGAACCTCAACAGCATCTGGACTTAGATGATGAGATACTAGATTCTGAGTTGATGTCATGATGGGATGGGATGTAAATTAGAGGTCTCTAAGGAGGGGGTAAGTGTATTTTGCATGTGAGAGGCATGTGGGAGACATGTGAAATGTGGCAAAAAGGCGAACTATGGCAATAGCATTGTCCAGAGATGGCCATAACGATATCTCCTATTCCACATATTTTCTTTCACATGGGACTAGTTAACAGGTGGAGTCTAATCCCCACCTCACCCATGCTCACCGAAACACTCGCTTTTAAGTCCCATCTCACCATGTAAGAAAGCCAGCTACAATGAGGCTCCCATGTATGCTTCAGTTAACAGCCCCAGCTGAGATCTCAGTCAACAGCCTGCATCAACTACCAATCATGTAAGCAAAGACACCTCCAGATGATTCTAGTCCCCCACCTTCATGTTCCCCCAGCCAACAAGTCTTCCCAAATGAGGTTCTAGACTTTGTGGAATAAATACAAGACATTCTTGGTGTACCCTATCTGAATTATTGACCCATGATATCTGTGAGCCTAATAATATAGTTGTTTTATATCACTAAGTTTTGCAATAGCAAACAGCAATAGCAACCAGAATACACACTGATGGAAATAAGCCAGTAGAGGGAAAAATTGAGAATGCAAGAAAAAGAGGGAGAAATACAATAGCAAAGTCCTTGAAGGAAAAAGGAGATGGGTTTCTCTACACAAGTAGATGGAGAAGCCTTAGATGTGACACTAACAAATTCATTCATTTTAAAGGGGAAAAGGGCAAGGGCACCTGGGTGGCTCAGTCGGTTAAGCATCTGCCTTCGTCTCAGGTCATGATCTCAGGGTCCTGGAATTGAGCCCAAGTCAGGCTCCCTGCTCAGCGAGGAGTCTGCTTCTCCCTTTCCCTCCACTCTTCCCCTTCTCTTGCACATGCTCTCTCTCTCTCTCTCTCTCTCGCTCAAGTAAACAAAATCTTTAATAAATAAATGTGAAAAGGGCAGAGTATAGGCACAGATACAGGATAAGGAGGGGTTTACTGATGGTGGATTATGTTATTTAGAAATATGGAGGTAAGCACCAGACTATACTTAGGAAATTTGAAAATGGTTTACTGGAAAACAGGAATCAGAGATGGGGGAGGAGCAAGAGGCTGTTTTTTTTTGCTATAAACCATAGTAAGCCATTACTTAAGTTTATTCACATTTTACTATGTGACTCCACGTTTCTAAAGTATATAAAGTTTTTTTCAAAAAGATTTATTCCATTCCCTCATTTTCCAAATGAGGGGGGAAAAAAAGGTTCAATGATCACATGAGTTGCTCAAATTCATTTTGACAGCAGTTAGTCCCTGATCTCCCTTGATTTCCAAACAGTGCACTTCTTCACATCACACTGACTTTCAAATTACAAAATATTACCTAGTGGCATTTTATTTCATAATCAGAATTTATTAAAGTCATTTTAGTAAGCAATAATGAATACTCTAATCCCAAAGACCGACAGCAAAAAAAGCAGGCTAAAGTATGTCCTTGGGAGATCAAAATAAGCATTCAAGCAAAACAAACAGCCCATGGATTATCTCAACCTAGTCCACCTCTGATAACTATACTGTACAGGCTTTAAAAACAGACAATGCTTCCTTTTGCCCTTTCCAGCTCTCCCAATCTGAACACTTTTAACCATGCTACCTTCGCTTATATAAGTTAGCTACCAAGGATTTCTCTTTCCTTTTAGAAATTAATATCTTATCATTTTATTCAGATTTTATCAGTACAAACGCACCCAGAGATCACCTGTCTAACCTGCAAGACCACTGAAGGTCTAATAAGACCACTGAATGTCTACTCATTCAAATAACATATGTGTAAGGCTAATTCCCACAAGGAATAGCAGTACCTATACAGTGTGATATGAAAGGACACAGATGAATGACAAAGACTGTCAAAAATACATGTCTGTCTTTATTATGCCTAAAATTCTCATCTTTAGTCCAGTGATGAGAGCTTTGGATAGAAGTCTCCATTACTGACTCAACTGTCAAATCCAAATGTCATCTATTACACTAGGGAGAACAAAATACTAACAGTGACTATTTCTGCATGGGAAAAGTATAAGCAATTTTCTTCTTTCTTCTAGTTTTCTTGATTTCATGTTAGGAACATTTTTAAGGCCCTTTTTCAGTTCTAATTCTTCTCATTTCTTAGCAGTGATCAACAATGATCAACACGTTCATCATTCCCACCCTCTTAACCTACCCACCCACTTGCCTCTCAGGCCGACTGCTCCTTTTTCATCTCTTTTGCCAGTTCCTCTTCTTTCACCCTGTAATTATGGGCAATATCCAGGGCTCAATTTCAGGTCCACTGCTCTTCTTTCTGACCACAATTTCAGCCTTAAATTTCTCTACCAAGTTCTACTCATCTACTGTCTAGCTATCTATTTTCACTTGACTTCATCTCTTCAAACAGCTACTAATACTTTCATTCCTATCTCTGTCAGTACTAGAATTTTAAAAATTCTAGTTCTTTCTTTGTCACTAACTAGCTGAGTAACTTTGGACACATTTTTAAATCTCTTTGGGCCTCAGATTCCTAATGGACAAAATCCATGGACTAGCCCAGATGTTCTCAAATGTCCTGGCATTCCAACACACTTCAATTTCTTATGTCATTGAGGATCGAAAGTTCAAAGTCATCTTTGATTACTCCCTTTCCCCCTTAACCCCCATCACATGCTCCTTTCCTATCCAGTCTATCATGAAGTCTTATGTGACATCTCTCCAGTCCTGTTTTCACTAAATTCAAACACCAGGCCTAGATTATTTTCCCAGCTCTATCACTTCTCTTTCCAATTCATACATAGCACTGGTACCACTCTGTTTTTCCTAAAATACTTCCTTTAGCATGCTCTTTCTCAATCCAAACTTTTAAAGCTTCTCTGTTACCTATGGTGCAATGTACATTCTTCTCATCCTAGCACTTACAGGCATCCATAATCTAATTCCAATCTCTACTATCAACCTGATTTCTTACTACCCTACCATACAAACCTTCATTTCAAATTGTTTTATGTACTGTTCTCTGAAAATGTCATGCATATTTTGCTTCTGTTTCACAACTGTACAAGGTCCTTCCTCTTATGCAAAAACTATGTCTAGTTTTGATTTCACCTTCTCTCTGGAGCCTTCCCTTCTCACTTCAACTCTAAGTGGTCTCAAATACCTATAACTTTTATTATTTACCTTATCTTCCCAATTACATTTTAAGTTTTCAATGAAATGAACCTATTTTATATCTTTCTGCATCTCTTTGGACATAGCAAAGTACCTTCTACATTGTAGACATTAATAAATATTTGTGTGGTGATTGACTAAAGTTCCTTTCTAATACACAGCATTTACTGAATGCTCCTCATGTGTTCAGCACTCTGTGTAGGTGTTCCTCAAAGTATATACAACCAATAAGAAAAGATAAGGTTAACACTAGGGAAATAATTATCAAACTACCACATCAGGATATATACATAAACTATGTGAAGATCCTCTGCGACTTAAAAGAACAGCAGAAATATGGAAAGGAAAAAGCAATATGTAGTGAGAAACAGTTTCAGAAATGAGGTAGAATTTTAACTGAGAGCATAGTCATAGTCATAGTAATAATAATGATAATTATTCATAATTAATAAATTAATAATTACAATAATAAAAGCTAAAACTTAAGATGTGCTTAATGTGCCAGACACCGGTCTTGGAAGACTTTTCATGTATTAATTCACTTCATTCTCACTACAACCCTATGGAAAAAGTACTACAGTCATCCTCAATTTTTCAGATGAGACTGAGGCCCTACTTTGTTATGGAATAGTGAGTGGTATGGATACAGTACTGGGCTTGGTGGAAAAAGGATGGAAAACGTAAGTGGAAGTTAAAAGCTGAAATAAGCATAACTATTATTAGAAAATGTGGAAAGTGGCTTGAAAGACTATAGCAGAGAATGCTCATTGAGGGTCCTTAGACTAAAGACTGAATAAATAGGGCAGGGAATAATGACTAAGTATCCTGAGAGCCAAAAAGAGAAAGTTAAATTTAACAGGCAGAGCATGCGAAGCCACTGAAAATTTGGGGACAAAGGAATGCCACAATAAGGAATATTAGTGACATTTTTATTGTGGATAAACAGAAGAAAGAGATGCTGGATTCTGAGAGGCTGATTTGACTTTCAATATTCTAGGCTGAGGAAGTAAGTCCTGATGATAAAGTAGGTAAGCAGAGCTATGAGGGACAAAAGAAATATGGACAGGACATGTTGAATGGGTTAACACAAGACGTGAATGAAAGAGATAAAGATGATACCTAATTTATTATTTTTTTAAGATTTTATTTATTTATTTGACAGAAAGAGAGCGCACAAGCAGGGGGAGCGGCAGGCAGAGGGAATGGGAGAAGTGGGCTCTCTACTGAGCAGGGAGGCTGATGTGGGGCTCAATCCCAGGACCCTGAGATCATGACCTGAGCTGAAGGCAGACACTTAGCCAACTGAGCCACCCAGGCATCCCAGATGATAGCTAATTTAAAGCCTATATGACCAGGAGAGAAGGAAATTCCAAAGGGGTATAAAAATGATGATTTTTCATTTGGGGCATGGTGTTTAAGGAGACATTCAAAGATACTAGGAAAGCAGGACTGGAATATCCAGGAAGTGACCAGAATAACAAGTAAGCAATAGAATTTGTTTTAAAACGAAAGAACTGGGGGTGCTTGGGTGGCTCAGTTGGTTAAGCATCTGCCTTTGGCTCAGGTCATGATCCCCGGGTTCTGGGATAGAGTCCTGCATCCGGCTCCCTGCTTAGCGGCGGGCCTGCTTCTCCCCTGCCTGCCCCTCCTCCTGCTTGTGCTCTCTCTCTCTCTCTTTCTCTGTGTCAAATAAATAAAATCTTTAAAAATAAAATAAAATAAAAGAACTAGGCAGATGTTATAAAGATATTAAATAGAAGAGGAAATATACTAAGCCATGATCAGCTGCCTCAATCAGCTGCATCAATAATTTTATCAATAATTATATCAATACTTTTGGTGGGGACAGGAATCAGTTAGTGACCAACATTAAAAAATGCAGTTTTTCCATTTAAAAAAAATTTTGTTTGTATCAGAAAAGTCAACCAAAAGCTAAGGCAAAGGTTCCCAAACTTTCTCCATTCAGGGAAGTCTTAGTTTTAGTAATATTTTCACAGTACTCCTAGGCCAAAAGAAATACTTGAGTAGGTGAATTCAAACCATTTAATATCCTTACAATTTAGTGCTTGTCCGGCCTTGTACAACTTCTTGGAATCAAACTGAACAACATCACACTCTCATTTTCTGTATCACATTGATTCTCATACAGTAGTTGTTTTTTTTATCAGAGTAACCTCTAAAAAAAAACAGCTTTGCAAGGCATTGTAGAAAGGAATGTGTCAATTTAACGTTGAAACTGTGAACTACCTCAAACTAATAGTTCAAGCCTGAGTTCACTGCTGCTCTGGGGCACCTCAGCACACAGTTTGGGAAACTGGGAGCAAAGGCAAGGGGCCTAAAAAGAGGGAAAACAAAATGTAAGAGGGGAGGAGCAGAAGAAAGTTCTTAGCACAGCTAACCACAAGAGGGCAGCACAATAGTTGGTAGAGGCCGCACAATGGTGGGGGGAGGGGTGTCAAGGAAAGATAAGAGTGGAACCTTCCCATAAAAAGGCTCTAAGACCTAGTCGACCAGTTCAAGACCTGTAACTGCTTTTTCTCCTTCTACTAAAGAGGAAGAAACACTGGTCCCTGGCAGACCACCTTATGCAGAGTGATTTTGCCCTTCTCTAAATCTCCTTTGCCTGCACCGCCCATGATAGTTGCCAAGACTTCAACAGTATCTAAGCATTCCCCTGCATAATCTTACTGAATCCTCACAACAACCTTTTAAGAAAAGTGAGGCTCAAAGACATTTTAAATAATACAATTATTAAGTAGCAGGAACACCAGGATTCAAACCCAGATCTGACTCCAGAGCCAATGCGCTTCCCTATTCTGCCTCAAAAGCATCCCACCTTTCAGCAACAGCCAGGTGAAGTAGAGAAAAGATATCATGTTCCCTTCCCATAACTGAGACACCCGTCTCTGTCACTAGGAAAACCCATTATATGAAATAAACTATTGTTTCCTTTAATTTTAACATGCTATGAACTCCAAACACAGGACATTCAGTTCGAGCAAAAACAAGCTTCACATTCTTATGTAGTCAGCAAGTACTATAGCTTTCCTCTACAGGTAAGTACATGTATTATTAAGGCAAGTGTTGGACACATCCAGTTTGCGGATACGTTACTCTAACAGATATGTTGCACATGCGAGCTAGTGATTTTCACACTCGTGATAAAAGGTGAAGGGGGTGGGGAAAGAGAGGTCAAAGGTGATTATTCAACTTCAAATGTGCTGGGTGTTGCATAGAATATTTGCAGGAGCCCAACGACTCACTGTACAAACCTATTAAGAAACCAAAAGCAACTGTCATTTCTCTTATTCCCACTTCTCGTTTCCTTCTTCACATTTCTCCTCCCCTTTATGACATACTCAGGCGCTTCTGTCCTTTCATTCAGAGAAAAGGAGTTTCTCCTGACTGATTAACCACCACCGGAAAGCAAACTGGGTAAATTCAACCGACATAGCAAACTTGGGCAGATAAAACCACCCAGGAAGCATTCATAGTGGTAGCAGAAACCCCAGCAAGAACAGCTAACGTGTTCTCTCAATTGGTATCTCTTATTCCTTGAAAACGTTCCTCCTTGAAAGATTAACAATCTCTGGAGAAAGGGTAACTGGCAATGCTTCTTCTCCAAAGCTTTGTTACTTGTATGATCAGAGGAGAAAGCAGCAGCGAATGTCTCTTAAAGGATCCGAGACAGCAACAGTAAACACCCCCGAACTGCCTTCCCGGACCAACATTTTAAGTTCAGCACTGCCATTTTCAGAGGGCTAAACCGCAAGGAGCCCGGCGGGTCTACACACGCTCTCAGCCTTCCCACGCACGCACTCCCGGCTCCCCACATTCGCCTTCCCCGCCGCGGCACAGCCCGGCAGCCAGGATCGCAAACCCACCTTCGCGGGAAGGGGAGGAAGGGCCTTTTTCTTCAGAAGCGCAACAGTTCACATCTTGCTCCCTCGCCTGCTTCTGAAACCTAAAAAAAGAAGCAACCGTTATTACCGCAGAAATCCAGGGGAAATAGATGCTCTCCCCTAGGCTGTTCCGACGTCTAGAACATTTTAAAGAGCTGTAAGGGGAGAGGGAAGGCGGATAGGAGGCACAGGGATGCAAACAGCAACAGCGAAACACGCCGCTGCCGGCTTCCCCTCCGAGAGGAAGGCTTTTTGCCGAGAAGTTTACTGCCCCTAGCACCGGGAGAGCAGTGGTTAAGGGGTGGGAGGGAGGTGGACGGACGCCTGCTGCCCCCCACCCAGAGGCCACGCAGCAATCGCACGCACCAGCTGCACCGATCCCGCGGCGAGGACGCGCCCCCAGGCCCGCAGGTGCTGCTCGGACTCGGCGCCCGCGGTGGGCCGAGATCTGCGGAGCCCCCGGCGTGGGCAGGGGTCCGGCCGTCCGCCAGGCTGGGCCCTCCCGGGCCCTCCCGCGCGGGGTTAGCTCCCACTCACATCCCTGGGCGGCGAGCCCCGGGCCTGTCCCCGCGCGGCCGCAGCAGCTCTCCGCCCCGATGCGCGCCGCGAGTCCGGGCCCAGGGGCCGAGCGGCGGAGGCAGAGGCACCAACTCCTGAGCGCGCCGGGCGTCGGCCCAGCCTGTCAGCGCTCAGGGAAGCCGTTGGCCGCGGCCGCCGCTACCCTCTTCGGCTCCTCTTCCTCTCTCCTTCCTCCAGCTCACACCACTCCCACTTCGGGCAGCCAGGAAGCCCGTCGTCACAGGCGTCGTCTCCACCCTCTCCCGGGCCACCCCGTCTTCTCAGCGCCTCAGGCGACACTGGCTCGGAAGCCCTGTTTGCGTCGGAATCGGCCTCCACTCAGGCCGGCCGTTCACTGCCGACTGAGGCGGACCCGCGGGCCGGGCGGGGGCGGGACCCGGCCGCGCGCCCCCCCCCGACTGCGCGTGCGCGCGTGCGCCGAGCCGCCGCACCGCCCTTCTCCGGGTGCGCGCGCGCCGCGGGGCTGGCGGGGCAGGCTACGCACAACCCGGGCTTCTCGGGAAGTCGGCGGGAGCGCGCGGAGATTTCCGGGCAGGCCCCTGGGAATGAACGCGCGGGGAAGTGGAGCCGGAGCTGGCTACCTGGGCCCCAGAGCCAGCAGGAGCCCGGCGCCGGCGCTGGGCCTGGCCCTCCCCAGACGGGCGTGTGTGTGGCCGCCGCCCATCGTGGAGGCGGCCGGGAATGAGTCAGCCCAGCCGGGAAGGCGCCCCCTGCACGCAGCCTGGCACCACGACGCCATCCTCCCGTGCTCTGGTGTTGTTTCCCCATCTGCTTTCGCTTCCGCGTTACGCGTGCAAACCTGTCCCCAGTCCAGACCTCTAGGCCGAGGGGAAGTGGCGCCGAGGATAGGCCGAGGGGAAGTGGCGCCGAGGATTGGGGCAACATTCACAGCGCTGTTTTGTGCAGGCGCAATCCCGAGCGCCTGGCTCCAGTCCATCACCTCTGCAAGAAAAGGGTGAGGGTGGGACGAGGCGCCCAGCTGCCTGCCGATTGGCGACAAGACCCAGCGAATGAGGAGAAACAGCCCACCGTCTCCCAAAAGCCCCATTCATTCGTTCAACAAATATTCACACAGCATCTACCAGTGCTGGGCTGCAAAGGCCCCAAGGATGCTGCTATGTAATCGCAACCTTCATTCTACTTGCTCTACTGGAGCATATATTCTGATAAAGTGACAAACATACTTCAAATGTATCATATGCCAGGATATAACTGCAGCTAAGAAAAATAATACAAAGTAAAGGAATAGAAGTGAGGAGGCAGTGTGCTATTTTAGTGAGGGTGGCCAGGAGAGACCTCCCAGAGCAAGTGACAATTGAGCAGAGATGTGAAGGATGAAAATGAGCCAATCCTGTGACTACATGGGAAGAGAGTTTCAGGCAGAGGGACTAGCAAAGGCAAAGACCCTGAGAAAGGAATGTGCTTGACAAGTTCAAGGACCAGGAAAGAGGTCACTGTGGCTGGAGGACAGTGAAGGAGAGGGCAGTGGAAAGAGATGAGTCCAAAAAGTCCAGTAGCCTGGGACCCAACTGTGTACGGTCTTTTTCACTTATTAGCCCTCTTTCTCTCTGAAAGACTTGATGCATTTATATCCATTTCTCCATTCACAAACGATCCTGAGATTCAGGTCTAACTTGCATTTAATGATTTCTTTAAATCAACTCACCAAAGCAACTCCTGCATTCCTTCTTACATAAGACCCATTGCAAAAAGTCTTTGAGCAGATGATAGCAGGATAGGAAATGACTTGAATTCACACTGACTCCTTTAAAGTAAATAATGAACTACAGCTCTTGTTTTCTCATACTAGTGAGGGATTTACAGGAGAATTGCATTCCTATGACTACTGTTTTACAAGCAAAATATGCTGCAGAGTCCTTATTTTTAATATCTAAAAAGGAATCAGAAATAGTTGCGAGTCAATGGCAAATCTAAAATCTGCTTAGAATATAAAGACTGAAATCACAAGCAGCAACCACCATGCGAGTTCCCTTTTCCTACAAACGAAAACTGTTACTGGAATAGAAACCAGAACACAGACCCATGCAAAGAAGATAAAATGGCAGAGTAGTCCTTCATGTCACAGCTAAGATTAAAACCATCTCTGAATTGTGGAAATGGAAATATCCACTTTTGTGAGAAAAAAAAAAAAAGCCTGTTTTATGAACTCTGAAACAGTGCAGAGGTATTCACCGCAATGAGTGATGTTTCTATATTTTACAATACATGTTAATTCAACCAGGTATGGTGTCTGTTACTGGCCACTGCCTGTTTGCAGGAGGGAAGCCATGGTAAAAAGTGAATATTCAGGGTTTCTTGTGGGGGGAGGTGTGGTGTCTAAATGCGGTGTCTCTTGATAGGATGGGGGCCCTGAAATGCGGGGTGAAGATCAGGTGGGATCGAGGGGCACAGGAGGTGTAAGAGTTCACCTAAGGCAGAACAAAGGAGATAGAAGTTTATTGAATACACCAAAAGGGAGCTGTGGGCAGGATAGCCAAGGAGGGGCTGTCTGCAATGAGGTAGTGGGTGGGGGTTATTTTTCAAAGGGGGAAGATAAAGAGGTATGGCAACATATGGAATTCTCCCTTTTTTGGTAACTGTGCCTAGGTGTACATAGCCTATTGGTCAGTTAGGGCCTCTGGCTATTTTGAGGAGGGTCCCCTGAAAGACCTTTTCTACATTCCATTGCTCAAGCCTGTTTGCCAGAAAGCAGCCTCTACAAAGGGACTTTTTTTTATAAAACTGATATGGATATGGAAGGCAGGTGGATTGGAAAGAAAATACATTATTCTAAGGTTTATAGAACTAAGAAATTTATCTACCTGCCCAGAGAGATAAAGTGACTTGCTTAGTGTCATTCAGAGAGTGGAAGCCTCTCTTCTCACTAAGATAGTATGATTTTTAAGTCAATATTGCCCTGGAACGTTGAGCTCTTAGAGCTCTTAGAGAGAGAGTGTGGGCAGTGGGACAGAGGGAGTGGGAGAGAGAGAATCTTAAGCAGGCCCATGACCAGCACGGAACTTGACGTGGGGCTGGACCCCAGGTCCCCAAGATCATGACCTGAGTCGAAATCAAGAGCCGGAAGCTTAATCAACTGAGACACCAGGTGCCCCCCAAGAGAACAAATTCGACCAAGTCTTTCATGACATTCTTTCACACACTATGGAGAAAGAAGAAATGTGGGTTGGAGGTTATATATTTAGATTCAAAACTGATTATATGGCCATATCTAAAAGTAAAAATTAGCAGCTAATTGTCACCTTTATGGGGCGGTGTGTGGCACCTACTAAGATCCTATCCTTCCACTGTAGCAGAACATGGCAGCAGCGGGTCTCACTACTGCTCTCCAAACCCACCTCTGCAGCAAGACTGTGACAATATTGTCAGATGGGGCTTTGGCTGTTGTGTCTTTTTAAAGTTCTTAGGTGGTTTTGATGCAAAGGCAAGGTTGAAAATACGTGGCCAGGGTTTAAGAACTTAAGCTTGAGAATCTGGCAGACCCAGGTTTGAATCCCAGCATTCACCAAGGAAGTCATTTAGATTTTCTAAGCTTCCATTTCCTCATCACTATAATGGGGATAATAATATCTTCCTTGAGTCATTTGGAAGATTAGATGAAAAAGTATTTTTAAACCCTTAGCGCAGCTATTAAATGCATATTATGGTTGTGATAAGGTCAATTTACAGATATCAGCAGGCTGGGAGGTATAAGAACTATGTTGGATTTTATTAGTTATCCTGAAGCATTTGTCACAATTTATCACATTCCACAGAACTGTGTGGGCTGTAATGATAAGGGCTGAGTTGTAACAGAGATAAATGCAAAGACTTACATTTGGGCTTTTTCGCAACGGGTTTGCCGCCAGAACACAGGTGTCGTGAAAACCACCACTCAACCTAAACTAAAATGGGGAAGAAAAAGACTCGCATCGACATCGTCGTCATTGGACACATAGATTCGGGCAAGTCTACCACACAGGTCATCTGATCTACAAGTGTGGTGGGATCAACAAAAGAACTATCAAAAAATTTGAGAAGGAGGCTGCTGAGATGGGAAAGGGCTCCTTCAAGTATGCCCGGGTCTTGGATAAACTGAAAGCTGAACGTGAATGTGGTATCACCATTGATATCTCCCTGTAGAAATCTGAGACCAGCAAGTACTATGTGACCATCATTCATGCCCCAGGACATAGAGACTTCATCAAAAACATGATTACGGGCACCATCTCAGGCTGACTGTGCTGTCCTGATTGCCGCTGCTGGTGTTGGTGAATTTGAAGCAGGTATCTTGAAGAATGCGCAGAACCGTGAGCATGCCCTTCTGGCTTACACACTGGGTGTGAAACAACTAATTGCTGGTGTTCACAAAATGGATTCCACTGAGCCACCCTACAGCCAGAAGAGATACAAGGAAATTGTTAAGGAAGTCAGCACCTACATTAAGAAAATCAGCTACAACCCCGACACAGTAGCATTTGTGCCAGTTTCTGGTTGGAATGGTGACAACATAGTGGAGCCAAGTGCTAACCTGCCTTGGTTCAAGGGATGGAAAGTCACCCGTAAAGATGGGAATGCCAGGGGAACCACGCTGCTTGAAGCTCTGGATTGCATTCTGCCACCAACTTGTCCAACTGACAAGCCCTTGCGTCTGCCTTTCCAGGACATCTACAAAATTGGTGGTGTACTGTCCCCATGGGCCGAGCAGAGACTGGTGTTCTTAAACCGGGCATGGTGGTCAACTTTGTTCCAGTCAATGTTACAATTGAAGTAAAGTCTGTTGAAATGCACCATGAAGCTTTGAGGGAGGCTCTTCCCATGGACAATGTGGGCTTCAAAGTCAAGAATGTATCTGTCAAAGATGTTCATCGTGGCAATGTGGCTGGTGACAGTAAAAATGACCCACCAATGGAAGCAGCTGACTTCACGGCTCAGGTGATTATCCTGAACCATCCAGGCCAAATCAGTGCTGGATATGCACCTGTGCTGGATTGTCACACAGCTCACTTTGCTTGCAAGTTTGCTGAGCTGAAGGAGAAGACAGATTATCATTCTGGAAAAAGATGGAAGATGGTTCCAAGTTCTTGAAATCTGGTGATGCCGCCATTGTTGATATGGTTTCCATGTGTTGAGAGCTTCTCTGACTATCCTCCTGTGGGCCGTTTTGCTGTTTGTGACATGAAACAGAAGATTGCTGTGGGTGTCATCAAAGCAGTGGACAAGAATGCAGCCGGAGCTGGCAAGGTCACCAAATCTTCCCAGAAAGCTCAGAAGGCTAAATGAATATTATTCGCAATAGTTGCCAACCCCATCTTAATCAGTGGTGGAAGAACGGTCTCAGAACTGTTTGTGTCAATTGGCCATTTAAGTTTAATAGTAAAAGACTGGTTAATGATAACAATGCATCGTAAAATCTTCAGAAGGAAAGGAGAATGTTTTGTGGACCATTTGTTTTTTTTTTGTGTGTGGCAGCTTTAAGTTATTAATTTTTAAAATCAGTACTTTTTAATGGAAACAACTTGACCAAAAATCTGTCGCAGAATTTTGAGGCCCATTAAAACAAAAGTTTAATGAGAAAAAAAAAAAAAGAAAAAAGGAGCAAAAAAAGGGACACGTGGGTGGCTCAGTCGTTTGGGCGTCTGCCTTCAGGGCTCAGGTCACGATCCCACGGTCCTGGGATCAAGTCCCCTTGCTCGGTGGGGAGGCTGCTTCTCCCTCTGCCTGCTCTGCCTGCAGCTCTCCATGCTCCTGCCCTCTCTCTGACAAGTAAATAAATAAAATCTTTAAAAACAGAAGCAAACAAAAAAAGAGCAAAAAAATTTTTTTTTGTGAGAGCAAAAAAAGATACAGAAAAGTCCTTGAAAAGGGAAACAGGTTCAAGCAAATGGTTGGGGATAGACGGGGAGTTACTTTGTTTCCTTCCAAGATAGGGAAGAGTACTTTTTTAAAGGCAAGGGAGGTAGCTATGGAGAGAGGCAGATTTATTCCTGGTCTAGTAATGTAAACCAAAAGGCAAAGGCAGGAGTGTGAATCAGACAAACAAGCAATGTGTTTTTACTTTGAACCATCCAGATATTTTAGAATCATTCATTTCAAAGTTTGGTTAGATATGGGGGGGTGGGGGATCCAAAACCTCCTCTGTACTTCAGCATTTCCCTGATCTCTCATCCTTCCTTATAGTCCCAAAGATAAAGGTGTTCCTGGCAAACAGATCCCTCCTTCCCTTGAGACAACCAGATACATTTAACTTTGGTGCATGAAAACCAAAAGTTTTCCTATAAACAAGGAATTAATAATCTTCTTCAAGTGAGGATAATTATTTGGTGAAATATGCAAAATGTCTATTATAATTATGCTCTACTTTACCAAAACTGTTTTACTTAAAACAAAGGTATAGTTAGCAATTCACTAAAAATATTTTTCTTTATAAAATGAGTCATATCATGATTCACTCTTAAAAATAGAAATTCCCCTGGCCTAATTGTTTACGGAGCATTAATTCCTGAGTTCTTATTTAGATTATGGATTCTGCCCTCTTTCTCTAAGAATGGTCCTCTTCACCTAGAGTAGCCAGCCTCTGGCCCCTTATTGTTATGACCCTGCCCCCATGTCCATTGATTGCATCATGAGTTGTCACCTAACTCAAGCTGAACCAATCAAGGTCTCCCTTTTGGAGAGGCCCAAACTGGGACTGAAAGATAGTTGCTCAGACTTTTCCTTTCACTTGGTGCTTCCTATGCTCTAAAGTTAAATCTGCCATGGTGGTGTTTTCTTGATGTACATGGAGTTGCACAGAGAGCTGATTTGCTGTGGGGAAAAAAGATTAACACAGACCTAAGAGAGGACAGAGAAAAAGAGAAAGCACATCAAGAATGAGTCCTCATGGTGTTTTGGTTTCCTCTTCCTTATAAGGCCCAAAGAAACTTCCTGTATTTGGTATCTTGAAAATATTTCCTTATGACAAATTTCTCCTTTTTACTTAAGCTAGATCTACTAGTGTGGAGTACTTGCAACAAAATAACCTAAAGTAAGAGAGATATTATAGCACACTGCGGAGAAGAAGAGAAACAAAAAATATTCTCTCAAATTACAAGAGAGAAGGGGCACCTGCGTGGCTCCGTGGGTTAAAGCCTCTGCCTTTGGCTCAGGTCATGATCTCAGGGTCCTGGGATCGAGCCCCGTATCGGGCTCTCTGCTCAGCAGAGGCCTGCTTCCCCCTCTCTCTCTGCCTTCCTCTCTGCCTACTTCTGATCTCTCTCTCTCTGTCAAATAAATAAATAAAATCTTTTTTTTTAAATTACGAGAGAGAAGATGTACGACTTTTAAAAATCTAATTTACCCACAAATTTGCAAGTCTGTCTCCAATGATGAAGCCAAACATAACTATGTAAGTATTAGTCACAATCTGAGACATTACACGTAACCCATAGGTTAGCCAAAAATAAGCTATCTTTGAGCATGGTGGCTATGTCCTGCAGAAAAATTTTCCTCACCCTCACCTCCTCTTTCAAATAATCACTCCCTTCAGGGCTGTTGGGTTTTCTTTTCTCACTCATTTCACCCAACTCTCTCTTTAACTGAATTTTGTGAATCTTCTGGGCCATAGTTATAGTAATTGCTGTGGTCACTCCACCTTAGCTACACTATTGACCCAAGGGAAATCTAATTTGATATTAAAACATCATACTGGTATGTTTTAATACTGTGTATTTCAATTTTACCTATGAAATACACAGCTGGACAAAAAAATGATGCCTAAAACAGTTCTCAACTTTAACTTCTACTCCAGCCTGACTACATACCCTCAATGTCTATAATTTGTCCTTAAGTATATTTGCTCAACAAACAGACCCCTTCCCACCCCCATCTCTCCCTCCATGCCTTCTCTTTCTAAGTAAGGTTTGGAGGCTGCACCTCTTTACCTCTACATGATGAGAGTTGGTCAAAGGGAAAGCCAGTGTTTCCCCCCTCCCCAGCATAAGCGGCTGGTGCCAAGGGAGCACCTTCTTTAAGGTGGTCTTACTTTATCTGCATTTCTGTCCTCTCAGTTCTTCTCAAAACCTGAGACCCATCAGTGGCTCATGCCTGAATTTGTTTACTTGAAATACGTTTTCTTAAAAAAAAGACACCTATGTTATTCTGGGCCATTGTTGAGATTATTGTAGCTGAATGACTATGAAGTACTTTGTTTTTGAACAAGTAGTTTAGTTTTATTTTCTCTGTGCACTTGCAAAAACACTTAGGAACAATATAGAAAAAAAATTCTGTAAAAAAAATTACACTTAAAAAAAAAAAAAGCCTGAAAAGGATTACTGCCTTAGCTGTAGGAAGCTACAGCAATTCTGACTGGTCCAAGGAATTGAAAAGATACTGAGAAGATAGAACAGAGGCCAGAGAATGAGAAATTACTGAGGAAAAGGGTCTGGAAATGGGCCACAAGGGGAACTAGAGGATGGGGGTTGGTCTGGGTGGAGGGTCATGGAAGCTCAGTGTATCCTTGAGGGGGCGTCGTTGGAGGAGGTCTACACACCCCATGTGGAAGCATAGACCTGGATGATGTATGGGAGCTCCAAACAGAGGCCACTGGGGTGGGTGGGGGGGGAGCATGCCCATTAGAAGAGGATCTGGATGAGGCATTCCAGGTGGGGGGTTGGGGTAGTGGCTGCCCCCAGACCTGACGGCCTGGTATGGGGATGTCCTAAGCCATGAGGGCCATGGTAGGCCAGCTGCATCTGAGACATCCCTGGACGGGGCATCCCACACAGCGGGGATGGGTGAGGACGTGAATATCCATGTCCAGGATGTCCAGACCCTGGGGTTCCTGCTGATGGTGGGCCATGTCCTCCAGCCCTAGGAGGCATAGGTAATGGAGGCATAGCTGGGGGTATCCCAGGTGGAAGGGCTCCAGAAGGCAGCACTGGGGGTGGGAGGGAGTGAGGAGGAGGCATACCTGATGGGAGAAGCCCAGACCCCAGTGATGATGCCACAGAATTGGGGGCTGAGGGTGGAGAGGGTGCATCTGCAAAGAGCTGATGAGGGCAGTCAGCCTGGGAGAGTAGGTTCTGGGCTGTCAGAAGTTGTTCGGCTGCTGAACACTGATGCTCACCCTTGGAGTCCTTCTTAAAGACATACGACACAGTGATAGGGCGGTTACAGAGATAATGCCCATTCATGTCCTCAACAGCTGCTTCTGAAGCATCAAACAAAGCAAAATTAATAAAGGCATAATCTTTTTTTTAAGATTTTATTTATTTATTTGACAGAGAGAGAGAGATCGCAAGTAGGCAGAGAGGCAGGCAGAGAGAGAGGAGGAAGCAGGCTCCCTGCTGAGCCAAGAGCCCGATATGGGGCTCGATCCCAGGACCCTGAGATCATGACCTGAGCCGAAGGTAGAGGCTTTAATCCACTGAGCCACCCAGGCGCCCCTAAAGGCATAATCTTTGGAGTTGCCTGTGTTAGGGGCCCGCACAATCTCTGGAGTTTGTAAGATCACCCAAAAGACGCTGGAAATATCATAAACAGCTTCCCGTCAATCTCTGGGTCCAGGTTGCCAATGACAGTGCTGGCCCCCATACCCAGGTTCTTGTGAGCTAATGCCTTGTGCACCTTCCCACACAGTTTGATCAGGTTCATTATCTTCATGGCATAGTCAGCATCTTCGTCACCCAAGAATTCCACAGAGCCGTAGCCTGGTGCTGAGCTGTGACTTCATCCTTTGGCATGCGGGAGTTGACTACTGGCCCTGTCTGGAGGATTAGCTCTCACAGCAGTGGTTGGCTAACCTTCCCGTCCAAGCCTCCCACACAGCGGTGCCTCGGTTCTGCTGAGAGATCGGCCTGGCCGCCCTGGCAAAAGGGCTCCTGCCATCTCCACTATGAAGTGCTTTAAAGCCCACTGAATCAAAGTCATATGCAAAAGTCATCTACTTTAATAACTGTTAATAATGATCGGTCAGACTTCAGTTATGAATTATAATTTGCAAATTACAAACTGTACCCACCAAGAAGATATGTTGAAGTCCTAACCACCAGTACCTGTGAATGTGATTTTATATGGAAATAGGGTCTTTGCAGATGTAATTGAGTTAAGATGAGGTCATTGGGGGCCCTAATCCAATAGGACTGGTGTCCTTTTTTTTTAAGATTTTATTTATTTGAGAGAGAGAGAGCACACAGGAGGGAGGTGGGGCAGAGGGAGAGGGAGAAGCAGACTCCCTGCTGAGCAGTGAGCCAGACACTGGGCTCCATCCCAGGACCCTGAGATCATGACCTGGGCAGAAGAGAGATGCTTGACCACCTGAGCCACCCAGGTGCACCACGACTGGTGTCCTTGTAAGAAGTGGAGAAGACAGACACACAGAGCAAAAACAGCCAGTGAAAGAGAGTCAGAGACTGGAGTGATGCGTCTGAACCAAGGAACCCCTCAGGATACCAGAAACTGGAAGACGTAAGGCAGGAATCCCCTCTGAAGGCTTCAGAGAGAGCACAGCATGGCCATTTCCTTGAGTGCAGACTTGTAGCCTCCAGAACTCTGAAAGAATAAATTTCTGTTGTTTTAAGCCACCCAGCTTGTGATACGTAGTTCCAGCAGTATAGAAATACACCACCCTTACATTTCTCAAACTGAAACTGAGAAAAGCCTGGAAAATAACTTTCTCTTCTATTATCTACACCGAATACTGTCTCCAAGTGAACAATGATATCACCACTCATTTGAAGAAAAAAAAAATACTGCTTCTTTGCTTTCTTCTTTTGCATAAATGGTGCTTTTGTTTACTTGTGTTTGTCTTTGGTTTTCCTTTCTTTTCTGTCACCGTCACCTTCGTCTGTCAGAAAGCAAGCATGACATGGGGTAATAGTCCAAAGGCAAACTCTTTCGGTCAGGCAGTCTAATGCTATGAAGATTTTAGTTTCGGGTGCTTTCCACTCAGATGCCAATTCAGCTCTTGTACTACTCACAGGACATGTTCTGGGAATTGAAAGCACTACAAGTAATAAAGTATTTAGCAAGAATCATGAATCTATTATCCTTATTATCCTATTATCTATTACCCTTATTAAGGGACTAAGAACATTTGTTGAACAAGCTACTTTTTTCTTTTTTGATCTCACAAGTAAATGTTCCAAATAATACAGACAGTAAAGTGTACAAAGTAGAAGTTCCCCCTGGCCCTCCTCACTTGCCAGATGTAACCACTGATGACTACTTGGTATGTTACTTTTCAGACTTTCTCCTAAGCATTTTCCTGCATATCGCCTATAGATGTAGTTTCGGGCTCTCTAAACAAAATGGGTAATTCTACACTTTTTTCTGTGACCATTTTTTCACTTAACACATACCGGAGCTATTTCATTCTACATTTATTCTTTTCCCTCATGCTTTTTAACTCTTACACAGTGTTCAATAAAACAGGTGACTCGTACTTTATTAAATAATTCCTCCATTTATCAACATTTAGTTTTGTAATTTTCACAACTACAAGCAGTGCTAAATTTGCATATCATTATATATACATTTCATGGGCACAAAGGTATTCCCTATGGTAGACACTGGGCTGCCTGGGCCAAAGGAAACACATATTTAAAATTTGGTGGCTCTTGCTAAATTGACTTTCAAAAATCTCATAGTAGCATATAAATGGCCATTTCTCTGTAATCTCACTAACTCTGGATATTATGAACCTTTAATTATAGGTAATTTTAATTCCAAATCAAATTAATTCCAATAGTTCAACAAAGATTTATTAAACACCTCTTACACGACAAGTGCTCCACAAATGTCACATATTTGCTGGTATGTCTACCCATCCTTCCCTCCACTTGTCTTTAATACACTTTTAAGTAGACATAATAATACTAGGTTGTAAAATTCACCAACCATCTTGACCAAGCAAGTAATTATTCAATCACATTTAAATATATCTCTGAAATCAGCTGCCTTATACCATTTCTCTTATGGGAGAAAATGATTTCTATGGGCAAACACTGGGGACATACAAAGACCCGAGATTTTTACTGCCTAGGGGGCCTTGATCAGTTATTCAACCTTTCCAAACTTCTTTTTTTTTTTTTTTAAGATTTCATTTATTTATTAGAGAGAGAGAGAGAGTGAGAGAGAGCATGAGA
Source organism: Potos flavus (assembly GCA_028534135.1). Lineage (NCBI taxonomy): Eukaryota > Metazoa > Chordata > Mammalia > Carnivora > Procyonidae > Potos > Potos flavus. The sequence goes on along the minus strand of CM052892.1, from coordinate 75,661,538 downwards.
AGGGAGAAGGTCAGAGTGAGAAGCAGACTCTCCGTGGAGCTGGGAGCCCGATGCGGAACTCGATCCCGGGACTCCGGGATCATGACCTGAGCCGAAGGCAGTCGCCTAACCAACTGAGTCACCCAGGTGCCCCAAACTTCTGATTCCTAGTCTCCCCTATGTCAATATTAGGAGTGCTTACCTTTTAGGACTGATTTTAAGTTACAGTGAGATAATGCATAAAAAACATCAATAAATTCCTGATAATAATAGATGACATGAGAGTACATACAACACACCAATCATTCATCAAGGACTTTCCATGTATTAAATCATTTGAGCTTCACAATAATTCTATGAGACGGTTCATTTCGTTACCTTCATTTCAAAAGGAAGAAACTGAGGCACAAAAGAATAACTTTCCTTGGGTCGTCCTGAAATGCTGCAAAGCCAGGACTGAACCCTAGAAGCCTGGCTTCAGAGCCAATCCCACTCTACTGTCTCCTGAATAGGCAATCAAGCAATAGATATTATTCCCTTTATTCCTGTCGTCTTACAGCAGAGTCTACTGAATGCATATCCCTACTTAAAGAATGTTAAATATGGTGATAGAAGCCGATTCATTAAATTCTAAAGAATCAGGTAACATTATTTACATATAACATATAACGTATAACAAAGGCTTCTTTCCAGGGACAGATTCTTGTTTGCTAGAACAGGTCCAGATTCTCCTATGTTGTAGAGCAGTGGTTCTTAAACTGTGGTCCCTGGATAAGCAGGGTCAGTACTACCTGGGCATTTGTCAGAAATGTAAATACTTGAGCCCAAACTCAAATTTCCTGTATAAAATTCTGGAGGTGAGGCTATGTTTTAACAAGACTTCCAGATGATTCTGATCCATGTAAAATTTTAAGGACTGCTTTTGTAGGGAATCCATGTAATGGGCGAAGTGAAGAGAAAAGGAAAGGAAAGGAAAGGAAAGGAAAGGAAAGGAAAGGAAAGGAAAGGAAAGGAAAGGAAAGAAAAGAAAAGAAAAGAAAAGAGCCAAAGAGCTTAGATTGACTTTCAGAATAAACAGAAGGTGCAGAGAAGAGGGGTGGGGAATGATGAAAGATATGAGAGGCCCAAATACAGAACCTGACTTGAGGGATGAGCAAAAAGAAGAGATTTTTATTTCATGTTGCTGCAGTATGTGTAGGGAAACAAAAGATGGATAGCAAAAGATAATTTTAAAATATTTTGCTTTATGTTATAAATAAGATTCACTTTTATGCCCTTAAAAAAACAACTCGATTTTCAAGATGGCAGCAGAGCAGGAGGACCCTAGGCTCCACTTGTCCCACAAACACAACTAGATAACTATCAAATCGTCCTAAATACCCCCAGAAATTGACCTGAAGACTGGCAGAAAAAACTCCACAACTAAGGGGAGCGAAGAGGTCACAATGAAGAAGGTAAGAAGTGCAGAGACATGCTTTAAGGGGAGAATCAGATCGCAATGCAGAGGGGAGGGAGCCATAGTCATAGAGAAGGGCAAGAAAGAGAGAGAGAGAGACAGAGAGACAGAGAAAGAGAGAGGAGCACACACAGGAAATCACAAGGAGAACATTTCCCCCAAAGCCATTGGCTTGGAAAATGAAAGGGGCTAAATTTTTAAAGTTCTTGCAACAAGTAGGGATTAAAGCCTGAGTTTTAAAGGTCAAGGAGCTTAACTAGGATAGAGCCCTGAGGGTACTACCCTGCTCCTGGAGGGAAGGCAGGCAAATAACCCAGGGCAGACAGTGTGGAAAGAGCATCTGGAAAAATGCCTGGGGCACACAGAGGGAAATTATTCACTCTCAGTCAACCTGGCCTCAGTTCCAGCATGGCAAACCCCTCCCTGAGAAGACCAACACAAACCTCTGCTCACATCATGTATCGTGACCAAAGAGCTCTGCACGATGTCAGTTCTGGCAGAGTTGGTGTCAGGTCTCATTTCACAAGCTTATCAGAGCACATCTAGTTAAAACCCACCACATTCAGTCCAGGGACTAAACACTGCCCACAGCAAGCAAGGATAGGCTCTGCAAATGACTAGCCAGAAGGAGAGAGTAGCCAAAACACAATAACAGAGTGCACACAGCACACACGAGACAGCAGTCTCTAAAGCAACAGTCACTACATGACCTTCTCTTCATGAAGTCAATACTTTCAGGAGCAGGAGACATGAACAAGCTTTTCAAACACAGAGAAGAAGGCAGAGACTTAGATAAAATGCTAAGATGGAGGAATTTATCCCAAATGAAAGAACAAGAAAAAACAAGGCCAGAGATCTAAGCAAAACAGATATAGGTAACATGCCTCAAGGAGAATTTAAAGCAACAGTCGTAAGGATATTCACTGGGCTTGAGAAAAGAATAGAAGATATCAGCAAGACCACAGAGATATAAGATTTAAAAAAGAATCAATCAGAGATGAAGAATGCAATAAACAAGGTTGGAAACAGGCTTGAAACAATGAACAGCAGACTGGAAGAAGCATAGGAATGAATTAGTGACCTAGGAGAAAAAATAATGGAAAATAATGAAGCTGAAAAAAAAGGAGAAAGAAGAGTTATGCAATACGAGAATAGACTGAGGGAACTCAGTGATTCCATCAAACACAGTAACATTCATATTGTAGGAGTCCCAAAAGAAGAAGAAGAGAGAAAAGAGGGTAGAAAATTTATTTCAACAAATAATATCTGTGGAAGGAAATAGACACCCAAATCCAGGAAGCACAGAGAACTCCCATCAAAATCAACAAAAGCAGGCCAACACTAAGATATATTATAATTAAATTTGCAAAATACAATGATAAAGAAAAAATCTTAAAAGCAGCAAGACAAATGAAGTCCTTAACTTATATAGGGGAGAACCCATGAGGCAAGCTAGACATCTCTCAACAGAAACATGGCAAGCCAGAAGGGAGTGGTATGATATATTAAACATGCTGAATAGGAAAAAAGTTGCAGCCAAGAATACTCTAACCAACAAAGCTATCGTTCAGAATAGAAGGAGAGATAAAGAGCTTCCCAGAGAAACAAAAACTAAAGAAGTTCATGACCACTAAATCAGCCCTGCAAGAAATATTAAAGGGGACTCTTTTGATGTGAAGGATAAACCAAAAGTGACAAAGACAAGAAAGGATCAGAGAAAATCTCCAGAAACAATGACAAAACAAATAATAAAATTGTAATAAATACATATCTATAAATAATTACTTGTAAATGGACTAAATGCTCTAATCAAATGATATAGCATGTCAGAATGGAAGAAAACAACCAAGACCTATCGTTATGCTGCCTACAAGACACTCATTTTAGTGGAGCCTGGGTTGCTCCATTGGTTAAGCGTCCAACTGTTGATTTTGACTTGGGTCAAGATCTCAGGGTTGTGAGACAGAGCCTGTGTTGGGCTCCACACCACACTGAGCATGAAGCCTGGCTTAAGATTCTGTCTCTTTCTCTCTGCCCCTCCACCCCCGCTCACATGCTCTCTTGGTCTCTCTAAAAAAAAAAGAGAGAGAGAGAGAGAGACATTTTAGACTGAAAGACACCTGCAGATTGAAAGTGAGGGGGTGAAGAAACACTTATCATGCAAACAGACGTCAAAGGAAAGCCGGAGTAGCAATACTTATATCAGACAAAATGGACTTTAAAACAAAGACTGTAAAAAGAGACAGAGAAGGGGATTATAACCATAAAGGGGACTATCCAACAAGAAGAATAGCAACTGTAAATATTTATGCACCCAACATGGGAGCACCCAAATATACAAAACAGTTAATAGCTGACATAAAGTAACTAATTGATAATAACACAATAATCGTGGCAGACTTTAAGACCCCACTCACATCAATAGATCATCTGAACAGAAAATAAACAAGGCAACAATGGCTTTGATGACACACTGGACCAGAGAGATTTAACGGACATATTCAGTACATTCCACTGTAAAAAGCAGGATACATATTCTTTTCAAGTACATATGGAACACTCTCCAGAACAGATCACATACGAGGTCACAAAACAGGCCTCAATAAAATTTTTAAAAGACTGAAGTCATACCATACACCTTTTTTGACCACACCACTATGAAATTAGAAGTCAACCACAAGAAAAAACTTGGAAAGACCACAAATACATGGACAGATCAACCAAGAAACAATGAACAGATCAACCAAGTAACCAAAGAAGAAATAAAAAAAAATACATAGAAACAAATGAAAATGAAAATACGATGGTCCAAAACCTTTGGGATGTAGCAAAAGTGATCCTAAGAGGGAAGTATATAGCAATACAGGCCTGCTTCAAGAAGGAAAAATCTCAAATAAACAACCTATCTTACACCTAAAGGAGCTAGAAAAACAACAAGAGAAGCCTAAAGCTAGCAGAAGGAATGAAATAATAAAGGTTAGAGCAGAAATAAGTGATACCGAAACTGAAAGAAAAATAGAACAGATTAATGGAACCAGGAGCAGATTCTTTGAAGGAATTAATAAAATTGATAACCCCCCAGCCAGACTTATCAAAAAGAAAAGAGAAAGGACCCAAATAAATAAAATCACAAATGAGACAGGAGAAATAACAACGAACACCATGGAAATAAGATTATAAGAGAATATTATGAAAAACTATATGCCAACAAATTGGACAACCTGGAAGAAATGGATAAATTCCTAAAAACATATAAACAGCCAAAACTGAAATGGGAAGAAATGGAAAATACGAACAGACTGATAACCAGCAAAGAAATTAAATCAGTAATCCAAAAACTCCCAACAAACAAAAGTTCAGGGCCAGAGGGCTTCTCAAGAGAATTCTATCAAATATTTAAAGAAGAGTTAGTACCTATTCTTCTCAAACTATTCCAAAAAATAGAAATGGGAGGAAAACTTCTGTATTTATTCTATGAGGCCAGCATTACCCTGGTACTCAAACCAGAAAAAGACTTCACTAAAAAAAGAACTATAGGGGTGCCTGGGTGGCTCAGTGGGTTAAAGCCTCTGCCTTCGGCTCAGGTCATGATGATCTCAGGGTCCTGGGATCAAGCCCTGCATTGGGCTCTCTGCTCAGCGGGGAGCCTGCTTCCCCCTCTCCCTATCCCTGCCTTACTGCCTACTTGTGATCTCTGTCTGTCAAATAAATAAATAAAATCTTAAAAAAAAAAAAAAAAAAGAACTACAGGCTAATAACCTTGATGAACATTGATGCAAAAATTCCAATAAAATACAAGCAAACCAAATCCAACAATACATTAAAAGAATCATTCACCATGATCAACTGGGATTTATTCCTGGGTTGCAAGGGTAGTTCAATATTCACAAATCCATCAACATAATACACCACATTAATAAAAGAAAGAATAGAATCATATGATCCTTTCGAGAGATTCAGAAAAAGTATTTGACAAAGTACAATATTCATTCATAATAAAAACCCTCAAAAAAGTAGATTTAGAAGGAACATATCTCAATATAATATAGGCTATCTATGAAATAATATCCTCAATGAGGAAAAATTGAGAGCTTTTCCTCTACAGTCAGGAACAAACCAAGGATGTTCACTCTCACCACTGTTATTTAGATGGCACTGGAAGCCCTAGCCACAGCAGTTAGACAACAAAAAGAAATAAAAGGTGGGACACCAGGGTGGATCAGTTGGTTACATGACCGACTGTTGATTTCAGCTCAGGTCATGATCTCAGCTTGTGAGATCAAGCCCCATGTCAGGCTCCAAAATGGGCATAGAGCCTACTTAAGATTCTCTTTCCCTCTCCCTCTTCCCCTGCCCCCCTCTGAAAGAAAGAAAGAAAAAGAAAGAAAGAAAGAAAGAAAGAAAGAGTCATCCAAATTGTAAAGAAGAAGTAAAACTTTTACTATTTGCAGATGACATGAAACTAAATATAGAAAACCCAAAAGACTCCATCAAAAAACTGCTAGAACTGATACACGAATTCAGTAAAGTCACAGGATACAAAATCAATGTACAGAAATCTGTTGCATTTCTATACATCGGTAATAAAACAGCAGAAAGAGAAATTGAGAAATCAATTCCATTTACAATTGCACCAAAAACTATAAGGTACCTAGGAATAAATTTAACCAAAGAGGTAAAAGACCGTACTCCAAAAACTGTAAAACACTGAAGAAAAAAATTGAAGATGACGCAAAGAAATGGAAAAACATTCTATGCTCATAGATTAGAAGAACAAATATTATTAAAGTGTCTATAGTACCCAAAGCAATCTACACATTTAAAGAAATCCCTATCAAAATACCAATAGCAAAAAACAAAACAAAACAAAAAACCCCACATAAAAACAAAAACCTACAACATTTTTCACAGAGCTAGAACAATCCTAAAATTTATATGGAACTGCAAAGCAATCTTTTTTTTTTTTTTTTAAGATTTTATTTATTTATTTGACAGAGAGAGAGAGATCACAAGTAGGCAGAGAGGCAGGCAGAGAGAGAGGGGGAAGCAGGCTCCCGCTGAGCAGAGAGCCTGATGTGGGGCTCGATCCCAGGACCCTGAGATCATGACCTGAGCCGCAGGCAGAGGCTTTAACCCACTGAGCCACCCAGGCACCCCCACAAAGCAATCTTGAAAAAGAAAAGCAAACCTGGAGGCATCACAATTCCAGACTTCAAGTTATATTACAAAGCTGTAGTGATCAAAACTGTATGGTACTGACACAAAAATAGACACAGAGATCAATAGAATAGAATAAAAACCCAGAATTGAACCCACAACTATATGGTCAGTTAATCCTTGACAAAGCAGGAAAGAATATCTAATGGAAAAAAGACAGTCTCTTCAACATACAGTTTGGGAAAACTAGACAGCTACATGCAAAAGAAAGAAACTGGACCACTTTCTTATACCAAACACAAAAAAATAAATTAAAAAGAGATTAAAGACCTAAATGTGAGGCCTGAAGCCATTAAAATCCTAGAGGAGAACACAGGCAGTAACCTCTTTGCAATCAGCTGTAGCAACTTCCTTCTAGATATGTCTCCTGAGGTAAGGTAAAAACAAAAGCAAAAATAAACTATTGGAACTACATCAAAATAAAAAGCTTCTGCACAGGGATGGCTGGGTGACTCAAGTTGCTTAAGTGTCTTTAGCTCAGGTCGTGATCTCAGGGTCATGAGATCGAGCCCTGCATCCAGCTCTGTGCTCAGCGTGGAGTCTGCTTCAGATTCTCTCTCCCTCTTCCTCTGCCTCTCCCACTCATGCTCTCTCTCTCTCTCTCTCTAAAATAAATAATAAATAAATCTTTAAAGAAAGCTTCTGCACAGTGAAGGAAACAACAAAACTAAAAGGGAACCTATTGAATAGGAGAAGATATTTGCAAATGACATATTTGATAAAGAATTAGTATCCAAAATATATAAAGAACTTATAAAACTCAACACCCCAAAAATGAATAATCCAACTAAAAAAATGGGCAGAAGACATGGAGAGGCATTTTTCCAAAGAAGACATCCAGATGGCCAACAGGCACATGAAAAGATGCTCAACAGCACTTACCATCAGGGAAAACAAATCAACACTACGATGAGATATCACCTCACACCCGTCAGAATGGCTCAAATTAACAATGCAAGAAACAACAGGTGCTGGTGAGAATATGGAGAAAGGGGAACCCTCTTGCACTGCTGGTGGGAATGCAAACTGGTATAGTCACTCTCGTATGGAGGTTCCTCAAAAAGTTAAAAATAGAACTACCCTACAATCTAGCAATCGCACTTAGGTATTTACCCAAAGAATACAAAAATACTAATTCAAAGGGACACATGCACCCCAATGTTTATAGCAGCATTATCTACAATAGCCAAATTATGGAAGCAGCCCAAGTGTCTATCAATTGATGAATAAAGAAGATGTGGTACATTTATACAATGGAATATTATGCAGCCATAAAAAGGAATGAACTCTTGCTATTTGCAACAACATGGATGGAGCTAGAGAGTATTACACTAAGCAAATAAGTCAGTCAAAGAAGACAAATACCATATGATTTCACTCATATGTGGAATTTGAGAAACAAAACAAAAAAGCAAAGGGAAAAAATAGAGGGAGAGGCAAACCAAAACCAGACCCTTAAGTATAGAGAACAAATTGAGGGTTACCAGAGGGGAGGTGGGTAGGGGGATGGGTTAAACAGACGATGAGGATTAAGAAAGGCACTTTTGTGATGAGCACTGGACATTGTATGGAAATGTTGAATCACTATATTGTACACCTGAAACTAATATTACACTGTACGTTTACTAACTAAAATTTAAATAAAACTTTAAAAAAAGAATACAACTCCAATTTTCTCTTCAATTATTCTTAGGTATTAAACTTGTGCATATTTGAACAGTTACTGTATAATGCCTAGATCATATAGAGGTCCATAATTTTATTAAGGTTATATTAAGTTACAATGCAATGAATTGAAGTCAAATAGCACTGGGTACACCTAATACAAATGAAACAAATTCTAAAATCACAAAGTGTTGAAGAACCTTACAGATCATAAAGAACACTGATTAGATACAATCATCAAGTCTAAATACCATGTTCTATAAGTTACAAAGGTTGCAAAGATGATGCAGCCCAAGCAATCCACCTATCTCTTGTTAATAGGACTTTATTTATTTATTTATTTATTTATTTTCCCAAATACTTTTATTTTTTCAGTGTTACAAGATTCACCGTTTATGTACCACACTCAGTGCTCCATGCAATATGTGCCCTCCTCAATACCCACCACCAGGCTCACCCAAACCCCCACCCCCTCCCCTCCAAACCCTCAGTTTGTTGCTCAAAGTCCACAGTTTCATGTTTCGTCTCCCCCTCTGATTTCTCCCAATTCACCCTTTATTTCCTTCTCACAGTGTCCTCCATATTTTTCCTTATGCTCCACATGTAAGTGAACCATATGATAATTGACTCTCTCTGCTTGACTTATTTCACTCAGCATAATCTCTTCCAGTCCCGTCTATGTTGATACATCCTTTCTTTTTTTTTTTTTTTTTGATACATCCTTTCTGATGGAGGCATAATATTCCATTGTATATATGGATCATATCTTCTTTATCCATTCATCTGTTGAAGGGCATCTTGGCTCTTTCCACAGTTTGGCGATTGTGGCCATTGCTGCTATGAACATTGGGGTACATGTGGCCCTTCTTTGTACTGCATCTGCATCTTTGGGGTAAATACCCAGTAGTGCAATTGCAGGGTCATAGTAATAGCACAACTTTAAAAAGAGTTCATTGCATAAGAACCCAAAGACTCCCTTGTAGACCGTGAAGGCAGAAATATCTGTCTCATTCCCCAGTGCATATCCAGTACCATTCAAAGTTTGACACATAGCAGGTGCTAAGAAATACTGATGAAGTTGAAATTGCAATGTCTCCCTGCCCCCAGCACTTCACTCCCTACACCAGTCCCTTGATTTGATTTTCTCCATGGCACTTCTTACCACTTCACATACAATATATTTCATTTATTTACTTGTCTATCTTTACTCAAGTAGAAGGTGAGATCCAAATATTTGTATTCATACTGTATACCTAGCACCTAGGACAGTGCCTGGTACCTTGTAGGTACCAATAACTATGGAATGAATGAACTTTTCATTATTTTGCTGTATAATCTATTAGGTAAGGATTAGTATGTCCATTTTATGGACAAGAAATGAAATGCAGTGAAATTAACTGGCCCAAAATAATGTAATCATTAAGTATTAAAGTTGCTATTTGAAGTTAGCTGTCTTCCCACGAAGGGTGTTCTCTTAAAGTAGATGTCATTTGAGCTTAAAAGTGGGTAGTATTGGAAGCGTTTTCATAATGTACGTGGCTTCTTTCAAAAATTTACATTCTGTTCTGCAGCTATAACCTCTACATTTGCGGTATTCTTAGTTCTACAATAACAGGGGGGTAACACTCATCAGTCATTTTGCTATAGTTTCTCTGTTTGTCAGTTCATTCTTTAGTGGTTTCTTCAAGAAGGGTTCGGGAGATCTGGTCTCTAAGTAGTGCACATTGAAAAATGTTTTTCTGTTTCTTCTCTACTTAAACAAGTTTGGTTACCATAAATTTCTTGGTTGTGCCTTAGTTCCCTTGAGGGCTTTGGAGGTATTTCCCTCCTCTCTTCTAGTGTTGGAAATAGGATAATAAATTTTCCTAAGCCTATGACTCACCTTCAGAGCTATCAACATTTACCAATCTTGTTTTTTTCTACCTCCCTCTATATTTTTTGCAAGCCCCATATATCATGTAATTTTTTCCTGTAAATAGTTTAGTGTACACCTCTAACTATATGTATTTCTAACTAGTAAGCACTTCTTAAAAACATAACTATCATGCCATTATCAGAGCACAAAGAAACAAATAATGCCTTAATATCATCTGTTATCTAATTCATATTGAAATAGTACCTGATTGTCCCAAAGAGTTCCTTTGATAGTTGGTATGCCAACTTCCATTTCAATCAGATAATTCTAGATGTTGTACTGAGAACAGACTGCAGGGGCCAAAAAGTAGAAATATGGAGACCAATAAGGAGTCTATCACAAAGGCAGGGTGAGAAATGGTTTGGACTGGACCAGAGCAGTAGCCTTAGAAATAGTGAGAAGTTACAGTATTCTAAATATGTTCTGAAGTTAGAATCAACAGATTTGCTAATGGATTGGAGCTAGGGTGTAAGAGAAAGAAAGCCACCAAAGATGACTCGAAGATTTTGGCCTGAGCTACTGTAAGGATGGGTAACTTTACTGAATGAAGAAGACTGAGTAAGAAGCAGGTATACAAGCTCAGTTCGGTTAAGTATGAGAAGCTTACTAGTTATACAAAAGGAGAAGTCAGATAAGGAGCTAACCATACTAGACTGAAGTTTAGCAGAGATATCTGAACCAAAGATATAAATTGACAGTCATAAGCACAGAAATTATATTTAAAGCCATGGGATTAGGTGAAATCACCAAAATAATGAATGTGGATTTAGATAAAAAAGAGAAGAGGTCCAATGACACAGATCTGGTATACTCCATTGTTCACAGTTTGCCGACATGACAAGGAACCAGCAAATGAGATTGACAAGGAGGGACCAGTAAATAGGAGACAAATCAATATAGTACGGTGATCTGGAAGCCAAATGAAGTATTTTAAAGAAAAGTTACTAAGAACTCCATCAAATATTGCTATATCAAGTAAGATAAGAATGGAGAATTGTCTATTCTAGTTAACACTGGAGGTCACTGATGATGACCTTGACAAAAGCAGTTACAGATTACTGAGGCAAAATCCTGCTCTAATAGATTCAAGAGAGAATGGGCAGAGATACTGAGGATGGCAGATATAGACAACTATTAGGGGCTATTTTTATTATTAAAGGAGAAGAGAGAAATATGGGAAGTACTGGAAGGGGAAGCAAAGCCAAGAGAAAAATGATTTAATTAAAAACAATCACGAGAAATAACAGCATACATGTAATCCAATGAAATGTTCAGTAGAAAGGTAAAGATTCATGGTGAGGGAAGAAGGGGAATTGTCAGATTTGTGTCCTTGAATAGGGAGAAGAAATAGATCTAGATCACAAATGAAAAGTTTGACTTTACGTGGTAGCGTAGAGCATTCATCCAGGATGTGTAAGTTTAGGTCCTATGAGAAGCAGATGCCCAAATTAGATGGGCAAGAGATTTATTGGGAGAAACCCTTGTGAAGGATAAAAGAGAAAAGTGGGAAAGTAGGTGGGAAAGAGTCTTCAGACCATGATGCAAGTCTGAGACCTGTGAAAGAGAAGAAGAAATAAAAGAGGATTGGGTAATTCCCTGAAAGACTATAAACAGAGCTATCCCATGGATCAACATTCCACTCCTAAGAATATACCCAGGGGAAATGGAAACAAATGTCCTTACAAAAACTTGCACACAAATGTTCACCACACTATTATTCATAATAGGCAAAAAGTGGAAAAAACTCCAGTATCTATCAACTGGTGGATGGATAAATAAAATGTGGTATATCCATATAACAGAATGTTATTCAGCAATAAAAAGGAAGTAATGATAAATGTAGAAGAATCTTGAAAACACGGTAAATTAAAGAAGCCAGTTGCAGAAGACCACATAATACAAGACTGTGTTTATATGAATTATCCAGGAGGAGCAAATCTATAGAGACAGAAAGTAAATTCATGGTTGTCCAAGGCTGTAGGGGATTGGCAGTTTGAACCGTGAAGGCTAAAGGGTATAAGTTTCCTTTTTGGATAATGAAAATGTTCTAAAATTGATTGTGACGATGGTTGCACAATTCTGTGACTACAATAAAAAAACAACTGAATTGAACACCGTAAACAGATGAAGTGTATGGAATGTGAATTATATCTCCATAAAGCTTTAAAAAATAAAGAAAAAAAAGAGGATTGGATAGGAAGAGACTCACACTGCAATGCTACTCAGATAGTCTTGACTGGGTTAACAGGAAGTCTTTGAGCAGAGATTGCCCGTTAGAGGAATCACATGTGGGGCAAAAATGACATGTCTCTAGTATTCTTGCCGTGTTCAGTCATTGGCTGGGAGAAGCCCAAAAAAGGGAGTAGAAGTGTGGGGGAAGTGATGCGTGGGTGGCTCAGTCAGGTAAGCGTCTGCCTTCAGTTCAGGTCACGATCCCAGGATGCTAGGATCGAGTCCCACATTGGGCTCTTTGCTGGGCAGGGAGCCTGCTTCTCTCTCTGCCCCTCCTCCTGCTCCTGCTCTTGCCTCTCTCTCTGTGATACATAAGTAAATAAAATCTCAAAAAAAAAAAAGTGTGGGGGAAGTAAACTCTAAGTAAACTCTGCAGTAAAACCTTAAGTTTGTCACCTGGAGGCCGTCAGCCAATTACACATTTCACAGGAGGTTCCCCTGAGCAGAGTCCTTCCATGGCTGCCAGAGAGTAAAAGAAGTCAGGTTAAAGGACTATGATACTGATGGCTGAGTCTTCTATATACTAATTGATTCTAGTTTTTTTCTATGTATAGGAAATGAGGTCATCAACCGACAGTGAATCTGAGGGGGGAGTGGGTGGAGATGTTGGGCTTTGGAGATAAAAATGAAGTCATCTAGAAGAGCTTGAGGCTGAAAGACCAAGGAAATGCAGTTTGATAACTAGGCAGTGTTAAGAGCCTGCTCGACATCAGGAATTTAAAGTGAGACTCAGAAACGTGGGGTTTTCTCCACCCACATTCAGCTGCTCAAGTCAAAGCTCAGAATGGAGAAAGTTCATTTAAATCAGGGTTGGAGTTTTCCAAGGTGAGTAAGAGGAAGTGAAAACAGGGCAGGGAAGTTGAGGGTGTGTGCAAATAACGGACTATAATAGTCGATCATGGAATTTGAATTGGGTAAGCAAGGGAGTGAAGATATGAGGTGAGTGAAGGCAACAGAAAATTATTAATGGCTTGTCCAGTAGGGGACCATTGAAGGATTCTTAGTGTTAGGATTGTTGAAGGAGTGACCTAGAAACACAGGAGGTGGAACTACAGAAGGTAACAGAGTTGCCAGGAAGCTTCTGCTACCAGCTAGCCTACCCTGGTCCTGTTCGTCCAAACATGTTTTCACCTTTCAAATCAAGGTCTGCCTCATGCTCTGGAGAGCTACCTTCTGCTGACGTGGTCTGAGTTCTGCAGCCGTGAGGATTCTTCTCTCATACAGCCCTTCCTTCTACTTTGTGGTTCATGATTATAGGTATCTTCTAAATTAATCAAAAATGGCATTTACACTTCTGCCTCTTATCCTCCTTGTTGCATTTGGGTAATTACCAAGGCCAAGAGGAAACTGCTGTCTTTTGATTCTGATTCAATTGATATGGAAAGAAGCCCAAGCATTGGTGTTTTTAAAAAGTTTCTCAATTGAGGGGCACCTGGGTGGCTCAGTCGGCTAAGCGTCTGACTTTGGCTCAGGTCATGATCTCAGGGTCCTGGGATTGAGCCCTGCATTGGGCTCCCTGCTCAGCCAGAAGTCGGCTTCTCCCTCTACTCCTCCCTCTGCTCCTCCCCCCATTCATGTTCACTCTCCCTCTCTCTCCCCCCCATTCCCCCCTCAAATAAATAAATAAAATATTAAAAGAAAAGGTTTCCCAGTTTATCCCAATGGAGAGCTAGAGTTGAAACACAACTGTATATGATGCTGATAAACCCATCGTCAAATTAGGGTGAAATTCATAATATTGGACTAGCATTAATAAACTGCCCTAACCACATCTTGCCCTATAAAATATAGGTATCTAGCAAGCACTGGAGATTTAATTTCTGGGGACTTGCATAGTTAGCAGTACCCCTAATCATTTCTTCCCTGGTGGAGATCTAGAGCTGTATCATATAGTTAGAGAGGAGCCCAGCTCACTGAGCAGTCCTCAAAGGCTTGAGGACTCAGATAGAGGCCACCAGTTTATTTAAAGAGAGCCACCCAGCTCAGACCATTCTTCCCCAGAACCTACTTTGACAAAGCCCCCCAGCCTTCTTCACCATTCAGCACCCTGCCTGCCTCAGCACAAAAATCCCCAGGAGCCCTGTCTACTACCCTGGTCCAGGTCCATAAGGCAAAATAACTGAAAGTATCGAGAAAGAAGCAGAAACTTCCATGAAATCATTGACTGAATTTAAAAATAGATCGAAAGCATTCTTACTTTTATTTATCTTCCAAGCACTAGGTATGAACTGTCCTACAAGGAACCCTAATGAGCCAATGCCAATCTCAGCAAAGTAACACTACGTTAAGGGTAAAGACTCTTAATATTGACATAGCCCTTAAAGCTAAGTCTAGATGCAGTTACTTAGATTTTTTCACATGTCGGAAATAATATTTAATTAATTTTTAATTAATTTAATTAATTTAATTAATATTTAATCCTCAGGGAGCTAAGCAACTTGGCTACTGAGGAGATAACAATGTCATACCCTGCTAGGCCCAGAGCTTTTTAGACAGATCATTAGCAATGAGGGGAAGGAGATTAATATCAGAGCCTCATTGGATGGTGTGTGTGTGTGTGTGTGTGTGTATTTTGTGTTTAGTAAAAAGAGGCGTAAGTTTTATGCTAAGAAATATTACTCTACAGGAGCGTGTGTGTGTGTGTGTGTGTGTGTGTGTGTGTGTGTATGTGTGTGTGTGAATTTTGTGTTTATTAAAAAGAGGCATAAGTTTTATGCTAAGAAATATTACTCTACAGGAGCGTGTGTGTGTGTGTGTATGTGTGTGTGTGTGAATTTTGTGTTTATTAAAAAGAGGCATAAGTTTTATGCTAAGAAATATTACTCTACAGGAGCGTCTGTCCTCACCATTGCAACTTAGTGGTGAGCCCACTTATAAAATGCTGAGCATCTGAAGGCTACTATTTCTTGAATGAACAATTAGACATTTGTTTGTGACATCAATTAAAAATGACTAGAACATAGTGACAGTTTTTTTCACCTCGCAATCTCTAATATGTCATATTAATTTCAACCCAACACAAGTTGTAAAATACCAAAAGATAGACTGTCACAGTGATTTATTTGCCAAATTTCTCCCTAAATAAGATTATGTGGTAATTATTTCACAGTTAAAGTAATAAAGAACCTAAAAATTCTCCCTATAAATATTTATTGAATTGACTCACAAACAGGCCAAATGGCTTGTCCACAATTCTTTTATCCCACTCCCATGAGGGAGGACAAAAAAGAAATTCTCGCTGTTAGGTTAATGATGATAATGTATACAATTATGATGTCTAATGATGTAAACATAAAAAATTTTTTTACATAATTTTATCCTTTATTTTTAGGATATTAGATGATTAAATTAGCCAACGCCTTGGGTGCAGATGGGTTGAATGTCTTCAGTAAATATCCAAATACCCAGTAAGAAATTTGAATTTGTTTAGAATAGCAATACTCTTTAAAATTAGCCTAATGAAAAATAAAGGTATTTATAAACATCTGTTCAACTTGGAAAGAACAGTCTTAGGCATATTTGTGTACTATATGAAATTTCTACAGAGAAAGTCTTGATACCAGAGAGACTTATGCATTTGATTGACAAAACTGAATATGTTACTTATCTAGATAAAAGACTATCTTAACATTAATTTTTATATCAGGCTTCAAGCCTCAAGATACTCCTTACAGAAAGAGGCTTTCCAACCTGAGTTTTTTAGTCAAAACCACAGGCAGTGTCTGTAGTTTTGCTTTTCCCTCCCTCTTCGTTAATATCATTAACAACCTTGTATCCTTTTCCTTTTCTTTGATTTAATTTAGGCAATTTGGGGAGATTACTTTCTTTGGGACTTTTTAAAAAAGTGACATTTCTCAAACTTGCTTCACTTTTAAAACTCAGTAAAGGCTTTCCTACTTCCTTTTCTATCACAGCTAAAGCCTCAAAGCCTTCCTACTTGCAATGGGATCAGACCAGCAGCATCACAACTCAGGAGCTTTTTAGAAAAACAAAAACTTGGGCTCCACCCCAGATTAGGTTCTACATTTTGACAAAATCTGGTGTTAATAAGTTTATGCACAGTGCAGTTTGAAAAGCACTTCACTAAGTTAAAATATATATTATTTCTTATAAAGACTCTTGCCAGTAACAGAACCACTGTAGAAAAATTCAGTCTAAAATTCCTTATGAGGTCAGAATACAAACTGGTATAATCTTTTCAACAACTTGGTAATAGCATCAGGAATGTGAAAATGGTTATACTCTTGGACCCTGCTACAACAATTTGGAAATGTATCCTAAAGAAAGAATCCAATGAGATGGCAAAAGCATTATGTACAAAGATGTTCCTTGTAGCCTTATCTAAAATAGCTAAAAATTGTAAACAAGCTAAATATTCAATAATAGAAAAAGTGTGAGTAAATTATGGCAATTTACCAGATAGACTTTTATCCAAAAACCAAACCTATGTTCATTAAAATATATAACAAGAACTGAAAATGGTGGAGTAGAGATTCCAGGGCTCTGTCCTTCTGCAAAAGCAGCTAAGGAACTAGCTAAAACAGAATCAACTTTTGCACAACTCTGTAACCGACTCAAAACATCACAACCAGAGACCTGGTAAAGAAAGAAGCCTCTGCTTTGTTGCTAAGAGAGCACTGCAGTGTTTTAAATTGCCCACCTACCATCCCCCAAGCCTCAGATTAACTGGGATAAATAACTGAGATTAAGTAGGAAACTGAGAGAGCCTCCCATGGTAGGCTAGATGTGTATGTAGTGATCAGCAGCCCCTGTGGATAGGATGAAATCCTGCCTATTCCCCCACACCCTTCTCTCATATGAGAAAGCACTGGGATGCCTGGGTGGCTCAGTTGGTGAAGCATCTGCCTTCAGCTCAGGTCATAGGTCCAGGGTCCTGGGATTGAGCCCTGCATCAGGCTCCCTGGAGCCTGCTTCTCCCTCTCTCTCTGCCTGCTGCTCCCCCTGCTCGTGCTTTCTCTCTGGCTCTTTCTCTCAAAAAAATAAAAAATATCTTTAAAAAAAAAAAAAAAAGGAAAGAAAAGAAAAAAGAAAGAAAGAAAAAGCATTAAGCTTTGAAACTGAAACTAAAAAATCAGTAACAGAAAGTTACCTGGAAAACCACTGACAGCTTGGCAATTAACCAACACAATGTTAAGTGCATCTATGGATCAAACAAACAAAAATCACAAGAGAAGTTAGAAAATGCCCCAATGACTGAAAATGAAAACACAACATATCAAAATTTTTAGGGCACAGCTAATGCAATAGAGAGAAATTTATATCATCAATTGATTCTATTAGAAAAAAAGAAAGGTCTCCAATCAAAAATATAAGTTTTGGCTTTATGAAAATAGAAAAATAAGGGCAAATTAAAACCAAAGCAAAAAGAAGGTGAGAAATAATAAAGATAAGACTAGCAAACAGTGACATTAAAAACAGAAAAAAACAGGGGTGCCTGTTGTCAGTTGGTTAAGCATCTGCCTTTGGCTCGGGTCATGATCCCAGGGTCCTGGGATAGAACCCCAAGTTGGGCTCCCTGCAGAGCCTGTTTCTCCCTGTCCTCCCTATTTGTGCTCTCTCTCATTATCTCTATCACTATCTCTCAAATAAATAAAATCTTTAAGAAAAATAACAAAAACAATAGAGAAAGTCAATAAACACAAAAGCTGGTTATTTTAAAAGATCAACAAAACTGATAAACTTTAGGGGTGCCTGGGTGGCTCAGTGGGTTAAAGCCTCTGCCTTCGGCTCAGGTCATGATCTCAAGGGCCTGGGATCGAGCCCTGCATCGGGCTCTCTGCTCAGCGGGGAGCCTGCTTCCCCCTCTCTCTCTGCCTGCCTCTCTGCCTACTTGTGATCTCTCTCTCTCTCTGTCAAATAAATAAATAAAATCTTTAAAAAAAAAACTGATAAACTTTAGATAGACTTATCAAAACAGAGAAAGCAGAAGACGAAAACTGCCAATATTTTTATAAGGGGCATCACTGCATATCATACAGTTAAAGGGACATTAAGAGAATGTTATGAGCAGCATATTGCCAGTACTTTTGATAACTTCGATGAAACAGAAAAATTCCGTGAAAGGCAGTACCAAAATTCACTCAGAAAGGAGTGGGTAGGGACACCTGGCTGGCTCAGAAGGTAGAGCGTGCAACTTTTGATCATGGGGTTGTTTGAGCCCCACATTGGGTGTAGAGATTACTTAAAAATAAAATCTTTTTTTAAAAAAGGAATAGATAAAATGAATAGCCCAATATCTATACAGTAAGTCTAATTTGGACTTAAAAAATCTTTCCATGGCACCCAGGTGGCTCAGTCAGTTAAACATCTGCCTTTGGTTCAGGTCCTGAGATTGAGCCCCGCGACAGGCCCTCTGCTCAGCAGGATCCTGCTTCTCCCTCCCTCTGCCCACCACTCCGCATGCTTGTACTCTCTCTCTCTGTCAAATAAATATATAAAATCTAAAAAAAAAAAAAAAAAGTTTCCATAAAGAAAAACAAGCAAACAACAATAAAAGTGGTGATGAGGATGACAGCCTGCAACCCTCATACAGGTTGCGAGTGCCAGAAGAAGAAATATAAACCTTATTTTCCAAGCAGTGTGGTTATAGTTCTCGACTTCTCTGGCAACTCCGTCAGGGAACCAACTGCACAAAGGTTTCTCTTTGTTCTATCCTACACAGAGCATTCCCAGGGCTGGGGCTACTTCCGGGTAGCTTTTGCTGAAAGCATTTAAAGGCAAAGGTATGAGACACAGCAGCCTGGAGCAAGGAACAACAGTTGAGACAAGAAAGAGACAGACTAGAATGGAAGGGATTGGGAAAGGAGATGCGTGGGGGAATAGGGAATTTAAAAACTCCCATGTATCCTGGGGAATCAAGAAGGCCATGAACATAACCAGGGCAAGACACACACTCAGAAAAAGCCCAGGAATACCCAAAGCTTTCACCTCCAGCTAGCCTGCAAATTCTGTGCAAGCAAAAGGCAAAGGCTAAGGCACAGTTCTGGCAACGCATTGAAGGAGTGCTCCAACAAAGAACCAACCTACAAAGACGAGAAGAGGGTCCTTTTCCTCTTTTTATTTTTGTTGGTCCTAGGGATTTACAGTAACTGCCGAAATACAAGCAACAGAACACAGACTTCAGTAGCCACACAGGGCAAAGAATACGCTTCCAAAAATGGTTTAGGAAAGTCACTTAACAAGCAAACAACAACCCACAACAAGGAATAACAACAGATCCTGGGGTGAGGATAGAATCGTATTTCCATAGTTGCTTCATTATAGTATTCAAAACATCCAGTTTTCAACAAAAAATTATGAGGCATTCAAGAAATAAGTAAGTAGGGCCCCTTCAAGGAAACAAAGAAATTAATAAAAACTGTCTCCTTGAGGAAGTTTTCAGGACTTACCAAACAAAGACTTTAAATCAACATTTTGATATGCCCAAAGAGGGGCGCCTTCATGGCTCAGTTGGCTAAGCAACTGCCTTCCGCTCAGGTCATGATCCCAGGGTCCTGGGATGGAGCACTGTTCGGGCTCCTTGCTCAGTGGGGAGCCTACTTCTCCCTCTTCCTCTGCTACTCCCGCTACTCCCGCTACTTGTGCTCCCTCTCTCTCTCTCTCTCTCTCTCTCTCTCTCGCTCTGTGTCAAATAAATAAATAAAATCTCCAAAAAAAAATTAATATCCCCAAAGAGCTAAAGTAAATCAGGAGAATAATTTCTCACCAAACAGAGACTATCAATAAGAGATAGAAACTATAAAAAGGAACTTAGTCAGTTTGGACTGCTATAACAAAGTACCATAGATTCGGTGACTAATAAATAACAAACTTTATTTCTCACAGTTCTGGACATTGGAAGCCCAAGATCAAGATGCCTATATGGTCAGGTTCTGGTGAGATATCTTTTCTAGGTTGCAGACTGCCAACTTCTCATTGTATCCTCAACATAGTGGAAAGAGAGTAAGCTAACTGTCTAGTGCCTTCTATAAGAGCACAAATCCCATCCACGGGGCTCTACTCCCATGACCTAATTACCTGCCAAAGGCCCCACCTTAATTGTTCTTAAGATTTTATTTATTTATTTGTTTATTTATTTATTTGAGAGAGAGAGAGAGAAACAGAGAGAGATAGCAGGAAACAGAGGGGAGAGGGGAGAGGGAGAAGCAGGCTCCCTGTTGAGCAGGAAGTCTGACGTGGGGCTCCATCCCAGGCCCCTGGGATCATGACCTGAGCCAAAGGCAGACACTTAACTGACTGAGCCACCATATCATCACATATGGGGTTAGATTTCAACATATGAATTTGGAGAAAACACAAAAATTCAATCCATAGCAGAAACAGAAATGCTGTATCTAAACATAACAGGTGGAACGAAAAATTCCCTAGAAGGGTTTAACAGCAGACTTGAACTGGCAAAAGAATTAGTGAATTTGAATAGGTCATTTGAAATTATCTAGTCTTAGGAGCAGAAAGAGAAAAAGCAGAAAGAGAAAAGAATGAAGAAGAACAGAGCCCAAAGGACCCTGGGGACACCATCAGGCATACTAATACCTCATAATAGAAGTCCTAGAATGAGAGGAGGAGAAAAAGGTGCAGAAAGAATATTGAAAAAATAATAGCTGTAAAGCTCCCAAATTGATGATGAAAGGTACAAATCTGCACATCCAAGTAGCTCAGAGATTCCGAGCAAGACAAATTAAAAGAGATTTATACATAGACACATTAAGTCAAATTGTCAAAAGCCAAAATAAAGGGAGAATCTTGAAAGCACCAAGAAAGAAGGAACTCGTCATGTACAAGTGATCCATAATAAGGTTAACAACTGATTTCCAGTCACAAACCATGGGCCCACGAGGCAGGAGGGGTGACATATTTAAAGTGTTGGGGGGGAAAAATTCAACCAAGAATTCTATATCTAGAAAACTCTTCTTCAAAAATGAAAGAGAAACTTCCAGTTTCTAGTCCAGCATGTAAGGAGTTTGGATGTCATCACCCCGTCCCAACAACAAGTAAAGAGCTAAATGAACAAACAAACAAAAAAAATCAATAACTCTTCTTTGATTCCTGACAGAAGTAAGGTCACAGGGCAAACTGCCACCCAAAACATGGAAGACACAGACCGGCAGATACAGAGAATCAAAACCTAACTAGAGCAGAAACTCTCAAGCAGAAATCTTCAAAGGAACCAGTGCCAGGGAAGAAAACCCTAAACTGTAATTGACTTGGTTCTCAAGTGAATATTGGAGTAAAATCCCCTTTAGCTTCTGGCAGGAGGAGGGAAAGAGGAACTATTTTGAAATATGGCACAATATTCTATTTTTCTTAGTAAGACCTATCTTAAGAGAAACTGTTTTACCAAAGCCTAAACTATGGGGGTTTTATCAAGGCCTGACCAACCTGGAAGCAGGGAAATACGCAACTCCAGCCTACTGTAGCTTTTCATGTGGGAAAAGGGAAATAACCAATTTTAGCCCTTTCTAGCCATCCTATCTGACCTAATGGAGAGTGAGAGGGAGACTGAGAAGTACTTGTGAAGTTCACAGTCCACTGGCACACACTCACTAAAAACCTAAGACCTAGTCATATAACCAGAGACTGCTTCCCCTCTTCCAATACCCTCCCACCATACCGCTAAATGCCTATTTACCAGATATCCTTTTATCCATTACATTGTGTCTGGCTTTCAACAAAAAAAATTGCAAGCCATATTAAAAGGGAAAAAACAGGAGATATAGCAAGCATCAGAACCAAGTTCAGGTACGGTAGGGATGTTGGGATTACCACACTAGGAATTTAAAATAACTATGATTAATATACTAAGGACTCTAATGGATAAAATAGACAGCATGCATGAACAGATGGGCAACGTAAACAGAGAGAAGGAAATTCTAAGAAAGAATCAAAAGGAAATGCTACAAATAAAAAACACTGTAACAGAAATGAAGAATGCTTTTGAGGGGCTCAGTAGTAGACTAATCATAGCTGAGGAAGAATCTCTGAGTTTGAGTGTATGTCAAGAGAAACTTCCCAAATGGAAAACAAAGATAAAAAAAGACAGGGGTAAAAAACAGAAAAGAATATACAACAAGTGTGGAACAACTATAAAAGGTGTACATATATGAAATGGAAACACCAGAAAGAGAAGAAAGAGAAAGAAACAGAAGAAATATTTGAAGCAATAATGGTTGAGAATTTCCCCCAAGTTCATGTCAGATACCAAACCACATATCCAGGAAGTTCAGAA
The DNA here is from genome assembly GCA_028534135.1 of Potos flavus. Lineage (NCBI taxonomy): Eukaryota > Metazoa > Chordata > Mammalia > Carnivora > Procyonidae > Potos > Potos flavus. The sequence continues at coordinate 75,638,828 of CM052892.1, read as the reverse complement.
AACACCAAGCAGGATAAATGCCAAAATGAAAAAACAAACAAAAAGAACCCTACACCAAGGCATATCATATTCAAATTAAAGAAAATCAAAGATAAAGAAAAAATCTTGAAAGAAGCTAGAAGGAAAAAAATATCTCATGTATAGAGAAGCAAAAGTAAGATTTACATCTGATCCTCCAAAGAAACCACTGAAGTAAGAAGACAGTAAAGTGAAATATTTAAAGCATTGAGAGAGAAAAAAATACCAGCCAAAAAATTGATACCCTGTGAAATTATCCTTCAAGAGTAAAGGAAAAATAAAAACTTTTGCACACAAACAAAAATTGAGAGAATTTGTCACCAGGAGATCTGCCTTGCCAGAAATGTCAAAAGTTCTTCAGAAGGAAGATGATATAGGTCAGAAACTTGGATCTATGTAAAGAAAGGAAGAGCGCTGGAGAAGGAATAAATGAAAATAAAATGAAAACTTTTATTTTTTATTCTTACTTGATCTAATGGATAACAATTTGTTCAAAATAAAAATAACAGCAATGTATTTGAATATATATATCCATATATATAATATAAAGCATATAATATTATGTATATCCTTGTGCATGTTTATGTATAAGTGAAACGAATGAGAGGGAGGAACTGGGAATATTTTGTTATTTTGAAATATTTGTTCTGGGAATGAAGAAGTACAATGTTATTTTTTTTTTTGTAAGATTTTATTTATTTTTGGGACGCCTGAGTGGCTCAGTGGGTTAAAGCCTCTGCCTTCAGCTCAGGTCATGGTCTCAGGGGCCTGGGATCGAGCCCCGCATCGGGCTCTCTGCTCAGCAGGGAGCCTGCTTCACCCTCTCTCTCTGCCTGCCTCTCTGCCTACTTGTGATCTCTCTCTCTGTCAAATAAATAAATAAAATCTTTAAAAAATAAAAAATATACAAAAAAGAAATGAAAAGGAAATCAAAACAATAAAATAGAAAAAAAATGTTAAGCAAAGAAATGGCAGTAAATGGAATAAATGAAGAACAAAAAGGTGTAAGACATACGGAAACAAATAGCAAAATGGCAGTACTTCCTTATCAGTAGATATTTTAAATATAAATGCATAAAAACTCTCCAATAAAAAGCAGATATTGGCAGAATGAATTTTAAAAATGGTCCAACTATGTCTAAAAGGGACAAACTTTCTATCAAAAGCCATAAACAGGTTGAAAGTAAAAGAATGGAAAAATATAATTCTATGCAAATAGTAACCAAAAGGCAACTGGGATGGCTATACCAATATGAGGCAAAATGAACTTTAAGTCAAAAATTATTACAAGAGACAAGGAAGGACATTATATCCACAATCAATCCATTAAGGAGTTGTAAAAATTATAAAATTATATACACCTACAAAGAGCCCCAAAACTGACAGAAATGAAAGGAAAAATAACACTTGGTTCTACAATAAAAGCTGGAGACTCAACAGTCCATGTTCAGTAATGGACAGATAAATAGACAGAAGACCAATAAGGAAATAGAGGACTTGAAAAACACTACACACCAAGTAGACCAAACAGACATATGTAGAAGATTCCACTCAACAACAGCAGAATACACACTCTTTTCAAGTGTATATGGAACCCAACCTACCCAAACCTATAAGAATATAGCAAAAGCAGTGATCGCCAGGGAATTTATAGTTGTAAGTGCTTACGTTAAAGAAAGAAAGAGAGAGAGAGAGAGAGAGAGAGAGAGAGAGAGAGAGAGAGAGAGAGAGAGAAAGAAAGAAAGAAAGAAAGAAAGAAAGAAAGAAAGAAAGAAAGAAAGAAAGAAAAGGAAGAAAGGAAGGAAGGGAGAAAGAAAGAAAGAAAGAAAGAAAGAAAGAAAGAAAGAAAGAAAGAAAGAAAGAAAGAAAGAAAGAGAAAAAGAAAGAAATAGGGGCGCCTGGGTGGCTCGGTTGAGTGTCTGCCTTCGGCTCAGGTCATGATCCCGTGGTCCTGGGATGGAGCCCCCTGTCGGGCTCCCTGCTCAGCAGGGAGTCTGTTTCTCCCTCTCCCTTTGTCCACCTGCCCCTTTCTCTCTCTCAAATGAATAAATAAAATCCTAAAAAAAGAAAGAAAGAAAGGAACAGAGGAAACTAAGTTGGTGAACACCTAGCAGAGTTGAACTGCTGCATATGCTTCGCTACCCATTCCACTCTAGGTTTATGCCTTAAAGAAACACTTAAATATGTTCTCTAACAGATGTGTACAAGAATGGTCACAGGAGCAGTATTTGAAATCATAAGAATTTAGAAATAATTAAAATGTCTATTGGCAGAAGAACGGGTGATAAATTTTAGTATATGCATACACCAAGGCATTCTAGGGTTCTGGAAATGAATTGTACAGAGCTGAACGAATCATCATAATGATATAATTTAAGTATTAAAACAGAAAACAATACTATATATATGACTTTGACTTAATTTGCACACATATATAATGAAGTATAAAGCAATAAATAAAATTTGTAACCACTATTTCGAATTTAAAATGATGATTAACTCTGGTTGGGAGGTTGGAAAATGAGATCCAGAAAGATTACGAAATGGTTCTCTATTGAAATATTTTATATTTTAAGCTGGATTGTAAGTATATTGTATATGGATATTTAGGATACAATTCTCTCTCCCTCTCTCTCAATTTCTCTTCTTTTTGAAATCACTTCATGATAAAAATAAAATGTATAAATATATATCCTAATAAAAGGGAATTATGAAATCAATAATGTAACTTTATGCTTTAACAAAATAGGGGAAAAAAAAGAGCAAGCTAAAATCAAAACTTTCAGACAGAAAGATGAAAATAATAAATATTAGAACTGATAAAAATGAAATACAGCATAGAAAAATAATAAAGTATCAATAAAACCAAATGTTGTTCTTTGAAAACATTGACAAAATTGACAAGTATTCATCAAGACCGACCAAGAAAATAACTACCTGCAAGCACTAGAGAGTAAGCAAAGGCAACTGGAAATTGAAGGGAGGTCTACAGATGGAAATAGGTAATATCCATGGGAGAGTTCCCTGATTTTACAGCTCTTTGCCTGAGGGCAAGTCCCAGTCAGTGCCAAACTGGACAGACAATACTCCAATATAAAACATGCAGTCTTACTGGTTTAAAGAGAAAGGTGATATGGTTTGGGGCAAACATGGCAGCTGGAAATGAAGAGATAAATCCCAGCAAAGACCATATCAACTTTGCCCAAGGCCTCTTGCTGACCTCTGAGTTACACATGCACAGCACACATGCTAAACAACCCAGCTAAGCTAAGCTCAATGATTCAGAGTTTAACTGTTGCCCACTACAGGAAAGACAGACTTTGGAATTTGAGTTCAGCCAAGGTAACTGCCCAGTAAAAGTAAAAGAAAGAAATAAGAACTCTTCAAAGAAACATAACAGAAGTTAAGTCTTTCAATGTATTATCTACAACGTCCAGGGTAAATTCCAAATTACTAGACATACAAAGAAATAGGAAAATGTGACCCATCCCCCTCAAATGGTAATTAATGGAGGCATAAACACTAAGATTTAAAGCAGCCATCATATGGAGCTAGAGAGTATAATGCTATGCAAAATAATTCATCAGAGAAAGAAATACCATATGATTTCACTCATATGTGGAATTTAAAAAACAAATAAGCAAAGGGGAAAAAATAAAGAGACAGAGAAATCAAGAAAAAGACTCTTAACTACAGAGAACAAACTGAGGGTTACCAGAGGGGAGGTAGGTAGAGGGATGGGTGAAATAGGTGATGGGGATTAAGGAGGGCACTTGTGATGAGCACCCGGTAATGTATGCAAGTGTTGAATCACTGTATTGTACACCTGAAACTAATATAACACTGTATGTTAACTAACTGGAATTAAAATAAAAACGTAAAAGAAAAATAGAGCAGCCATCATAATAATGTTCAAGGATGTGAGGAAAAATACGCTCATAATGAATTAATGGATAGGATACCTCAGGAAAAAAAATAAAACTATGAAAAGGACCAAATTTTCTATTCTAGAAGTAAAATATTCTTTACTAGAATACTTTGCTATTTCCTTTTTTTTTTTTAAGATTTTATTTATTTATTTGACAGACAGAGATTACAAGTAGGCAGAGAGGCAGACAGAGAGAGAGGAGGAAGCAGGCTCCCCACTGAGCAGAGAGCCAGATGCGGGACTAGATGCGGGGCTCGATGCGGGGCTCGATGCGGGGCTCGATGCGGGGCTCAATCCCAGGATGCTGAGATCATGACCTGAGCTGAAGGCAGAGGCTTTAACCCACTGAGCCACCCAGGCGCCCCACTATTTCCTATTTTAGTAAAGTATTCTAGTGAAGTATTCTAGAAGTAAAACTACAGTATGTGAAAAAAATTAAATTTCCCTGAGTGGGCTTAAAAGCATATTGACAATGACAGGTGAAAGAGTCAGTGAACTTGAGGATAGATTAGTAGAAATTATCCAAACTGAAGACAAGAAAACAAAAATTGGGGAAAAAATAAAACCAGAGCCTCAGGGACCCGTGGGACAATGCCAAATAGTTTATCATTTATCCAATTAAGTCTCACGAGGAGAAAAAAGAGCAGAATACAAAAAAAAAAAGAAAAAAAAAACCTTGATAAAATAATGGCTGAAATATCCCCATATTTAGCAAAAACATGAACTTACATATTCAAGAATACCAATAAATTCCAAAGAGGATGAATGTGAAGAAAATGACACCTAGAAATATCATAGTCCAATAGACCTCAAAAGATGAGCCATGCACCTCTAGAGATCTCTGAAATCTTTTTGTAGAGTCTTACAAGATCAAATTTCTCAAAATAACGTGGAGATAATATGCACTGTTTTCACTGGTTGACATTTACACTAATGAGGCAAAAGCAAGAGTTGTTAAATGGCTGGCACTTTACCATGAATCAAGGCAGTGGTACAAAACTATAGTAACAGTCATTATCCTTTATACCACCAGAAACTCTGATTTAAAAAACAAAAAAAGGGGGTGGGCGGCACATGGGTGGCTCAGTCCATTAAGTGTCTGCCTTTGACTTAGCTCATGTCCTCCAGGTCCTGGGATTGAGCATCCCATCGGGCTTCCTGCTCAGCGAGGAGTCTTCTTCTCTCTTTCTCCTTCTCTCTCTCTTTCTCTCTCTCTCTCTCTCTCTCCCCCCCGCCCCTCCCCACTGCTCGTTCTCTCTCTCTCAAATAAATAAATAAAATCTTAAAAAAAAAAAGAAAGAACGAAAAAGCTAGTTTTAAGAATATCTTGATGAATTGGTAAAAATTATTAATTTTATTAAATCTTGACCCTTGAGCATTTATCTTTTTTAAATTAATAGACTTTCTTAGAGCAGTTTCAGGTTTATAGAAAAATTAAGCACACAGTACAGAGAGTTTCCACATCCTCTCTCTTTTCCCTACTCATAGTCACCCTATTTTTAGCATCTTGCATAGTGTGATCCATTTGTTATAAGTGATGAGCCAATATTGACACATTATTATTAACTAAAGTCCATAGTTTACATTAGAGTTCATTGTTTGAGTTGCAAAGTTCTCTGGGTTTTGTATGTCATATATCCACCATTGCAGTATCATAAATAGTTCCAATGCCTAAAAATCCCCTGTGCTCCACCTAGTCATCCTTTCCCCTTGCCCTTAACATCTTGGAAATAAGTGATACTTTACTGTCTCCAGAGTTTTGCCCTTTCCAGAATGTCATATAGCTGGAATCATCCGTATGATACCTTTTCAGATTGGCTTCTTTCACCTATCAAGATGCATTTAATGTTCTTCCATGTCTTCTCTTTGTTTATTTCTTTATATTGCTGAAAAATAAATATCCCATTGTACTGACATAACAGTTTATTTATCCAGTCACCCACTAAAGGACATCTTGGTTCCATCCAAGGTTTGGCAATTATGCACAGAGCTGCTATAAACATTCACATGCAGGTTTTTGCATGGACATGGTTTCAACTTACTTACATAAATACCAAGGAGTGTGATTATTGGATTGTATGCTAAGACTATATTTAAATTTATAACAAAATGTCAAAATGTCTTCCACAGTGGTTGTAACATTTGGCATTCCTACCAGCAATGAATGAGTTCCTGTTGTTTCCAGTCCTTGCCAACGTTTGGTGATATTAGCATTTTGGATTTTAGCCATTCTAATAGGTGTGTAGTGACATCTCATTATTTTAGTTTGCATTTCCCTCATGATATATGATGTTCACTATTTTTCCATATATTTATTTGCCATATCTTATTTGGTGAGGTGTTTCTTTTTTTTTTTTTTTTTAAAGATTTTATTTATTTGTCAGAGAGAGAGAGATTACAAGCAGGCAGAGAGGCAGGCAGAGAGAGAGGAGGAAGCAGGCTATCTGCTGAGCAGAGCCCGATGCAGGGCTTGATCCCAGTACCCTGAGATCATGACCTGAGCTGAAGGCAGAGGCTTTAACCCACTGAGCTACCCAGGTGCCCCTGGTGAGGTGTTTCTGTTCAGATCTTCTACTCATCTTTTCACTGGATTGTTTATATCTTTTTTTAAAGTTTGTTTGTTTACTCATTTTTTAAAGTAATCTCTACATCCAATGTGGGGCTCAAACTCACAACCCTGAGATCAAGAGTCATATACTCTTCCAACTGAGCAAGCCAGGCACCCCACATACAGCTTTTTAATATTTTGTATGATGAAACCAGAAGTACACATAAAGCACTTATGCTGCACACTGAAGTGTGAAGGTTTTCTCGAGGAAAAACACTTGGGTGATTGACTTGTGAGCTGAATTAGCCAATTTTTTCACAGAGCATCATTTTTGCTTGAAAGAATGACTGATAAAAAACTACAGTAATTCAGAATTGGGTAATGATAGACATTGTCTTGAAAAGAAAGTAAATAACTGTCATTTCAAGAAGAAAAACTGATGATATAAATATAAAATTCAAGCTTTCAAGTAAAAATTAGAATTTTGGAACCCTTGTATCGTCCAACATAAGCTTGACAGTTCTTCAATACTTTAAACCTTTTCTGCTAAGATTGGTAGTGATATTAATGAATGTTATTTTAAAAATTTGTACAATGAAATGTGTCAACATTTGAAAGATCTACATAACCCAGTGAACCAATATTCTACTTCAAAAGCAACTGCTAAGAAAATAAGTAGATAGGACATAGACTAGGAGAAATGATTTGCAAAGCATATATCTAACAAGATTCTTATCCAAAACATACAAAGCCCTACAGCTCAATATTAAAAAGTCAAACAACACAATTAAAAATGCGCAAAAGATTTAAACTGAGATTTCACAAAGGAAAATATAGGAATGTCATGAAAACATGAGTAAGTGCTCGAAATCATTAGTCAGGGAGATACTGCTGTAAACGCATTAGAGTGGCTAAAATGAGAAGATCGACAATACCAAATGTCAGTGAGGATGTGCAACAAATGAAATTCTTATATGCTGCTACTAAACTAAGCTTTGTTGAAAAACATTGACAGATGGGTATGTAGGGATTACCTGAGAAGGAGTATGACTGAACTCTCTGGGAAGATGGGAATATTCAATATAGTGATAGGGTTTGGGGTTACCCAAGCATACTCATTTGCCAAAATTCATTGAATGGTACACTAAAGATTGTGCATTCACTATATATAAAACTTATATCACAGGAACACGTAAATAAAAATTGAACTCTAATTAATGATTGGCATGCTAAGTACTGGATGAAGTATACTGATGTCTACAACTTATGACAAAATGCATTAAAAAAATAAGATGGATTGCGGCACCTGGGTGGTTCAGTTGGTTAAGCATCCAACTCTTGGTTTCAGCTTGGGTCACGATCTCAGGGTCGTGAGATGGAGCCCTGCATTAGGCTCTGTGCTTAGTGCAGAGTCTGCTTGAGATCCTCTCTCCCTCTCCCTGTGTCCCTCCCCCTGCCCCCCACTCACACTCAATCTCTCTCTCCTATAAATAAATAAATCTTTTAAAAAAATAAGATGGATTGATAGATTGATAGAGGGATCAACAGATAGATGGTTGGATAAATATGTGATAAAGCAAATTAACTGCTAATTGTAGAATCTAGGTGGTGAGTATACATGAACTTATTGTGCAGATATTTCACTTTTTCAGCATGTTTGACAATTTTCATAATAAAATGTTGAGGGAAAGTTATGCATAAAAGAAAACACAATTGACTTCAGATGTCAAAACTCTGGAATATTTTTCAAGTTATTTCTAATGGTGCACATTAATTTTATAAAGAAAAAATGCACTTTATATTTTTAAAGCTTCCTACCATTTCCATGAAGCAGAAAAAAATAGATGTTTTTTCATCATATACTAATCAGCAGAATATAGCTTTCTACCTATATAATTATTCCATTATAATGGTAAACTTTATACTAAAGACATGGGAAAATGGACCTCACTGTCCCACAGTGAAATTAGTTTAATAAGAACAAATTATTTGAAGCACATTTTCTTTGAGCATTCATAGGGGATTGCATGGATGGCGTGAGTCTGATTTTAGATGTCCTCAAGAGCTTCACAGCCTAATTACATCATAGCCACTAAGTAGTTGCTGGATTTTATTTAGAAAATGTAACTTCTCTATTACAGATATCTTTAAAATGGATTTTTAAATGCCTGGCCCACTTTAGAAATACTGTGAAATAAAATAAAATGATGGATTCAAAGGCACCTTCGAGGGTGCCTGGGTGGCTCAGTCAGTTAAGCGTCTGCCTTTGGTTCAGCTCATGATCCTGGAGTCCCAGGATCAAGCCCCACAGTGGGCTCCCTGCTCAGTGAGGAGTCTGCTTCTCTCTCTGCCTCTCCCCACCCACAGCACTCTGCTCATGTTCTCTCTCTTGCTCCTCTCTCTCTCTCACACATAAATAAACAAAATCTTTTAAAAAACAAAAAACAAAGGCACTTTGAAAAATTAAGGTTATGATACTCAGTCTGCTGGGACATTATTAAAACATTTCCCTCTCTTCATCCATGTTGAATGGTGGCCTTTAGAAAAGCAGGATTACTCTAATGCATTTGTCAAAGGATTGATTAAATAAATGTGTTGCAGTCTTTCTGATTATAAAATTATTGCTCTTACCCACTTAATTACCCTACTTTTGTCTGTTCAAGGGGGGAAAAAAAAAAGCTCTTATGGCTTAGGGATGTTGCCTTGCCTCACTTGATTGCTTCCAGAGTGCCAAGCAGGAAAGTACTGAAAAGTTGTGCTTTGTTCATTAATTAGGGATAATTAATGCTGGTTAATCAGAATGTGCAATTTCCTTTTTCCTTGGAAAAAGGCAACTGGATGTTGGGCTTCAAAGTGACAGCAACATTTCCGGAGGAATCCTCTAAGCTGGACACGAAATACCAAACTCGCATGCTTCAATGGTCTCATTTCTCCACATACGCAAAGCTAGATAAATTTTTTTAAGTGGAACTTACCCCATCCTTCTCTGTTATTGACTAATTCCCTGATCCCTCCTACCTATCCAACATTTAACCTGAATCTAAAAACCAGAAAAATTTTGGAGAAAGACCCCTACTAACTTAAAAATCAAACAGAAAAAAAAAAAAATTCCTAGCCAATTTTTCCTTGAATCCATTTCTCACATTTCTTCTAAGCTATCAGCTCTTCCTTCCTAGAGTTTAAAGTCGTTCTAATGGAAACAAACCTATCTAGCTGGAACTCGGATTTTATTTACCCCTTGCCTTTGCTTTTTATGTTAAAAGAAATAGAAAAGTTTCCTAAGAAATGTTCTCGTTTTGAAAAATTAAAATGGAAACTTCTCGTTTATAGCTTTAGCCTTAAATCGGCTTATTTTTTAAAGGAAGTATTATTTTTGTAGAGACCTGTAACATAATCATGTTTAAAACCACAAGGAACTTCTTTTCTTGAGTCACTTTTTCTTACCAAATAGTGGTTCTTACCAAGTGATTTCCTTTCGGGGCACATTTTACTCACTGATTACAAACTCCTAAAAATAAGTGTGTGTGTGTGTGTGTGTGTGTGTGTGTGTGTGTGTGTGTAACTTCAAAATCAGAAACTCACCTACAATGAAACCAGTTTTACTTGGCTAGACACCCAACATAGTCATAACCAGGAACTGTCATTAAAATAGAGTGATACTGTATGTTCTTTTTAAAAATATGTAGTTACTGAACTATTTTATTAAGTTTTCACTAGTCTAATTGGAAAATGAGATATCTTCCACACATGGACATAATTCTACTTAATCTGCAAGTCAGAAAGTATTCCTTTTGAAGTATTTGAATTAATCTGTTGATACATCGTCCCAAGTGGTAAATTAGAGACTTGTCCTCAATTCTTCAGCCCCTCCCTCTGCCGTGTGAACTTCCAATGAGAATGATTTCCCTATCATTGATGTTGGGTACAGCCATGCATCAACTTGCTTTGGCTCACTGAATAAGAGCAAGATGAGGACAGGCCTTAAATAAGTGGTTTGACTCGGCTGCTTGTGTGTGGTAATGCACCAGGAAAAGAATGTATCTCGGGCAGTTAATGGGATTCTGAAAACACAGAGAGCACAACTGACCCCAACCTGAAGATTTCATGCAAGCCCAGCTGACCTGCAACTGAAACACAGCAGTCCTGGCTCGTCTACACACCCACAAACAAGGGAAAATAAAGGCTTGTTTTTGTGACCTGCTGAGTTTGCGGGCTGTTGGTTACTCAGCTTTAGTGGGATAATCGCTAATATATCCCATAATTTTGCGTGTTCAGGGGCACAGACGTGTGAAAAATGACTGACACACTCATATCCTTATATCAACTCTTGGTCCCCAAATCTGCAATGACCGGGAGCTCTGGAGACTCAAGCAATCCTGCAGACCCCAAGGAGCAGCTTTTCTTGCTATTATCCATGGGGACCCCAGACGAATTGGAAACTCTAGATAATCTTCCATAATGAAGCTGGAGAAAAAAAAAATAGACTAAAAGAGTAAAAAAAAAAAATGTGTGAAAGTCCTAAAGCTTCTGTAAGAGGTTCAATAGAAATAGCGAGAGCAGGGAAGAAGGTGTGTATTTAACAGGCCATCTGCCTTCCCCTCCACGGGCCAAAGACTCGGGGATACCATCCAGCTCTGAATTCTCTCTGGGTGTCACAGGGCCTGACGTATTTCACTCTGCCAGCATCTCCTCTCCCTTCCTCTCTTTCATTTGCACCATGAGGACTTCTTTCTCCCAGGGTATTCCCTGTTATCCCAGAGAAAAGGAAATGGGTTTATGTGTTAGCATCTTGTTAATACTTCAACAATCTGCCTCTGGGAAGTTCTTCTCTTTGGTCTCTCTCTAGTTTTGTTAGAAGAGCAGCACAGGAAGGAATAAGAGGTTGGGGATATCCCTGAAAGGCTTATTTTCAGAGAGTGGCTTTTTACACTTATATTTGCATATTATTGCAATAGATCTATGTTTCTGCTGGTCAAGGTTAGTGATGCAGTTCTCGGCAACAGTCCAGAGGAAAATTAATTTATATAGCACTTTTGGTTTAAAAATGAGGCACTGGGATGCCTGGGTGGCTCAGTCGGTTAAGCGTCTGCCTTCGGCTCGGGTCATGATCCCAGGGTCCTGGGATCGAGTCCCACATGGGGCTCCTTGTTCAGCGGGAAGCCTGCTTCTCCCTCTGCCTCTGCCTGCCACTCTGCCTGCTTGTACTCTCTCTGTCTGACAAATAAATAAATAAATAAATAAATAAATAAATCTTTACTAAAAAAAATAAATGAAAATAAAAATGAGGCACTGAGCTACTATCTTGGTTAATTATAAAATTCTTCTCCCACCTTTCCATCATAAGAATAATTTCAGTGTGTGTCTCCTATAAATGATGTTTACATACTGTAGGAATTTTTTCTGTGGTTACAAACACTTTTGAGTCTCGATATTTTTCTGCTTTCACACTAATGACTTAACAAAGCTGTTTCCAATAGGACCATCTAGATTACACAATGTGTTTTTCCATAATCATTTTTTGTAATGGCTACCTAATCTCTCATAGAGTGGAGGTACCATAATCTAATCAATCATTTCCTACTGTTGGATTTTTAGGCTGTGACCAACATTTTTGCTATTACAAATAACTTTCCTGTAATGGATCACACCCTTTGGTCATATATTTTTTAATCTTTTGATTATTTCTTTCATACAAATTCCCAAAAGATTCTACTGGGCACAAGGACATGGATACTTTGAAATCCTTGATAGATAATGCTAAATCAATTTCCAATAGACTTTTGTAATACCAATAATTATGTATGAGAGTACTAGTTTCACCCCTTCCTAACAAATATTGAATATTATTATGAATGTTGCTTTGTTTTGTAACTAAATGAATGAGAGAAAAAAGGTACTTTATCATCATTTCCATTGTTACTTTTTGAGTTAAAAGTGAAGTGGAACATTTTCCCATGTGGGTTAGCTAGAAGATCTCCTTTTCTCAATATCTATTTACTAAATTATACAATAAAAGTACTGAAGTAGCTTTCAAGCCATACCTATCAATAGGAAAACATATGCTTATTGTTTCTTTTTTATGTGGATGCTTTATGTGCATTATTCTACAGATTTATATATAAACCTATTCTCATAGAATGAGTATGTAAGTTGGGAGCATTCTTTTTTTTTTTAAGATTTTATTTATTTATTTGTCAGAGATAGAGAGGCAGAGACAGAGAGAGCATGAGCAGGGGGAGCAGCAGGGGGAAGAAGCAGGCTCTCTGCTGAGCAGGGAGCCCCATGCTGGAGTCGATCCCAGGACCCTTGGATCATGACCTGAGCTGAAGTCAGACACAACTTACTGAGCCACCCAGGAGTCCCTGGGAGCATTCTTTAAAAAGAAAACAAAACAGAGCAGAACAAAAACCAGAGCACTGGCAAAATCTTTCTGAAAAAATAATTGCTAGAACATTTTATCAGCATTTACTTTGATCCAAAAGCATTGAGTTTATAGAGGGATCTAATCAACTTAGCAAATCAGCCAAAAACAACAGTACATGACAGATCAAATTCCATTTGAACAAATACCTCACAGAGGGCTGAAGTAGGACCAATGAAGGGAGGTTGAAAGGAGGGAAGACTTTTGCTAATGATAGGAAGACCTTTGTAGCAATTAGCTCAAACCCAAATCACACCCAGACTGTCTGGTGAAGGAGCAAGTTTCCTATCACTCTGCTCCAGCAAAGATGGTTGGGGGTAGTTTGGGGTCCTGTGTGGGTATGAGGAAGGCATGGTGCTGAGGAGGATGGATGGCTTCAAAGTCCCTTCCCACTCTATTTTCTCTAGCGCTGCCTGTGGACCTGGCCCTCTTGGACCCAGGAAGAGGGGACTCATCTGTAGAGGACAGAGAAAGAGGAAGAAGAACCTGTCCTTCTCTTCCTGAGGGTGGGGCGTACACTCACCAGAATTTTGAAATACTCAGATTTTATCTTGGGCATCTTCCCACTTCCCTTTCTGCACTCTCGCTTACCATCTCATCCAGATCTCCGCTGCCCCATATTCTGAAGGGGGCCTTCACCTCCAAGCAGGACTCCTCCTACTGCATAACTCCTCTCTCTCTAACCATTTCAGATGTCCCGTTCTTTTAATACAGGTAACCTCAGCTAGGTGTTGAGAGGAGAGCAACCATTTGAACCATTTCACTCTAAAATGTGAATGACCGATAGCCCGTGAACTTTCCAGACAGACATGAGTTTCAAAACATGACGTTTCTAAAACCAATGGCATCTTTGACTGACAACATGTGGTAAATTAAACTCCAATTAATATTAGCTCCTCTAGAGTTCAAAGCCAAGCTCTATTACTTGCTGTCTAGTGAACCTGAAGAAATCACTAAGCTACCCTGTGCTTCAATATTTTCATCTGTAAGTGAGAAAAATTTATTATCAAGCCCAGCATAATGCTTGACACATGGATCTGAGGAAATGTCGGTTACTACCCTGCCCTTGGCAGTCCTCCCTGCAGAGGTGCCATCATGGATTTCCTGCTGTCTTCCTTCTATCTCCATTTCAGTGTCCCTAACCCATATTCCTTGGGCTGGAAGGTGAGTATATAAGGCAGAATCTGGGCAGTTGAGATCCACATGAAAGGACGACTTCCTCAAGTTCAGCTGCTCCTACTCTCTCTTTCTACTGCATGGTTCCCTAACAATACAGTTTACGTTTTCCCCTTTCCTTAGTGTTCATTTTGTTATTTCTGTTTGACTGTTGGGCTGAGGTGTTAAAGTTTGATTTGAAAGTTTGCTTAATTTATTTTCAAAATTTCTCATTTTCTAATACTTACATTTAAGGCTACAGCATTCCTTCTGGATAGGTAGTCTGGTGACTATAAACCACAGATTTTGTCAAGGAATACCGTGTCTGTTCATCGTTACACGTTTTTTTAATTTCCATTTGATTTTCTCCTTAACCCAAGAGTTATTTAGTAACAAGTTTTTAATTTTTTTTAGACGGTTGACTTTAGTGGGTAGTATTATTGATTTGATTTGTGGCGTCTTACTGCCTCTGTATCATTAACCATTAGGAGGCCAGTAGCCATTCGGCGGCTCTGCCTTCTCTCCATACCTCCTATCTCCAAATTGGCATCTCTACAAATGATGCCAACTCTCAAAAGTTTATATTCAGTGCAGGAGGCTATCAATGAAAGGATGCCTCATTAAATATATTTTAAAAATAAATGAGGGACGCCTGAGTGGCTCAGTTGGTTGAGTGGCTGCCTTCGGCTCAGGTCATGATCCCAGGGTCCTGGGATCGAGCCCCACATCGGGCTCCTTGCTCGGCAGGGAGCCTGCTTCTCCCTCTGCCTCTGTCTGCCTCTCTGCCTACTTGGGATCTCTCTCTCACTCTCTCTCTCTGACAAATAAATAAATAAAATCTTTTTAAAAATAAATAAATAAATAAATGACACGATACAGTGCTTTCAATAGACAATAGCAACAGGTACTCATTTAAAAAGATATTCTGCTGCTATAACAACCCACTGTCTTCTCTTAATGGTAAAAACTGATGGAACCTTAATTAAAACAAAAGTGTGCTAAACCAGAAAAATAAAAATCTACTCTGTGTGTGTGTGTGTGTGTGTGTGTGTGTGTGTGTGTGTGATGCAATATCTTTGCAGGTAAGGCATTTATCTTCACAACCTCAGTTAAAATTTGGCAATGTCTCCTAGCGGTTTAAGCAAGGGAAATTTAATTATGTAACTGCTGTTATTTTTATAGCCACATTTGGGAGTTCTCTGCTGATTATAAGATTGCCCTATCGTAATGAGATAGCAGAGCTGACATCCTCCCGAACTGGGCTAGTTGTTTACTTATTTAAATATTTATCTTTTCCCCACAGGCAGTGGAGACCAAGTTAGCAGTTGTGTTATCATTAAATTGAGAGAACATCATCAGCCTTACGCTTGGGTCTTACAAGGTGACCAAAATGCTCTGGTTTGCCAGGGGCTGGGGTTTCCCGAGGTACGGAACTTCCAGGGCTAGAATGGGGACAGTCCCGGACTAATCAGGCAGACAGCTGCCCTACTTATTTCCCAACAGTAAATCACAGCATTATCCTGGGCCGATCTCAGCAGCAGGCAGACTAAGCTACCTCACTGACTTGGCATGATTTAAGGGCTGCCAGAAGGGCCATTCTGTCTGTCCCCCAAATGACCGGCAGACTCTAACAGGTCTTTCCTGATCTGCCATTTCTACCTTCGTTAAGTTATTCCTGAAGTTATGTTTCTTTTCAGCTGGAATTAGACATCCAAGGCCCAGGCATTATCTTTAAAGACCTTGGTTACAAAGCTTAAATCTGGAAAGGAAGAGGTTTTTAGGACTCTTCTCATCTCACAGCCCAACAAACCCTTTGAAAAGCATTAAAAACCAGCATGGTGCGGGTGACACAAAATTAATTAGAGGTTCCCCTCCGTATCCCCAGCTTTCTCTCTTGTACACCCTCCCTCAGGCCATTGGCACCTTCGTGCTCTCCCTAACCGTCTCCCAGAACCGGAGGTCGTAAGTGGACTTAAACTAACATGCAAGGTTTAGAATATGGCTTACAGCTTCACAAAGTTTCGGGAATTCCCTCTTCAGAGGACAGGCGCACTTGAAGTGGGACTAAAGCTCCTGTCTGTCTTGAGTCAAAGAAAAGAGGCACAAAGTAAGAAATTTCAGGAACAGGTATGAATGGCAGGAAGCCTGCCATGGCCTCACAGTGGAGTGGGCACCGTTCCCCCAACCCAAACACACAGAGCGGACTGGGAAGCTCCTTTCTCTCTGCAAACATTTGTTGAGCGTCTACTATGAGCCAGGCACACTGGCCTCCTGAGACAAATGAGACATTTTTCTTACACACAGGGCCCCCCTGTCCAGGTCGGGGAGAGACGCCTGCAGTAAGCATCTGTGTCCAGATGTGTGCGTGAGGTGTGCTGGGAGCAAGAAGGGGGAGCCCTGGGTGACAGGACGGAGGGGAGCCCAGTGGTCGCAAGGACAGGCATGGTGAACACAGAACTTAGGCCCACAACATCTGTGCCCCTAAAACAGGCTAAGAGATGAAACCAAGTCCAAAAAGCAAAATTCTCCCTTTATCTAACCTCCCTCTGAAATGGAATCTTTGAACTCAAAATATCTTCGTTGACTACTAAAAACCTCTAAACGTAAAAGTTGGAAGAAAAGAACATATAAATTATGTAAAATACATAAAATTGAAGTAAATTTAATAGCGTAAGTAACTTATACAATTCTCAGGGAACCACAAACTCAACAAAAACTATTTTTCTGGAGGAATAAGGATTTTTTTTTTTAAAGATTTTATTTATTTATTTGACAGAGAGAGAGAGAGCACAAGCAGGGGGAGCAGCAGGCAGAGAAGGCAGAGGGAGAAGCAGGCTCCCTGCTGAGCAAGGAGCCCTATGTGGGACTCGATCCCAGGACCTTGGGATCATGACCTGAGCCAAAGGCAGTGGCTTAACCAACTGAGCCACCCAGGCGTCCCTGGAGGAATAAGGATTTAAAACACCAAATAAAAGATTTCAGCTTTCGGGGCGCCTGGGTGGCTCAGTGGGTTAGAGCCTCTGCCTTCGGCTCAGGTCATGATCTCAGGGTCCTGGGATCGGTCCCGCATCGGGCTCTCTGCTCAGCGGGGAGCCTGCTTCTCCCTCTCTCTCTGCCTGCCTCTCTGCCTGCTTGTGATCTCTCTCTCTGTCAAATAAATAAATAAAATCTTAAAAAAAAAAAAAGACTTCAGCTTTCGTGGACAATGGGCTTGACCTTTTTTTTCTTTAAAGTTACTTGGTTTTTTTTTAATCTCTGTTTCATTTCCCAGAAATCAAAATTGTTTGCATTCCATTATTTCCACTTTACAATAACATACTAACTGAATCCTCTTTCATGCATTGTCTCACAATTAAAGCTTTCAACCCACATTCTCTTTTTCTGACTTTTATATATCAGAGATTTAACTGAGTTAGGGGGAGGGTCTAAGTTAGTTACTACTTATTTCAAAAACACAACTTGTCGCCTTCTTCAAGAAACACTACAAATTTTCAAGGAGATTATGGAGATGAATCTCTCATGTTACTCACCTCCGTGGTGTCAGCGGACAAAGTAAGATGCATCACAGGTCAGCTGCGAAATGCACGTCTTGGGCTGCAAGAAGAACCACTCAGGAGAGCTGGAGACCCTTCCCCCAACCTCTTGGTCAGACACTCTCTCAGTATGTTTACTCAGGAGGCAACCCTACGGATAAAGGACAGATGGAATCAAGACAAAGAATCACACATGAGGGAAAGGTAGTAGGTGACATCACCTCTTAAGGTTCCTCACAAGTCCAAGATTCTGTAAAATGACTCTTTGGGAGAACACAGGCAGCAACCTCTTCGACCTCAGCCGCAGCAACTTCTTCCTAGAAACATCACCAAAAGCAAGGGAAGCAAGAGCAAAAATGAACTATTGGGACTTCATCAAGATCAAAAGCTTTTGCACAGCAAAGGAAACAGTCAACAAAACCAAAAGACAACCAACAGAATGGGAGAAGATATTCGCAAATGACATA
>CM052892.1:75591326-75620258 GCA_028534135.1 Potos flavus | reverse complement strand
ACTCCTAAACTCATGAAACAAACCGAGGGTGGCTGGGGGTAGGGGCGGGTAGGGATAGGGTGGTTGGGTTATGGACATTGAGGAGGGTATGTGCTATGGTAAGTGCTGTGAAATGTGTAAACCTAAGGATCCACAGACATGTACCCTGGGGCAAATAATACATTATGCTTTAATTAAAAAAATAAATTAATTAAAAAAATAAAAATAAAAATAAAATGACTCTTTGGGATGTTTGAGAGCCTTGACTTGATGGGCCTTGCCTCGTGCCAGGGAAACATGGATTCCGAGTAGGTGCCTCCTTCCATCAGTTGTCCCACAAGGCAACAACAAACTGATCCAACTCTTTTTTTTTTTTCTCACATTTATTTATTTATTTATTTGGGAGTGGGGGAGAGAAAGTGTGCACGCGAGTAAAGGGGGAAGGGCAGAGGGAACAGGAGAGAGAGAATCCTAAGCAGGCTCCACATTTAGCATGGAGCCCGATGCAGGGCTCGATCTCATGACCCTGAGCTCACGACCTGAGCCAAAATCAAGAGTCAGATGCTTAACCAACTGAGCCTCCCAGGAGCCCCCAGACTGACCCAACTGTTAAATCTGGTCTCCCCACTCCTACTGCCATCCCGAACCCAGAAATCAAACCAAAAGTAGACAAGCACTGAGTGAACACATTTTGTATACCAGCTTGTAAACTGGGTCTGCGGTGATATTTTAGTAGTTGGCAACATTGACAATTTTAAAACACCATAAAAGTTAAAAAAAAAAAAAAAAATCACGATGAAAAGATGTCACCAGAAAGTCTTGAGCAGTGATAAAAAGGTGAAAGGATAGTTTGGGATTCCAGCACTGTTTACTAACTGTGTGACTGTGAGTCATTTACTCAGTATCACTCATCCTTTACCACCTCAGTAACAGGGGACCTTAATCGTTCTTTCCTTACAAAACGGCTGTGAGGATTAAGCAAGGTGACCATGTTTGATGCTGAACAGGGCTCCGCACAGAGGAAGCTTGACTCCTCCCCGTTTGACCCTCTGTGCCCCTCCCTTCCCTTCTCCACCTCCCTGTGTGCTGCCTTCTGCTTGGATATGGTCACCTGGGAGCCCCAGGAAGGCAGGAGAGTGAAGGCGAGGTGTATGTTCTCCAGCCCACTATCTGAGAGGGTCATCACAGGGCTTTCAAGGTCCCTTGACAGGTGGCCTCAAGGCTGAGGTGAGGTGACCGTGCCTGCCTTGGGTTGCTCCCCCCTCCTTCCTCGTGGTTTCCCGCACACTCTCCATGGCACCCTGACTAGTCCCTTTATTAACTTCTCCTCAGATTACCCAGCTGGAGGGCACCATGGGATAAAGTAGCCAACAGTAGCAACTGTGATTTATTTGGGAGTATAAGGTTAAGCACCAAACAAATTATAATACAGACACTGCAAAATACATACTGTAGTGCATATAAATTCCCCCACCCGCAGAAGGTAGCTGGAATAACTCAGACCATTCCCTACTTCTGGACCTTTTCATAGCACGCCTCAAGAGTAGCTTTCTCTTTGAAAAACCTCCCGTCATTCAGAGTGGCCCGATTTAGAAAACAATAACAAAAACAATGAGCAATTATTTTAGTGTAAAAATGTCACAAACATCGACGTTGCTTATCCAAAATGTATTCATTGCCTAAATGAAATTCAAATCTAACTGAGTCTCCTGCATTGTATTTGGCAACCCGACCAGTCATGAAAAGATTTGGACCTTTCCATTCACTGTTTCTTAAATGTCTACTTAAGAACACATCTGCCTTTACAACTGGGTGGGGAAAGTCAGGACTCACGGTGAACCAGTATTTCCCATAGAAAAAAAAACGTTCACTATCCACCTGAGTCAAAAGTAGGTACAAAGAGGCCAACTCTGGGTCACATTCTATTCAGGACACACCAATTGTGTCTGACCTTTGCTCCCTCCCTTCCATGTCCAACTGCCCCACACGCCGCCCCTGCCCAAGGAGACCAAGTAGGCCAGCTGGTTGGACCAGGAGAAGGACCACTGCCTGAGAGTGGCTGACATCACCCGGTACAGGGAATTGAGCTGAACCAATCAGATTTTTCTGGTATCTCCAGGGAATTTTGACTAAGGGAATGAGGCAACTAGGAATGGCAGCTGTAGGAACTGAAGATTCCTGATAAGCCTTGTGCTTTGTATGAAGCATAGTTGGGGTAGAGGAAATACGGTCATCAAAAAGAGAAAGACTACAACCACATACCAGAAATTAGCAGACTTTTGAAGGGTAGCTAGGATCCATTAACGATAGAAGCCCATAGGAAAGCTCCATTCACTCACGGTCTCCAGAGCGTCTCAGAATGCAGAACCAGCCTCTGGCTCCTATCTCCCCAAGGCTCCATTGTTTTGCTTTCTCTTGCATGGTGAAGGATGCCATCCCTCCTCTATACTTAAAATATCCCCTTCTTACTTGGGGTAATTCAAGTGAATTATCTCCCTGCACCCACACCATAGGCTGCTGGGTCCCCACCAGGTGAGTAGTTTCCAATCCTGAAGAAATTCACATGCTGCCATTGCCCTGGGGAGGCCTGGGGTAAAGGGAGTAATCTATTCCTTTGGGACCCTAACTTCTAGGGGTCTCTAAGTAAAACCCGTCAACAAGAGTGAGGCAGCACTGCTCTTCCTGCTTCCCTCCCATTCCTTGCTAAGAGCAGGCTGGTGGGCCACTGCTGTGTTTGTGCCATCCCCAAGCAGAAGCCATTGCAACTACACAGCCTCGCCCTTCAGAGAATCCACGGTCAGCATGTCACCCATGTGAATATTTTGTTTATGTGGCAACTATTCCCATATAATAAACATTAACTATAAGAAACAATCAGGATGGCAACCATAAAAACAATAATAAATAACAAGTGTTGGAGAGGATGTAGAGAAGTCGGGACCCTTACACATTGTGAGAGGGAACATAAAATGATGGCACCACCATAGAAAACAGTATGGTGTCTCCTCAAACAGCTAAACAGAGCTAGCAAATGATTCAGCAATTCCACTCCTGGATATATATACCCAAAAGATCTGAAAGCAGGTAATGAAACAGATACTGGTCTACTAATGTTCACAGCGCCATTATTTACAAAAGCCATATGGTGCAAGAAATCCAAAAGTCCATCCACAGACGAACAGATAAACAAAATATGGCATAACCATACAGTGCAATATTGTTCAGCCATAAGAAGGAAGGAAATTCTAGTAAATGCTGCAATATGGATTCACCTTGAAAACATGACACTCTTAGTGAAACAAAAGGCCACATATTGGGTGACTCCATTTATGTCAAATGTTCCCAAATAGGTCAATACACAGAGACAGAAAGCAGACTGACTGGGGTTAGGGGGGAAATGGGGAATAACCCCTCGTTGGGTATGGAGTTCTGACTGGCATGATGGAAAGTTCTGGAAATGGATAGCAGTGATAGTTAATACAACATTGTGAAAGTACTTAATGCCACTGAACTGTACACTTAAAATGGTTAAAATGGAAAACTTTATGTTATATATATATTTTTTTACCATATTAAAAACAAAAACAACACCAGACTGTCCGAGTCAGGGCTTCTGTAAGCCACTAAGCCAGGCCCAAGGCAGTGGAGACTGCTATGCATTAGAATTATCTGGGGAACTTTTATTTTTTATTTTTACTTTTTTAAATATTTATTTTACAGAAAGAGAGAGAGAGAGTGTGAGTGAGCAAACATGCAAGTGGAGGGGAGGTGCAGATGGAGAGGGAGAGAGACAATCCTTCAAGCAGACTCCCTGCCTGCTGCAGAGCTCAACCCCAGGAGATCATGGCCTGAGCTGAAATCAAGAACCAGTTGTTCAACTGACTGAGCCACCGAGGTGTGAAATTACCTGGGGAACTTTTAAAATCCCCCGTGTCAGGACCACGCCTCAGACCTACTCAATCAGAATCTCTGGAGGTGGGAATCAGCATTTGTTAAAACTCTCCAGTTTATTCTGAGATGCAGCCATCAAGAACAGTGCTCCAAGGCAATATGCTTCTCAAACTTCAATGTGCATACAAATAACCTGGCCATCTTATTAAAACACAGATTCTGACAGCTGCTACCTCCGTGGTGGAGTCCAAGCAGTTCTAACAAGCTCCCAGGTAATATAGATGTTGCTGATCTGTGGACCACACTCTGAATAGCAAAACCCTACCTACAGGTAGGTTCATCCTGGCCAGTTGTATATCTCATCTCTTAAGAACGAAAATTCCATCAGGACTTAATAAGAGATTCTAAGATTAACAATGTTTCTTATCAAGAAGGTCTTTATATCCAACCACATTTTCTTTAGCCATATTTCTTGAGCATATAAGATGTTCCTCTCACATATAAGATGTTCCCCAGATACTCTCATCAGATCCTTTGAATTATTGACTATTTCTTATTACCACTTCCGCTTTTGTCTGATTTCTCATGTTCCTGTAGATCCAAGTATGGATCCAGAAATATTCATTTAATAAGCTAAAGTGACTTCCACATCTTGGCTGCAGTACATAAAATATAACAATCAACATTTCAGTGAGACTTTGTGCCTGGTAATTCAGGAATAAATCAGACGAGATCTTGACTACTTTGACATTGATGTCCAAATCATTCCCTTTCCCAATATCAAGAAGTAATGAAGTTGACAAAGTACATTTGAGACTCCAAAGGAAATAAGTTGCAAAATGATGCCAATTGCATGTAAATAAAATTATTTCATCACATAGTTTTATAGACAGAGATAGAGAAACTTCAGGTTCCAGCAGATCTTAAAGAAAATGAATGAGATCTCCAGTAATGATTATGATCAGGAATTTAAATATTAGTAGCCAGAGATTTGAGAAACTCATTGGGGAGGCATCTAAAAGAGGTGGTAAGCAGGTGTTATTACAAAAAGCAGTTCGCTTTTAGCATCAACTTGTCAGATTATATATAAAACAAGAAGGACAGAAAAGAAATGCCAGAGCTTCGTTGTAAATTAACTTTTGCCTGAAGTTGATACATACGATGCTGTGTGCCCAGTTTAACTGGCACAGTCCACCTAGAAAATTAAAAATTCAAGAGCCTCAAAAAGTTTGTAAACCCGTAATGTGCAGCAGTAATGAATGATAACAATGTATGTGCAGAGATAGGATAAAATCTAAAAACTATGATGGGAGGAAGAGAAGAGACTCAAACCAACTGAGCAAAGATTTGTGATAATAATTATTTGAAATGTGGCTCACATAAGCAAACTCATGATGACATTTTAAAGGTTCAATTATGGTATCTGATCATGTCGATTTTATAGCAAAAAGCATTGAGAGACAAGCATTTGCAGCAGTAAATAAGGACATTTTAATAGAAGCCATAATAAATAATGATAAAAAACAATAATCCTGAATTTATGCTCTAAATATAGCAAAAATACATAAGATAAAAATGTATAGAAATAAGGCAGAAATGTAACCCATGATGAAGAGATTTTAATCCTCTGCTTTCAGAACACTACCAAAAAGAGCATTAATAAGGATACTACAGATCTGAACAATTTATTATTTTGCTCATTACCTCTTAGATAAAGATCTGCAGGGCAATTCCTCTCAGAGCTCATAGCCAAGACAGAATTTCCTTTCCTGATGAATAGACATTCTTTTTAAGTTACACACAACTTTGAAACTATTTAAGAAAGATTTGAAAATATAAAGCCCAGGTATTTTCCATTTTGCTAAAACTGCTAGAAAGCCTAGGGCCAAACTTTGCTCTTTTTGATGTCATTTCCTTAAGCCACGATGTTTTAAGATGACATTTTCTTCCTCTCTGCTTGGATTTCTGCCTTTTAATCTGTATTACTGGTGTTGATCTTAGCATATCTGTACTTCTCTTCTAAACTACCTCAAATCCTTTTTTGAAAGTACATCGTGAGAAATAAATCAGTCCAAATGTGATCTGAGTGCGGCATCTAATAAGTTAGAACAAATGGTACAGACCTGTTGGAAATCCTTTAGCCATCCTTGGAATGGGCTCTCTTAAGGCTGGACAGGACAGGCAGGCTTCCCCAGGCCGAGGCTTTTATAGGACTCATTATTTGCATAAATCAGCATTAAAATGCATAGCCCAATCCTGGTTCAGAGTAGGATCCTTTGGCTGTCATATCATCTTGCTGCTCCGGTTGGAATCTGTGTCTCTGACAAGCCTTGTGTGCGTGGTCCTCTCCCTCCTAGTTCCTGGCTTGCTGTTCCCACGTTGGCTCCCCCATCACTGATCTTTTTCCAACGTTTACTGGCATCCCTACTAAGAACCATTTTTGCCCAGCAAATCCGGCAAGCTGGCTAATCCCTCCAAGAGCCAACTCTTGTCTGCTGCCCAGATCTCATCAAGCCTGCCTTGGTCCTGGCAGTGTAGTGGACACCATGAGAGTCACATGGGAATCAAGGGAATTCAAAACACATGCTTTCTTTCCAAGTCCCTCTACCAATACAGTGCAGACTACAGAATGAAAAGTAGCCAAAGAAGCACTTTGTAATTATAAGAAAGTATCAATTCTATATATATTAGTGCTATAAACTTGAAAAAGATAAAGACAGGTAGAAATGTTAATCATGTTTCAACATCTATGCAAGAAACAATGACAAAGCATCTTAATGCCCTCAATATCTCTCCTGAAGTAAAAGCTCAACTTTTCAAATTTCTTCTAAATATCTCATTCATCCACTCATCACGTAGCTTTTGGGCATCTACTATGAGTCAGGTCTGGGCTGGGCACTGAGGATACAAGAATGAAGGAGAAATAACTAGCTTATTGTTTAGTCGGGGGGGTAGAGTTCTGCTCACAACACAAGTAAACACGGGGTATTGTGGGTGCAGAGGTAAGAGCCCCCTGGGTGTCCTGCAGGAACAGGATGAGTTCCCAGGGTAGGGGAGGCCTGAAGATGAGGAGGGGCAGGACTGGAAGCTGCTGTGGGGGTGAGAGGAATGAACTAGAGGCAGTGTGGGTGGAGACAAAAGGAGTGGACAGGAGAGAGTTAAAGAGGAGGCGAGCTTGAGGGGGGTTGATGAGGAGGGGAGAAGCATGGATAATAGTGGGATCTGCTTTCAGCAGAAAGGTGGCACCTTCACTGTGACAGGCAGCACAGGAGGAACATGGCGGGGAAGGAAGATGACGCACAGTGTCAGTTACGCTTCTGAAGGATAGAGCAGAAAGAGGGAGAAAAGAAAAGGAGAAAGGGACAGGGGAAAAGAGGTTGGAGGGTTGAAGACTGGTGGTCCCAGGACTACCGACATCTCCACTGACCAAGATGCTGGAGCAGAAGATGAAGATGACCCTAAACAAACTTGCCCTTTCTCACCAGTTGAATGTTAACTCTACAGCCTTGTACCCAGTGGCCTGCATGACGTGGTATGTGTGCTGGGAAGATTCCACATGCCTGGCTAGAAGCAAGTCAAGTGCCTTAGAGAAAACTTCAGCAAAATCATCTTCTTGGCCCAATTCCCCAGGGCCCACAACTCATGGAAAGGAGAAACAATAAAACCTAAGATAAATCACTAAAAAAGAGGGATTCTCTGAAAGCCCTAGAGTTGCAGCTGGAAGGCCTCTTTTTCTCTGGTTCCCACTTGGCTTTCTAAAGCAGGTACAGGGTGCCCTTCTTCCCAAGTAGAAGGCTCAGGCCCTCTCAGTATAGCAGCACGTAGGTGACCACATGACCAAGAGTCAAGCCAAAGTAGATTAATGAGCCACAAATAGGCTGGATGAACCAAACTAATGCCAACAGCTCAATTCAAACTGTTGGACTCAGGTGAGCAGGAATCTTATAGGAGAGAGAATGAACATGGATCCTCACTCCAAATGCAAGGAAAGGCCTTCATAACCTCTGATTTAAACTTGTCCCAATACATTTGATTCTTGGGGGTAAAACTAGCTGGGAGCCTCTATAAGAATGCTCCATCCTTGGAAGAGTTTGACAAATCCCACAAGTGTAAAGACCAATCATATTTCTAATTTTGACCTGCTAACAGCTGACCTAGGCAGGTACAAGTATGGAAAGCCTGGTACCTAATTCAGAGCAACCAACCAGAGTCCCACTGTCAAAGATCTCATCAAAGAGGATGGGTGTTTCTGAGAAGAGGAAAAACAAAGAGATAGCCTTTCACCCAGATATGGAGACAAAGTAAACTCAAAGTAGGTAAAGATAGAGACCTATGCTGTTTTCAAGTCTATACACACACATTCACGCAACTGATCACCTTCTGAACTATGAAGATACTAGTGCAAATTCTATTTAAAATTATTCCTTGATGCTAGAAGATTCAGGTTGCAGAAATCTTTGATGAGTCAATGAGTATCATTTCCTAGAAAATTTTCAGATTGCATCTTTGTAAAAACAATCAGCTCTTACACAGGCGTGGGCATGTGTCTGCATGACAGGAAGGGTTGAACCTGTGTGCATGTGACTTCTCAGAGTCGAGGACAAGTCACAGGTACTCTCTGATTTAGCTTTAACATAAAGAAAGTAAAGTTGTGGCCTGCCAGCTTCTGACAAGTGTTTCCTGTAGCTCGTTCCTAGCACTTCTTTGTGTCATTAACCCAACAGTGAAAGCAAGTCTTTTCAAGATGAACTTCCAAAGAGACCCTTCAGGTAAACGCTTTCCCAGAGAAGGTATCCTTTGCCATCTTCCTCTAAGAGAATATAATAATCTATTTCAGGGAAGCATAAAAGGTAGCTCTCTTCCAAGGAACAGTGGCTTTTCAAGACTCTGGGGGAAGAGGCAAAGAGAGGAGGGACTTCAAAGCAGGTCTGGACTCAGAAGGCCTTCATTTTTTCAGAGATGAGTTTTGTCTCCTAAAGGTCTGCAACAGCCTTCTAATTTGGGGCCTCTGGAGTTGTATTCCACAGTGGCCCTGGATGAACACTGTTGCTATGAGAGACTAAGATCTGACCCTAAGCTTCTCAGAAGCTTAAAGAGGAAAGTTTAGTAAGAATTACGCATAGGTAGCTGAGACAAAGAACTGTGAAAATGTCTGAAGGGAAGGAGAGGTTTTCCTGGTACTGAATTCTGAAAGTCCTTGCAGGGGACACTATTCAGGAACACTGAGTGATTTGTTGGAGAATGTTTTCAACAACAGTTGCCTTGCTAAGTGCAAAAGCTGGAATAAATTTTTTTTTAATTTTATTTATTTACTTATTTGTCAGAGAGAGACAAAGAGAGAGCACAAGCAAGGGGAGCAGCAGGCTGAGGGAGAAGCTGGCTCCCCACTGAGCAGGGAGCCTGATATGGGCTAGATCCCAGGACCCTGGGATTATGACCTGAGCCGAAGGCAGATGCTTAATCATCTAAGCCACCCAGGCGCCCCTCTTTTTACCTTTTAATGGGTTGGCTTTCCTCCTATTTGTATAGATAAGAAAACAGATCTCAGATGTTAAGTGATGGCACAAACAGATTTCCAGGTATATAAGGTATAAAAAGCAAGTCTTAGAATCTTCACTGGCAATATTATTGAAATAAACAAATACAGACGAAAATCCCCCAATTTACCAAATACGTAACCAAAGATGAGAAAACACTGTGGGTACTTTTAATCTTATTGAAGACTGATCTTAGGCCATAAATTCAAAATTTGGTTGGTAACCAAGGTAAAAAAACCTAAGTGGAGCCCTAAGGAAAAGTCAGTCAACAATGTCCTAAGAATGCTCAGTAATTAAGCTCGATTTGCAAGTGAAGTGAGAGAGGAGTACACAGCCCTGGAAAAAGTCAAAGTCAGCGTTTGCAGAGACAAGAAGGGCGGCCAGGGCTTGTCATTTTCCAGGGCATTGTGCTGAGTCAGAGAAATGGAAGTGGGGCAGACCATTGGCTGAGTGGAGAGAGATCTTTCATCTCACTTTTGCGAGTTTCCACAAAATCTCAGCCGACAAACCAGAACCCAACAACAGACTGCACTCAGCCCAGACTAGCTATTTCCTCTCTCGCACCCACACCCATATTCTTGGTCTACAGAAAAGTGGATGGAAAGCAGCCTAGTACTCTTAAAGGTACTGAACTCGAAAGATAATCTATCCCGGTAAAGGAGGAAACAGTAACAATTTGAATTGATGGCACGAAGGAAAGTAAGACATGATCCGTTAATGCGGAAGAACAACACAAAGAAATTAAGAGAGTTAAAAGAAAAGATACTGTATAAAGAGAAAAATAAAGACAATCCTCTACAAGGATAACTGGTACCCTTGCAAAAGCTGATGGAATCAAAATAAATATTCAGAAACATAACACCAGAGATTGTCCCTGAAATGATGGCAGAACAGATTGAAAGTACCCATGAGTGTTTCTTAAATGAAGATTTAACATTAAAAAAAAAAATCAACATTTGATTCCAAGTTAGTGAACTTCAAACATAAAGAATATTTTAGGCATAAAGACAAAGGAAACAAGACACATATGAGGAGGAATAATCAAGTTAGTCTCAAAAAAAAAACAACAAAACTCCATAGCAATGTTAAGAGAAAAGTACTTACAAAGTTCTGAGGAAAAGGGTAATGCAGAAATACTACAGACTACAAAGATGTTATGTAAACAGGCAGATACTATTTCTCGAAATTTAAGAGAACTCAGGTCACATAGAACCCATAAAACTCTTGGAAAAGCGAATTAACCTATATAATCCAGCCAATCAAATTCCACTCAGGAATGGAAAGTCATGGTAAAAGGGCTAATGGTGATCACAGAAGTCTTTTAAATATTAAATTAAGACTAAACACCTTGGGGCCTTATAACTAATCCAGAATGCCAGTGTTACAATTCCCAGCAATTAAAATACACAAGCAACAAAAATCAGGAGGTAAATGCAAAGTGAGGCAGGAGAAAATGTAGGAGTTCTGATTACTTCTGTTTTCCTAACAAAGGATCCATCGGTACCGTCGAAAGTGAAGCACATTTTCTCTTAAAAGTTACCAACTCTTAATGATTTTCATAATTTATTTTCTTAGTCCTAAAAGGATAGTCTAGAAAATATTTCTTGTAGTGAAAAAAACATTATTTGAAATTCAGTTTCTCTCGCTTTTGTTCAACTGAAATTAAAGGTATTATTTATAGTGTGATTTTGCATATAATTCAAGTAAAATTAAACGATAATATTATTTATAACACAATCCTATGTGTAGGTAAACCCCAGAGCATAATATTTACCTATGTCTATCCATCTCTTTTACATCAGTGTGCAGAGAGAAATAACTGGAAATAAGTTGACCCAATGTCACCCTCATCTGGGGATATAGGACTTTGGGTGATTTGTTGGTTTTTTTTTTTTTTTTTTCTTCTTCTTATAGTTTTATATTGCTTGAGCTTTTATGTATTGCTTTGGCCACTCTTAAAATTTATACACAGTAAAATTCGCTCTTTTTTGGTATACAGTTATTTGAGCCTAGGCAAATGTAGAGTCAAGTAACTTTCACCAAAATCAAGACAGGGAACTCTTCATCACCCCAGTCTTGCCTTGTGCTTTTCCTTCGTACTCCAGCCCTCCTCCCACTCCCTACCCCTCCAACCACTGCTCCATTTTCTCTTCCTATAATTTTGGGTCTTTTCCAGAATTTTATATAAATGGAATAACACAATACACATAGCCTTTTGGGTCTGGCTTCTTTCACTTAGCATAATCTATCTGAGATTCTCAACGTTACCTGAATATTAAAATCACCTGCAGAGATTTAAAAAACCCCAATGACTAAGCCACACCTCAACCAGAAATTAAAGTAAACCAGAGTCTCCAGGGATGAGACCCAGGGTCAGTATTTTAAAACTTCCCAGGTGATGCCGTGGACAACCAAGGTTGAAGACGACTCAGCTCATTTCCAAACTGCTTCAGACCCCACAATCCTGTGAGTCTACTTTCAGCTTTCTCAAACCTATTTGTTAGATACTGGGGTAGGATCAGCCTCTGTCAGGGGCTGGGGGAGAGGGCTCTCCTGTGCACTGTGGGTGTTGAATTCAACCCACCCGAAGCCAGCAGCACCCTCCTCCACCCAAGCCCTGACAACCAAAAACGTCTCCAGACTTTGTCAAACGTCCCTTTGGGGGCAAAATCACATCTAGCTGAAAACGGCGGCTCTATCGCAAGCCACACCAAGCCTAATGCAACTCAGTGCAATTTAGACGCTCTGGTAACATGCGCAACATTTTCTTTTGTGTTTATCCTACCTGCTTATGTCTCCACTTCAACTTTATTAAACCGACCAGGAAACTCTGTGTCCACTTTAATTTTGAGATCGAGTTGCCAACAACCAGCAGAGGGCACCTCTAAATATTGACTGATGACTTCTAATTTCTCTGGGCTCCTGGAGAGTGGTGAGAAGATCAAGCTTGGCCCCACGACCCGTGTGTGGGACCAGGGGAGAGTAGGAAGAAAGGCAGGACCAAGGGCTAAAGAGTGAGCCGAGGAGAGAAAAAATAACAAAAGAGAGCCAGGGAGCTGGCCGGCCAGCGGTCAGAGACGTGGACCATGGAAATGGAAATTAGTTCCAGAAACTAAAAGGATCCCAGCTGCATGAAGAGCCAAGGTCACTTCCAGCTTCCTGGAGGGGGTATGGGAAAACACCTACCCAGACCTCTTCCTCTTTTTGCCTGGACTAACCCAATCACCCCTGAAAAGGAGCACATGACAAAGGCATGGACAACCTTTCCCCACCTGTGACCTTGTGACGGAGCCTAAGATATCCTGTTGCAGCTGCCAGTGGACCATAATTTAAAGCCACTGTACTGTATTCAGGGCAGGGCATACCATCTGGTTTTCTGGAGGGTCTAAAAGTTCCCTAAGTCTGGTCTGCTGGCTCTTGTCATGCAGGCTTTGTGATTATTTGCAGGAAAATATCATTTTCCTCCCATTCACTCAGTCTTCCTGAGAGCTATGAACTCTTCTAAAAATAGGTCTTCTAAAGTCAGCTTTGATTACACGCTCCTTCTCATTTACGGGCAGGCTTGATCTTCCCTCTGACTTGCTTTTTTTCTGATGACAACATAGTCCAAACTCCTTTTGCAGGGGGCTTGGTCTGATGGTTCAAACAGTAGTAGCTTGACACCTCTCTAGACTTTTGGCAAAATCAGAGCGGTGCCCATCTTATGAGGAGAACAGCCACCTAAGGGAACATCCTTTTTTTTTTTTTTTTTTGGCAAAAAAAAGTATGTATCATATATTTTATCATTGCAAAATAACACATGTGGAGGGAACCTAATTGATCTTACTAAGTGGAAGAAGCCAATCTGAAAAGCCTACAGACTATGGGTTTCCAATTCCATGACATTCTAAAAAAAAAAAAAGGCAAAACTATGGAGACAGTAAAAAGATCTGGGACTGCCCAAGCATTAGAGGGAAGGAGGGATGAACAGGTGGAGCACAGGGGATCTTGGGGGCAGGGAAACTATCTGTATGACCCTATAATGGTGGATATACGTCACTATACACTTGTTCAAACCCACAGAATGGACATGAAGAATAAATCCTGATGTAAACTCTGGATTTTGGTGGATAATAATGTGTCAGTGTAGGTTCATCAATTGGAACAAACGTGATAATGAGGGAAGTTGTGCAGGAGTTAGGGCCGAGGGCAGGTGAGAAATCTCTGTACCTTCTGCTCAATTTAGCTTGTTTTTTCTCCAAAAAAGTAAATTCTGTTTCTTAAAAACATGTAAAGAATACATACATAGTACCAAAAAAATTGCAAAGTACAAAAGAGTAGAAAAAGGGAGAAAATAAACAAAGTGATTTAATTTCAAGAACAAGAAACATTTCTACCAGTCTGACATTCTAATTAAATCAGTTGCCTCTTCGAGAGTCCCCAAACGTAATTGTCTTTGGAGCAGAAGGTTTTAAACTTTAATCTAAATTATTCTCTGGAATTTAGGTCAACAACTTGGGCTCTGGAATCCAGCGGGCTTGGGTTGAGAGTTCCTATTCAGGCATGTGTGAGTTCTGTGACCTTGGGCAAATTACTTAATCTCTTTAGATGCCAGTTTCCATCACTGAAAAATGGGGATGACAATAATAGAACTTAACTCAGAGTCTTTTACGAGGATTAAATGAGAAAATGCATGTAAATTTCTCAAGTATCAGTGTGGGGTACTTGGCAAGCATTTTTGATTCCTATATCTTTTTCTTTCTTATTTTATTTTATTTTATTTATTTATTTGAGAGAGAGAGAGCACAAGCAGGGGGAGTGGGCTCCTAGCTGAGCAGCGAGCCCAACGCGGGACTTGATCTCAGGACCCTGGGATCATGACCTGAGTGGAAGGCAGATGCTTAACCAACTGAGCCACCCAGGGGCCCCTTGATCCCTACATCTAAGAACTTCATAATAATAATGTCGTTTGAATATACATTGGTTTTTTAAAGTCCTAAACTTTTTTTCTGAAACACCGACTGTGTGGCTCAGTCGGTTGAGCATCCAACTCTTGGTTTGGGTTCAGGTTGTGATCTCAGTGTTGTGAGGTCCAGCCCTGAGGTGAGCTCCGCACTCAGTGCAGTCTGCTAGAGATGCTCCCTCCCTCTCCCTCTCCTTCAGCCCCTCCCGCCACTCCCCACCCCCACTTACGGGGGCTTAAGCACACACATCACTCTCTCTCAAATAAATACATAAATAAAATCTTTAAAAAAATAAGTCCTAAACTTTTAATGAATATTATGGTCTTTGGAGTTATCTCTATTCGTCAGTTTCAAAATATACTCAGTTCAGTATAAGTTCCCTCGAAAGCATAATAAAATCTTAAAATAGGTCATTTTACAGATGAATAAAGTTAGGCCCACAGGGATTAAGTGCCTGACCCAGTAGATGTCAGAGCTGGGATTCTTTAGAGAACATATAGGAAGACTGGCTCTGGATCCATTTTTAAACCAGTCTCTCATCCCAAACATGGTTAATCCCAATGTAATTATGTAACTTATTTCATAGATGGCACGCCTTGGTGAATGATAAACTGTAGAAGCATTGAGGCCACATGGGTGCAGGTTTGAAAGTCGTTTCTGCCTCTTAAAAAGAGCACAGTGCCTGGCATACAGTGATTAATCTCGGTTGATAAGGCACAAGTTAATGTGTGAAAAGCATTGGGCTTTTATTACATTTTTTAGTGCGAGTGGGGCAGAATACAATTATGCCCAATAGTGAACTATTTATGCCTAAAAGTTGCAAGACGTTGGAGGCAAAACTTACACTTTTGATACAAAAGCTGGGTATAGACATGAAAGGACGGTGGACATGAATGTGTCATTTGAGAGGGACGTAGATGATCATTTATTAAGATGATCATTCATAGAAGACATTCTGAACCCACTCTGTGGGAACTAAGCTGAGAAGGTTCTATGACTTAGTAGGATGGGGATTCATTCAGGTCGGGATTTTTCCAGAACAGGAGTTTGAGCAGCTTGGGCAGGTGTTACCTTCCCTTGCTGTTTTGTTTTCCTCTAGGGAATCGAGGACCTTCTACTGGACGGTAACTGGACTGTTACCGTGTCACCAAATTGAGCAGACTCCAAGAACAACAGAATGACTAACACTGAGACTCCTAATAACTCGGAAATGATTTATGTGGTACTTAAGAAAATTCAAATTTAATACAATCGCATATAGATTTAAGTGAGTTCCCCCTTGAAATTCCTTCTCACAAACTTTGTTTTGTTATTTGTGTTTTTCCTTTACAATAACTTTTTTCAAACCAAGACTTAAAAGGTCCTCTAGACATATAGTGGGCTTGCAAGGAAACTTCCATCAGAAACAAACATCAGGGGCTCCTGGATGGCTCCGTCGGTTAAGCATCTGCCTTTGGTTCAGGTCATGATCCCAGGGTCCTGGGATCCAGCCCCGTATTGGGCTCCCTGCTCAGTGGTAAGCCTGCTCCTCCCTCCCACTCTGCCTCTGTGCTGTCTCTCAAATAAATAAATAAAATCTTTTTAAAAAATGAAAAGAAACAAACACTAGGAACAAATAAGAGCTGGGACAGGGTGTTGCAAAGACTTCAGCCTTCAGAAGGTTATGTATGTATGGGACTGGGGAGTCCCTCCCTTCATGTTAAATTAAATTTAGCCTCTTGTCCCAACTTCCAATCTAATCTCACCTTTTCATTGTCATGATGGGTCAGAGAGCAATGTTAAGGCTCAGAGTTTATTTACTTATTTATTTATAAAGATTTTACTTATTTATTCATGAGAGACACAGAGAGAGAGAGGCAGAGGGAGAAGCAGGCTCCCCACTGAGCAGCGAGCCTGATGTGGGACCCAATCCCAGAGCCCTGGGATCATGACCTGAGCCCAAGGCAGATGCTTAACTGACTGAGCCGCCCAGGCACCCAAGGCTCAGAGTATACTTAAAGGGAAAGTGATGACTTACAATCAGTGTAACACACAGTCCATCCTCATTATATGAGTTTACAAATTCGCCTACCTGCTAAAAGTTATTTGGAACGCTAAAATCAACATCAGCGGAGCTTTGGGGGTCATTTGTAGACATGCACAGAACGGCAAAAAATGTGAGTCATCTGACAGCCCACATTCCCAGCTGAAGTTTAAGAACAATGTTCCACCTTCTTGTTTCAGTCCTCAAGTTGTAAAAGAGAATCCTTCTCATAGCCCATTTAGTGCCATGGTTTTCATTTTTTTTCTTTTGGGTGCTTTTTCTTGGTGATTTTGCTGTTTAAATGACACCTGAGCATAATACTGGAGTGCTGTGAAGTGTTCCTAAGCTCGAGAAGGCTGTGATGTGCTTTACAGAGAAAATATGTGTGTTAGATAAGTTTTGTTCAAGCATAAGTTATAATGCTGTTGGCCATGAGTTCAATGTTAATGAATCAATAATATACATTAAATAAGGTGCCTTTAAACAAAAACATATAAAAATAGGTTAGGTATAGATCAACTGACAAAAATGTTGTGACCAGTGACTTGCAAGAACCAAACCTGGTATTTCCCCTAGAAGCAACAGTTCAGTATTTGCTAATCAGTGTTCACAGCAACAGTATAGAATACAACTAGTGCCAATAAAGAGAGTCAAGTGTCTCTCAAGGATAGAGACTCCCAAGGATGAGGTAGTAGTTGGATCAGTCATGCTGTGCCTTGACCTGAGATATCAATGACACACTTCCCAACTCCTGGCCCACAGCTCCCCTTCCATAATAGTAGGGGTGATAACACAGGTAGAGGTGGCCTGACAATGTGGCCTTTGAGACACAGAAGAGGTAACAGGGAAATATTCTTTCCACTCTATGCTGTCTAAGGCTTAGCTGAACAGTGTGAAACCAGAAGTATATCTCCTACAAGTATCAGGTCAGCAAACGGGCCTTAGAAAGTTCAAAACTATGTCAAGAAAAAAAATAAAGCCTATCAAGTATAAGCAAATACATAAACTGTTGTGTAGTTATGAAAAAGTTTTCTATTTAAAAATGTATTATAATCATAGTCAGTAAGGTTTTAGTTCTCCATACAACAATTTTCAGATTACTTTAGTCCTTGGGAAATATGGTTTAAAAGCCCTCAGTGGGATGGTGCCTGGGTGGCTCAGTTGGTTAAGTGTCGGCCTTCAGCTCAGGTCATGATCCCAGAGTCCTGGGATCAGGCTCCATATCGGGCTCCTTGCTCGGCGGGGAGCCTGCTTCTCTCTCTCCCTCTGCTGCTCCCTCTGTTTGTGTGCTGTCTCTCTTTCTCTCTCTCTGTCAAATAAATAAGTAAAATCTTAAAAAAAAAAAAAAAAAAAGCCCTCAGGGGCATGTGGTCGACTCAGTTGGTTAAGTGTCTACCTTCAGCTCAGGTCATGATCAGGTCCTGGGATGGAGCCCCAGGTCAGGCACCCTGCTCAGCAGGGAGTCTGTTTCTCCCTCTACCCATCCCCCTGCTCATGCTCTCTCCTACAAGGGTGAGCTCTCTCTCTCTCAAATAAAGAAATAAAATCCTTAAAAAAAAAAAAAAAGTCCTTCCTCACTTACCTTTTGGATCTTGGTGCTTCAACTGCAGTTTTGATCTGTAGATATCCCCAAGGCTATCTAGGTTTAATTTACCTGGACCTTGTACAAGATGTGAGCTCAGGTTCTTGCAGTGTGCTGTCACGAAAGAAACATTAGCGCCTTCCCAAAGCAGATTGCACAAGTAGGGACGTAGCTCTGTCATCAGGCTGTAAATGGAAAGCTAGATTGGATATGGGTGTGGGTCCAATGGAGAGGCTGGAACATCTGCAAGGAGAGTTGAGGAATACCTTTCATTTTTTTTTAAGGGTATTACCAGCAAAATCAGTCAAAGGAGGGAGCCTACAGGTGGGGCAGAGTTATCTAAGTAAGCACAAATGAGTAGATAGATAGTAGATACCCTCAAATGGGAGGCTTTGTTGGTGCAAACATTACCATATTGGAATGATTTGTACTTGGTCTAATTTCCAGCATGTTTTTCAATTTGTCTTGCAGACACTCAGTCCTGCCAAAGATGACATCTTCTTCTCCCCTTCGAGAAGAATCTCAGATATTTCAACATACCATTTTCAGCTGCTTTCTATCACGTTCTGACTAACCCGGCCAGCAGAAAGCCCAAGCTGAAGCACTAGGAGCATCACTTGCAATAGCAAAAAAAGAGAAACCATGCTTGATGTCCATAATTGGGTTCTGGTTAATTTCATCACGATATATTCAGACAATGCTATGCAGCCTTTATTTATTTAAAAAGACTTTATTTGTTTAGAGAGAGAGAGAGCAGGGGGAGGGGTAGAAGGAGAGGGAGAGAGAGAATCTCTAGCAGACTCTGTGCTGAGTGCAGAGCCCGATGGGGGGGTCAATCCCACGACCCTGACATCATGACCTCAGCCAAAATAAAGAATCAGATGCTTAACCAACTAAGCCACCCAGGCGCCCCAGCTATACAGCCTTTAAAAAGAATGATAGAGATCTATGGTGCTACTATGGGAAGACATCGGGTTAATAATGGTGCACGGGCCACACCTCCTCAGCCCTAACCTCAGCGGCAGCCCAGGGGACCAGTTCACACGCATGATGAAGGCTTCCCAAAAAGTACCAGCCCCAATCTCTCAGATTTTCTACCCCAGGAGTTTCTCCAAAGCTGAGGAGCTTTCTCAATGCTCCCAGGGTAGACTGCAAGTACCAGGGAATTAACCTTTTAGGAACCCCTCAGCAAATGGGATTGCCTCCCATCTTTTGGAAAGACAATTCTGAGGTGCATTCTACATGGTTTCCTTTTTAAAAAATTTTTTTAATTTCTTTTTAAGGATTTTATTTATTTATTTGACAGAGAGAGACAGCGAGAGACAGAGAGAGAGGGAAAGCACAACCAGGAGGAGCACAGGGACAGGGAGAAGCAGACTCCCCACTGAGCAGGGAGCCCAATGTGGGGCTCATCCCAGGATCCTGGGACCATGACCCGAACTGAAGGTAGATGCTTAACAACTGAGCCACCCAGGCGTCCCTACATGGTTTCTAAAAGTCTGCATGACATTGGTCCCTACACCCACGGCACTAGTTGACTTAGTGGTCCTGCTTTTTTTTCCCCCTTTGGTTTTCTTTCCTTCCCTCTATTTCATTCCAACTTTCTAGAATTACCAAAAGGAAAAGAAAAGGTAAAAATATAGCTACCTGCCCCTAAGTCCTTTACTCAAATTCTGCTTTAGGGCAAACCCAAACTAAGAGGATATCCATTCAGGGCAGACATAAATCAAATTGCATAACTGGATACATGGTCGTTTCCATTTGTGCAAAACAACAAAACAAAAATAGCCATAACAAAACTATAATTGATATATATATATATATATATGTATATATATTCGCATATACCTAGAAATAAAAGCTATTGAAGGAATCATACCACAGGTGGTGGTTTCTGTGTTCTCGAAACATCTAACTTCCCCTTCAAGCTGTGAGCTACACTGTAGAAAAAAAGAGCAACCACACAGAAATACAACTACCTGTTTTTCAAACATAATTGGTGATCATTTCAACCCAAACCATCTTCAGAGAATGAACATACAGTAAAATGAACAAATCTGAAATGCTCGGTTTGATGAGTTTTGACAAATTGTATATACCCATGTATTCACCATCCGAAATGAGATAAGACCATTTCTGCGTAAGTTCTCTCGTGCCCTCATTTCAGTCGACTGCCCTCCCCACCCCTAAAAACCACT
Organism: Potos flavus; assembly: GCA_028534135.1. Classification (NCBI taxonomy): domain Eukaryota; kingdom Metazoa; phylum Chordata; class Mammalia; order Carnivora; family Procyonidae; genus Potos; species Potos flavus. The sequence goes on along the minus strand of CM052892.1, from coordinate 75,600,105 downwards.
ATCTGATTTCTACCATCGTAGATTCCTTTTCCCCGTATTTAATTTCATGCAAACAAAGCCACAGAGTGTGTGCTGTTCTTATGTCCAGCTTCCTCTGCTTCACATAATGCATTTGAGATCCAGCCATATGTCGATACACCAAAATTTGCTTTTCCCTTCTCTTTTTGAAGGGCATTTAGGTTGTTTCCAGTTTGAGGCTATTAGATATGAAGCTGCTATAAATACTCTTGTACTGGTCTTTGTGTGGACATATGTGTTCACTTCTTCTCAGTAAACACCTGGGAGTGGATTTGTTGGAACTTAGGGTAGACATATAACTTTATAGGAAGCTGATGAACAATTTTCCAAAATGGTTCTACTATTTTACACCAAATAATGAATACTCCAGCTCCACTACATCTTTGCCAGAATTTTCTGTTGTCTCTCTCTTTGCTTTAAGCTCTTCTAAGGGGTTTTCACGTGCACTTTACCCTGATAACTACTGAGATTAGAGCCTCTTTTCATCTGGCCATTCCTATATCTCTTTTGAGAAGGTCTGACCAAGCCTTTCTCCATTCTTAATTGGGTCATTTGTTTTTACTGTGAATTTCTAGGAGTTCTTTATATATTCTAGATATCAGCCTTGTCAGATATATATACTGCAAACATTTTCCCCCAACCTATGGTTTATTTATTCATTTTCTTAATAATATCTTTGGGTGAGCAGATATTTCTTATTTTGATAAGGCCCAATTTATGAATTTTTTTATTTTATGATTTGAAAATATCCTCCTACATTCTTTTAGAAGTTTTATGGTTCTGAGTTTTCTATTTAGGTCTATGAGTTATCCATCCATTTATATCCATTCAGGTTATCCATCTCAGTTTATGTATAAGAGACTTGCTCTGGGGCCGCCTCGGGGACTCAGTCGGTTGAGCGTCTGTCATGATCCCAGGGGCCTGGATGGGGCCCTGCTCAGTGGAGAGTCTGCCTCTCCCTCTGCCCCTCTCCCCTCTCTCAAATAAACAAATAAAATCTTAAAAAGAAGAAGAAGAAGAAGAAGAAGAAGCTTGCTCTGGCTCATGCACCTTGGTGACTCCCATGAGAACATGCCCAGGCTGTTGGAGGACGAAAGGTCCACAGAGCACACCTAAATTGCCCCAGTCTTCCCAGCCAGGGATGAGCCCCAGACACCTATACACGTAAGCAACCTCAGGCAACATCACCTAAACTCAACCTTAGGCAGTTAATCCACACAAGCTCTTGTGCTAAACAACCAATGCTACTGAGATCTTGTCATTACTTGTTCTGAAACACAATTGTGTCAGCAGATAATCAATATGTGAATTGATACCTACAAGTGTAATACAGCTGTAACCAAACCTCATATGTATGGCATTTAGCCTCGAGACCAGGCAGTAATAAATGCAGGCTGGAAAAGTGGTGACCGCGTTTTTCAGTGGGGAAATATTTGGTAAAAGCATGGCATGCAGTAACTTAGAAGACAGAAAAAGTGCCAAATGAACATTTGGACATGAGCAAAGATTTCCAGGAAGAATGTTGACAGTATCAATTGGCTCTTAACTACCTACTGCATACAAATCAGCGACCTCAAGAAAGAGAAGAACTCCGAAAAGAACAGGCCAGTTCTTTGGAGGCAGTTCTTGCAGGCAGAATTTTCACGTAACAGAGAGGGGCCAGAATTTGCTAAGTTGTCCAGCCTCTCAAGGCAGTAGAGTTCTCAAAATAAGATATGGCCTCAGAACACAGCCCAATTCAAGTTGCAGCTGTAAGACCTTTGTTGAGACATCTGGAAGATTCCAGGAAGGACAGAATAGACCCACTCAGTGGGACAAAAGGGCTTCTGGGACTCACAGCGGTCTGGCATTTCCAATTTAGCACCGATTCAGTCCGAAGAGAGAGACTGGTTCCACCAAAATTGGGGGGTATTTTTTCCCACACATGTAGTTTAGTCAAAATTCACATAAAGCTCACAAATTAAGGGACACCTGGATGGCTCAGTCCATTGAACATCTGACTCTTGATTTCAGCTCGTCATGACCTCAGGGTCATGAGATCGAGCCCCGAGTCAGGCTCTGTGCTGGACGTGGAGCCTGCTTAAGATGCTCTCTCTCCTGGGGCGCCTGGGTGGCTCAGTCGTTAAGCGTCTGCCTTTGGCTCGGGTCATGATCCCAGCATCCTGGGATCGAGCCCCATATCGGGCTCCCTGCTCAGTGGGGAGCCCGCTTGTCTCTCTCCAGCTCCCCTGTGCTTGTGTTCCCTCTCTTGCTGTCTCTCTGTCATTAAAAAAAAAGATTCTCTCTCCCTTGGCTCCCCCCCCCACACACACACGCACACACTCACTCTTTCTAAAAACAAACAAACAAACTCACAAATCATTGAGATAGCGTAATGGCCTAGTAGCTAGCCCAAACTAAAAGGAACAGAAATTGTTCAAAATGTAAAAAAACCCACTAGCTCCCAACCTTCTCCAGAAAGGAAGCAGACAGACAAAGTTGCTCAGAGAACATAACTCTCTAAATGGAAAATGTGGGGGCCTATCAGAGGGTAGAGCCAACAATAGTGGTGAACAGAATGACAAACCATTCCCAGGGAGCAGAACTAGGGTCTAATGAGAAAACATTTCCCATCCCCAGACTAAGGGAATTTGACAATATCTGCCCAGTGGGATTTCAGGACCACATGGACCCATATATGAGCCTCCCATTCTTCCATTTTGGGAATGGGAATGTTTATTGCATTTATCTTCTCCCTGTTTCACCACTGCATAGGGGTGTGTGGGAGCAGATAACTTGTTTTTAAGTCTCTGAATCAAGAAGAATCACATCCAGACTTACAAATCATGAGAACCTGGATTTCAAGCCTGCTTCTGTAATTGGATAAGACTTTGGTGTCCTGGGATTAGCTTAAGCCTATCGCATGTGGGAAATATTTGAATAATTTTAGCCAAAGGGAAAATTGTGATATTGTAAAAATGACTCTAATTGTTCACCCTCCCCTATCCACACCCTTTGCTTTAGAACTTTGTAAAGCCCTCTCACGGACTCCAAAAAGTGTAATGTGAACTGATTTGGCAATGAGGATATTAGCAAATGCGACACAAGCAAAGGCCTGAATTTGCGTGCATTTCAGGTTTATTCCTCCTCTTCTGCCTTGGCTACTTTAAGTTACTCCAGTAACCCCAGTAACCCCAAATGAGACCATCCTAGATCAGCCAACTCCCACAAATGCGAGCACACCCAACCTAGATCAGCAGAGGCACCCAGCCAACTTGCAGTTACCACAGATGTATAAGCATGCCCAGGCGAGATCAGGTGGACCCAGTCTAGGTCCACTGAACCCCACCGATTCCAAGCTAAGTAAAGATTTATTGTTGTGTCAGTCCACTAGGGTTCTGTGATTGTCATATGCCATTATTGTGGCAACAGAAAACGGATACAGATTCTTCATAGAAAGACTGAGATCTTTGGCTCAGATCATGATCTCAGGGTCATGAGATCGAGCCCTGTTTCAGGCTCCATGCTCAGCATAGAGTCTGCTTGAGATTCTCTCTCTTTCTCCTCCCTCCCCCAACTCATGCCCCCCCAAATAAATAGATTTTTTTTTTAAAGAAAGACTCAGAAGCAACTAGCAACTTTCTAAAATCAAATATATAGACTCATTTACTTTAAGGAACATTTTACTTTCCTTTTTATCACTTCCCATTCTCAGGAAAAGGTTTATTTAGCTCATGTAATGAAGTTACCTATGGGGGGAGGCTATAAAGGTTTAGACAATTAGTCCAGAACAAGTTAGTATTTTGCATCAGTTTTTCTGGAATTTGGGGCTAGACTTCATTCTATCTTGGGTGTATATTAGAAAGGGATGCAGAGTTTGCCTTTTAACTATACCGTGGCTACATATAACATTTTACTAACATGGCAATTAATTTCTAGGTTCTCATTTTGGTAAAAGGGATCACCTGGGATAGAGTGTGACTCCAAGGTGTTAAGAGCACTTCTCTGTCTTTGTTCAAGCTCCTGCCTCTAACTCAAGAGATCATCACCAGCATCAACATCATTACTACTGCGACAACTCTCTATGGGTTTTGTACGTAAGAGTACTCTGCTTAGGGCTTTACATACATATCTTAGTTAGTCCTTGCAAAAGTCCTATCAGGCAGGCATCATCAATCATTTTGTGAGTAAGCAAACTGAGGCTCCATTCCCGCCCTCCCACACACCAACGTCACCAATTCAAATTCTTCCCTTCAGCTTTGCCTCAGGCATCATTACTTCTAGGAAGTCATCCTCGATTTCCAATTTGAGTTTGGAGGCACCCCAAAATTCCATCTGATGACGATACTCACCACATTGTAAAATCTGGGCGAAGTCTTTCTATGTCCGATGGCTGTTCCCACACTAAAAACTCCTCCAGGGACCGGAGCGCGTCTTACTCATCTTCGTATCCCCACTGTGGCACGCAGATCCTGGTCTAAAGTTGGTGCCCTACAGATGTAGAACTTGGCTGAAAAGGAAGGAGATGACACAGAGAACCAGCAGGCCCAGAGCAGGGACATGCACATGCACGAAACCACAAAATCCACGAAGAACCAACTAAAACCCAAAGTCTGATGCCCTTTGGGTCTAGCAGCACAGCACAGACCTCCGTGGGCTGACCACCTCAGATCGGAGGCCGTGGTCCCAGGGCTGGGCCTGGCTAGAAAACACCTAGACTTTATCTGAGTCAGTCTCTCTTGGTACCTGGCCATCACCTTTTTCCCAGAAAACCGAAGGATGCTATGCTCTTCTAAAGAGACCCCCTTCACTGCACTTTGTAAGTTTAAGAGCTTTTAATAACATGAAAAGTGGCCAGATTGTCCACTTGCCACTGAAAAGGAGAAGGAATTTGAAGCCTGATTCTACACTAGGCACTGTTCAATGTATTTTTACTTCACTTAAAGTCAAGTATTGCTACACTTCCTTGGAGGAAAAGCTGACTGCACTAATTGTAGAGAACAGGAGTGTGTTCAAATTTCTTATTAAAGCCTCCCTCTGGCCTGGAATTTTGTGCAACAGCTTGTTGAGAACAACTTATAACAACGGTAGTTCACGGGACAGTAATTCTTTCTCTGACTTCACCCTCATACTCAGTTTGGTTTTATTTCTATTTTATTTTTTTTAAAGATTTTATTTATTTATTTGAGAGAGAGAGAGAGAAAGCATGAGCAGGGGGAGGAGGGGCAGGGGGAGAAGCAGACCCCTGCTGAGCAGGGAGCACGACGCGGAGCTCAATCCTGGGACTCTGGGATCATGACCCGATCCAAAGGCAGATGCTCAACCGACTGAGCGACCCGCGTGCCCCTACATATTTTTAAATCAATATATTCTGTGCCAATTTTCTCTGAATCTAAGTCAGAGATAGCTTCCCTTTGTATTTTAATTTGAGAAAAAGAGAATAAAAAAATCTGATATAAAAAAATCTAAAATAAAAAGATCTAAATGACTTAGCTTTTTAGGATGACTTATCTACAGATTGTTTTATGTCTCCTGGTTTAATTTCTCAAGTGCAAATTCACTTGGAACTAATTGCACTTCCCAGATTGAAGTATTTCCCAATATCACTGGTCCTTCAAAGATTGTTTTTTCCTATAATCCTAGATCCTAGGTAACTTTCTCTTTGAGTTACCAAACTGGCACAAGAAAGTTCAGAAGTTGGGGTCCTAAGTATATTGGGATCTAGCTAATTCCTTTGACTAATTGGGTCCAACGTTACCTTGACTCTTCCCTTTGTAACAGTAAACCATATGGTGTTAGACAAGACCAATGATAATTCAGTGGGAAATTAACCAAGAGTATCTTTTGTTCTTTTCCTTAATATTTTTTCCCTTGGATTTCTACCTTTTCACTATTTAATAGGTATGTAAAGGATTGTGTGTCGTGTTGGAGGAAGGGCAGTAATATCCAAAGATATATACCAAGTTCATTATCCCTTCCCTCAGATGAAAGAACTTTATCTTTTTTTTAAGCTTTATTTATTTATTTGAACAAGAGACAAAGAGCGTGAGGGAGCACAAGCAAGGGGAGGGGCAGAAAGAAAAACAGACTCCCTACTGCAGGGCTCAATCCCAGGACCCCAGGATCGTGATCTAAGCCGAAGGCAGATGTTTAACCAACTGAACCACCCAAGCGTCCCAGATGAAAGAACTTTAACAATTTAAAATATCTGGCAACTCATAGGAATGAAGGTTAAACAGGGACAGATATCTGACGTCATCAATTTTCTTCCAAAGTAACAAAAGAAAAGTCATCTTATCAAAAAATATAGAAAGAGAACAGGGGCACCTGGGTGACTCAGTGGGTTAAAGCCTCTGCCTTTGGCTCAGGTCATGATCTCAGGGTCCTGGGATCAAGCCCCACATCAGGAGCTCTGCTCAGCGAGGAACCTGCTTCCTTCTCCCTCTCTGCCTGCCTCTCTGCCTACTTGTGATCTCTCTCTGTCAAATAAATAAACATAATCTTTAAAAATATATATATACATATAGAAAGAGAACAAATGAACATTTATTTTTGTTTTCAAAAACTTCTAGTAAGATTCTCTATCACAAGCTATCTTTTTAATTTTTTCAGTGTTCCAAGATTCATTGTTCATGCACCACACCCAGTGTTCCATGCAATACATGCCCTCCTCAATACCCACCACCAGGCTCGCCCAACTCCCCCACTCCCTTCCCCTCCAAAACCATCAGTTTGTTTCTCAGTCCACAGTCTCTCATGCTTTGTCTCTCCCTCCGATTTCTCCCAATTCACCCTTCCTTTCCTTCTCCCAATGTCCTCCATGTTTTGCTTATGCTCCACACGTAAGTGAAACCATATGATAATTGACTCTCTCTGCTTGACTTATTTCACTCTGCATAATCTCTTCCAGTCCCGTCCATGTTGATACAAAAGTTGGGTATTCATCCTTTCTGATGGAGGCATAATATTCCATTGTATATATGGACCATAACTTCTTTATCCATTCGTCTGTTGAAGGGCATCTTGGCTCTTTCCACAGTTTGGCGATTGTGGCCATTGCTGCTATGAACATTGGGGTACATATGGCCCTTCTTTTCACTGCATCTGTATCTTTGGGGTAAATACCTAGTAGTGCAATTGCAGGGTCCTAGGGTAGCCTTATTTTTAATTTCTTAAGGAATCTGCATACTGTTTTCCAAAGTGGCTGCACCAACTTGCATTCCCACCAATAGTTTGAGAGAGTTCCCCTTTCTCCACATCCTCTCCAACATTTGTTGTTTACTGTCTTGTTGATTTTGGCCATTCTAACTGGTGTAAGGTGGTATCTCAATGTGGTTTTGAATCTCCCTGATGGCTAATGATGATGAACATTTTTTCATGTGTCTGTTAGCCATTTGTATGTCTTCTTTGGAGAAGTGTCTGCCCATGTCTTCTGCACGTTTTTTGATGTGATTATCTGTTTTTTGAGTGTTGAGTTTCAGGAGTTCTTTATAGATCTTAGATATCAGCCCTTTGTCTGTAGTGTCATTTGCGAATATCTTCTCCCATTCCGTGGGTTGCCTGTTTGTTTTGTTGACTGTTTCCTAAGAATCAATGAGATCGATAAACCACTGGCCAAACGAATCCAAAAGAAAAGAGAGAGGACTCAAATTAATAAAATTATGAATGAAAGGGGAGAGATCACGACTAACACCAAGGAAATACAAACAATCATCAGAAATTATCAACAGCTATATGCCAATAAGTTAAGCAACCTAGAAGAAATGGATGCATTCCTGGAAACCTATAAACTTCCAAGACTGAAACAGGAAGAAACTGACAATCTGAATAGACCAATATCTAGCAATGAGATTGAAGCAGTGATCAAAAACCTCCCAAAAAACAAAAGCCAGGACCTGCTGGATTCCCTGGGGAATTCTACCAAACATTCAAAGAAGAAATAATACCTATTTTCATGAAGCTGTTTCAAAAAATAGAAACAGAAGGAAAACTTCCAGACACTTTCTATGAAGCCAGCATTACTCTGATCCCCAAACCAGGCAAAGACCCCATCAAAAAGGAGAATTTCAGACCAATATCCCTGATGAATATGGATGCCAAGATTCTCAACAAGATCCTAGCTAATAGGATCCAACAGTACATTAAAAAGATTATCCACCATGACCAGGTGGGATTTATCCCTGGGATGCAAGCATGGTTCAACATTCACAAATCAATGTGATAGAACAAATCCACAAGAGAATAGAGAAGAAACATATGGTCCTCTCAATTGATGCAGAAAAAGCATTTGACAAAATACAGCATCCGTTCCTGATTAAAACTCTTCAAAGTATAGGGATAGAAGGAACATTCCTCAACTTCATAAAATCTATCTATGAAAAGCCCACAGTGAATATCATTCTCAATGGGGAAAAGCTGACAGCCTTCCCTTTGGGATCAGGAACATGACAAGGATGCCCACTCTCGCCACTCTTGTTTAACATAGTACTAGAAGTCCTACCAACAGCAATCAGACAACAAAAAGAAATAAAAGGTATTCAAATTGACAAAGAAGAAGTCAAACTCTCTCTCTTCGCAGATGACATAATACTTTATATGGAAAACCCAAAGACTCCACCCCCAAACTACTAGAACTCATACTGCAATTCAGTAATGTGGCAGGATACAAAATCAATGCACAGAAATCAGTTGCTTTCCTATACACTAACAATGAAAATATGGAAAGGGAAATTAGAGAATCGATTCCATTTACTATAGCATGAAGAACCATAAGATACCTGGG
>CM052892.1:75542964-75590826 GCA_028534135.1 Potos flavus | reverse complement strand
TTCAAAGGGCTGGAACAAACAATCCTAAAATTTGTATGGAACCAGAAAAGACCCCGATTGCTAAGGAAATGTTGAAAAAGAAAAACAAAGCTAGGGGCATCACATTGCCTGATTTCAAGCTTTACTACAAAGCTGTGATCACCAAGACAGCATGGTACTGGCACAAAAACATACACAGAGATCAATGGAATGGAATAGAGAGCCCAGATATGGACCCTCAACAAGCTATTTTTTTTTAACACAACACTTAAAATTCTAGGTACATCAGGGATAAAGAACCGATATTAACCGTAAAATGGTTCTTTTATTGTAGAAAGTGGGGAACTTTCAATGCTGGCTATATCCTACGGATATATATCCTATAGGATATATATATACACACACACATACATATATATGTGTACATATATCCATAGGCTATATCCTACGAATCAATACCAAGATTGATTACTTAACATTTTATGTATTAATTACGTATAACTCTTCCAAGTGATGAGTGCTAACTGGATATGGATACACTAAAGAAAGAGCTCTCAAAGCTATGGTTCAATGTTTATAAGATGGTGGTCTGAAAGGTATCAGTTATAACCTCATACAGAATCTGAGTCATTTTTTTTTAAAGATTTATTTATTTATTTATTTGAGAGAGAGAGTATGCATGCAGGTGAAGGGAGGGCAGAGGGAGAGAGAGAGAATCTCAAGCAGATCCCCTGCTGAGCACAGAGCCCATCGCGGGGCTCGATCCCACAACCCTGAGATCACCACCTGAGCCGAAATCAGGAGTCTCCTGCCTACCCGACTGAGCCACCCAGGCACCCCTGCCTCTTTGATTCTTAGAAATTTCAGCTGAAATTTTTGCACCTTGGGACAAAGAGACCAATACAAACAAACAAACAAAGACTATTATTAGATATTTTCATACAGGTACTGAAAATAAAGCAGAGAGTATAATCTTATTTTTCACAAAAACGTGGTGCATTTGCCAAACCTAAACTGAACGCTCTCCACAGGTGGATTCTCAAACTATCTGGGTTCAAATCCTGCCTCTGCTACTTCCAAGCTGTCTGACCCTGCATAGTCCTGTGAAGAAAATAAGACATCTACCTTGGAGGGAGGTAATATGTGTCAAGCAGTTAGCATAAACCTTTATACATAGGAGGTTTGCAATAAATATTATTTTACAGCTGCCTGGTTCCAGGTGAGAGAATGAGGAGCCATACTCGTGGTTCAGAAAACAGACAATAAAGCAGTGTGCCCAGAGAGAAAAAGGAAGTAGTCGAAGATTCCAAGGGAAGAGGTTGAAACAAAGTGAAAAATCTGGGTCAGTTCTGGGTAGCCTCAAAGGAGAGACAGGAAAGCAGAATGGGAAACGTGACTGTGGGAAGGGATGGGCTCACGAGCTGGAGCCCCCGGCTGCAGGCTGAAGGCAGAGATGAAGGGGGATGGCAAGATAACGGCAAGTCACGTCTCAGGAGCCCACCTACGCAGTCAGGAGTTAAACCTAGGAGAAGGTGCCTAGACAGCCTCCCCTCTGAGGCAGTTGGACACTTTCCGCTGTTGAAAACACCAAACCCCCAGGGCGCCTGCCTGCGTGGCTCAGTCAGTTGAGCGTCCGACTCTTGGTTTTGGCTCAGGTTATGATCTCAGGGTTTCGGCTCAGATTATGATCTCAGGGTCGTGAGATGGAGCCCCGTGTCAGGTTCCATGCTCAGTGAAGAGTCTACTTGGGATTCTCTCTCCCTCTGCCCCTCCCCCTGCTCTCTCTTTCTCTCTAAAATAAATAAATAAATCTTTTTAAAAATTTAAAAAAGAAAGAAGCAAACAAAACATGCCAAACGCCACAAGCTCTGAGGTCCTAACGATTTTTTACACTGAAGCATTTCTTTCATTGAGATGGCACAACTGGGCCAAAAAACATTTAGGGAAAAAAACAACCAAAATGATTCACGGCAAAATGATTAAACATCTTCAGTCTGCATAACAGATGAGAAAAATATAGCCATGTGGGTACCTACAAATAGAGTAAATAAACTTATTTACCAAATTGAGGATATCCATATTGTGTCGATCAGGCTTCTTAAACTTTCTGTCATGAAGAGCCAGATTTTGTTTATGTGTGTGATGCTTTGTTTTGAAGATTTTTTTTTTTAAAGATTTTTTTTTTTTTAATTTATTTGACAGAGACAGAGAGATCACAAATAGGCAGAAAGGCAGGCAGAGAGAGAGGGGAAAGCAGGCTCCCCGCTGAGCAGAGAGCCCGATTCGGGGCTCGATCCCAGGACCCTGAGATCATGACCTGAGCCGAAGGCAGAGGCTTTAACCCACTGAGCCATCCAGGCGCCCCTCGGTTTTGAACTATGATGTAGCCTGACCACACATGACCAGTAGGCAGCTCAGGCTTCATGCAAGTCACCAAGTCAATTCAGTAACTCTGAAAGTTGTCTTTACTCTGTTCAAAAAAAGAACCTGGGGGGCTCAGTCAGTTAAGCGTCTGCCTTCGGCTCAGGTCATGATCCTGGGGTCCTGGGATCGAGCCCGGCATCAGGCTCCCTGTTCAGTGGGGAGCCTGTTTAACCCTCTGCCTGCCACTCCCCCCGATTGTGCCACCAGCTTGGAGATTTATTAACAGTGGTGTCGTGAAGTGTACTGACTGCCTACCAGCACTCACGCGCTCCTCCTTCCCGATGGAATCACAGTTCTGTTTCACTTCTCCCCTAAGTAGAGCACACGCCTCTGGGAAGACCGAGCCTCTCAGCTTCGAGGGTGGGAGACATTGGCTTAAGTGTAACCTCACATCCCTTGCTGGAGTGATTTGTTGAGGAAGCAGCATTTGACTCAGGACTTGCCAATGAGATTGGTGAATATTTGCAGGGTAGAAATGAGAAAGTACGCAGCCCTGGTGTCAAAAACAGCCAACCAACAATAGAGGGGGCGAGCTGGAGGATGAAACCAGCACCACATACAGAAAAACTGAGAAACCAGCAGAATCTGGGCCTTTGACAACATGGTTGAACCTCTCAACCAGCCAGTTCTGGGGCCCATCCTCTGGTTGGGTTCACTCCTAGTGAGACAAGATACTTCCTTATTCTTTAATCCTGTTTCATTTGAATGCTGTGTACTTGTAGCTAACAGCATCTTAACCGATATAAGTGGAAATAGCTATCTTACTCTTATCTCTCACAGTGATTATGGCCTTTGCTCCAGAGTTAAAGACTCAGGGTAGAGTGTCTGAAGAGAGAAACTCCCAGAGAAGATGCTGACTCCTGAGAAGCAAACCCACTGCCCCAGTCAACCAATGGTGTCCACCTCTGCACCCAGAAGGGAAGGTACTGCAAACTCCAGAGGGGAATCTTGTCCTCCCTACGAGCTGGAAAAAATACCTGCAAATCATAGATCTGATAAGGGATTCATATCCAGAGTATATATAAAAAAAAAAGTCTACAACCCAACCACAGCAACAGAAACTGGGCAAAGGACTTGAATAGACATTTCTCCAAAGATACACAAGTGGCCAATAAGTAAATGAAAAGATGCTGAACATTACTAGTCATTGCGGAAATGCAAATCAAAAACACAATGAAACACCACTTCAATACACATGAGGATGGCTATAATGAAGACAATAAATTTAATGGGAAAGAACAAATGTTGGTAAGGATGTGGAGAAACGGAAACTCTAGTGCATTGTAAATGGGAATGTCAAATGGTCCAGCCACTGCAGAAAACAGTACAGCTGTTCTTTGAAAATTCATCACAGAACTGTATGATCCAGCAATCCACTTCTGTGTATACAGCCCCAGGAAGTAAAAGTAGGAATTGAACAGATACACAGCAGTGCTCACAATAGCAGCACTGCTCACAACAGCCAAAGATTAAAACAATCTTATGTCCATCAACAGATGAATGAATAAACAAAATGTGATCTACACATATGACGGGATATTACTCAACCTTAAAAAGGAACAAAATTCTGATACATGGACGAATATTGAAAACATTACATTAAATGAAATGATCCAGACACAAAAGAACAAATACAGTATGATTCAGCTAATATCAAGTACCTATAATAAGCAAATTCACAGAGACAGAAAGTTTGATTGAGGTTAGCAAGAGCTGTGGGAAGTGGAAAATGAGGAGTTACTGTTTAATGGGTGTAGAGTGTCATTTGGGATATTAAGAAAGTTCTGGAGGGGCGCCTGGGTGGCTCATTGGGTTAAAGCCTCTGCCTTCGGCTCAGGTCATGATCTCAGGGTCCTGGGATCGAGCCCCGCATCGGGCTCTCTGCTCGGCGGGGAGCCTGCTTCCCTCTCTCTCTGCCTGCCTCTCTGCCTACTTGTGATCTCTCTGTCAAATAAATAAATAAATAATCTTAAAAAAAAAAAAGTTCTGGAAATGGGTAGTGATATTGGATACACAACATAGCATAACCCCAATCCTGCCTCCCACCTCAGCTGGAAGCAACCACTAATTATTTTCTGTCTTTACAGATTTGCCTATTTTGGACATTTCATATAAATGGGATCATAGAACATTTAGTCCTTTGCGACTGGCTTCTTTCACTTAGCATGTTTTCTTTCTTTTTTTTTTTTTTTTTTTAAGATTTTATTTATTTATTCGAGAGAGAGAGAGAGGAAGTGAAAGAGTCAGAGGGAGAGGGAGAGACAGACCTCCCACTAAACAGGGAGCCTGACGTGGGGCTTCATCCCAGGACCCCAGGATCGTAATCTGAGCTGAGCATAACCAACTGAGCCGCCCAGGTGCCCCTCACTTAGCATTCAGGGACTCTGTTTGGGTTTCTCTCTCCCTCTCCCTCTGTCCCTCCCCACCACCCCCATGTGTGTGCTCACACTCTCTCTCTCTCTCTCTAAAATAAATAAATTAATCTTAAAAATAAAAATAAAAACAGCAAGACTACTGAATGCAAGTCAATATTTCTTTGTGGGTTTTTGTTCTTTAGATATATCTCACCAGGGATGTAAACTCAAAATATTGCATATTAAAATCATTTCTAGGGGCACCTGGGTGGCTAAGTTGGGTAAGCATCTGTCTTTAGCTCAGGTCATGCTCCCAGGGTCCTAGGATCAAGCCCCGCATCGGGCTTTCTGCTCACTGGGGAGCCTGGTTCTCTCTCCCCTGCTCCCCCTGCTTGTGCACGTGCTTGCTCTCTCTCTGTCAAATAAATAAATAAAATCTGTTTAAAAAATAAAAAATAAAGTCACTTCTAGTAATGATTTTGTGTGGTTTTAGCGTCTTGATACACAAGTGTTGATACACAAGGCCATTTGTTTCTAATTCTGGGGAATTCTTTGTATTCCTTTTTTATTTTTTATAAGATTTTATTGATTTTATTTATTTGAGAGAGAGTGAGCGAGAGCACGAGCAGGGGGGAGGGGCAGAGTGAGAGGCAGAAGCAAACTCACCACTGAGCAGGGAGCCAGACATGGGGCTCCATCCCAGGACCTGGAGATCATGACCTGAGCCGAAGGCAGAAGCTTAACCAACTGAGCCACCAGGCGCCCCTCCTGTTTTAATGTAAAAACATTTACATGGTTTTAAAATTAAAACCGTAACCAAGTAACTTCACAAAAGTTGTGCTCATCTCTACCCAACGCTCTGAATCTTGTTCTCCTACAGAGAATTTTATTAGCTTTTGATCTGTATTTAGATTTATTCTTCAAAAATATAAGGTATACATACATATGTATATGTATGTCTCTCTTACACAAAATTAGGCTACTATAAACAGCACTCACATCTTTTTTTTCATTTAAATTATATCCTAGAGATATCGCCATATAATGTACAGAAATTTTCCTCACTCATTTGTATAACTGCATGGTTAAGAGACAAAAAAAAAAAAAAAAGAGATTTATTTATTTATTTATTTGAGAGAGAGTGCATGCACAAGTTGGAGGAGAGGGAGAGAATCTCAAGCCGACTCCCTGCTGAGCATGGAGCCCGGGTCAAGGCTCAATATCAAGACCCCTGCGATAAAGATGAGTTGAGATCAAGAGTCGGACACTTAACAGACTGAGCCACCCAGCGCCCCTTGTAGACTTCTTCCTTTCTCATTCTTCACAGATTCTCCCAATAGCCCTCGCTCTTTCTTTGGCCTTATCTCTAGTCTGCTTTTCTTCTCTTCAGTTTCCCTCCCCTCCTTCCTTTCCTTTCCTAAGACCAGAAGGTCCTCTTTTCTCTTCCACGAAGCCTGGTTCAGGAGGAGGATGAGGAGGCCCTGGGTTTTGTGTCTAACTCGGCTGGGTCCTCTGTGGTGTGGGAGTGAAGGAGTCACACGGGTCAAATAGTGAACACTGAGGAACTAAATGGAACTGGGTTAAAATCGGGTTCCACACTTAATAATCTCTGTGCCTCAGTGTTCTCATCAGGAAAATGAGGACAATAATAGCATCTCCCACAGAGAGTTCTCAAACAGATTAAATAAGATATTGTTTGTACAATGCCTCCTTCAAAGTAGCTGCTCAGCAAAGAACATCTATTAGGGAACTATGGTTGAGACACAGGGAGGGAGTAGAAAGGCCACGCTCCAGTGTTTTCTCCCACTTTCCTCCTCTCTGGCCTAAAATCACAGGAATGGGCCATGGGAAAAGGTGGAGAGGCAAGGGTGTGGACAAAGCAATATACCAAATCTTAAATTTTAATTCCCAATTTCGCCTCCAGATCTAAATCAAACACTTTGACATGACAGTTTTTATTTCATATATCCGATTTTATGGTTCATTCCGAGCAATAACTTAGCGTATTTGAAACAAAAATCTCGAAGAGAAAAATGCTCTTAGATGGAACCTCTGTGAAAGGGACACAACTAGATTACTCGCAGGCTTCTCAAGAGAAAGAAAAACCTGGTGATGTCACTCCTCCCCAGGCCCACTCCAATAGCAACACAGTTTCAAATTCTCAGAAGGTAATGGAAGTTCTGGTAAATAAAGCAAACTCCCAAAAACGCATAGGGGTAGTGTGGTGAAGAGGGCAGGGGCAGCTTTATCTAACTAGTGACTTTTGCAAATATTGTATCTTTTTCTGCATAAAATATATGTAGAGCATTTATTCCTAATGGTAAGTAATTGCAACTCACTTGGAGAGGGTCTTCAGTGAAGGTAGACACATTTTTTCAGAACAGGTGTTCATTTTATCACTATTGCTATACTTAATAATCATTCCTCTGGTTTATAAAGAGGGGTGGGGAGCAAGTTGTACCATAGTCCTCTAAGAAAATGCTTCGCTTCCCTCTGTCCTCATCCAGCCTTGATCATATCCAATTTCAATGTCGGTGAATCTATTGCACTTTTAAGTAATAAAGAATACATTCTGGTCACTGCTAAGAAGATGCGTCATCAGTTTTCCTGTTAGTATGAGTCATAACACAGAAGAATTTGATGATTTGCAAGAAGAAACCACAGTTCACTAACAAGCACTCCAAGTCTTTAGGCCACAAAAAAATGGAATTAACAACAAATTTTACTCTAATTTTTTTTTTTTTTTTTTTTTGAGCACTTACTCTGTACTAGCACTGTTCCAGGATTTGTGAGTATGCTCTTAAAAAAGACAATATGGAGACACCTGGGTGGCTCAGTAGGTTAAGTGTCCAACTCTTGATCTCAGCTCAGGTCTTGATCTCAGGGTCAGGAGTTCAAGCCCCTTGTTGGGGTCCACACTGGGCATGGAGCCTACTTAAAAACAAACAAACAAAGTCACTACCTGGCTCTCTCATAGGAATCACCTGAGCCCCAGCTCTACCCTAGCCCAGATGCTCTGTTACACCAACACTGGGAATATCACTACCACATGAGTGATCATACGTGATGGACGGATGTCATGGTAAGCACCACGAAAATGTAAAAAGCCTTCGTGGTGCAAATTGATATTTTCACCCAGCAGTTCCGCCGTTCAAGGCTATTAAAAGTGTTAGTTAGAAGGCTATTTAAACTGCCTAGCACAAGAGAAATTCATATTAAGTCTACAGAAAAATGTTTTAGATGCAGCTTTTCTTTTCTCAAAAAGACTAAAACATTTTATTTCAGAATATTATGTGCCCAGGGGTGCCTGGGCGGCTCAGTCAGTTAAGCGTCAGACTCTTGATTTTGGCTCAGGTCATGATCTCAGGGTCATGAGATGAAGCCCCACATAAGGCTCCATGCTGAGCGTGGAGCCTGCTTAAGATTCTCTCTCCCTTTCCCTCCTACCCCGCCCCCCCACCCTGCTCACACGTATACATGCTCACTCTCTCCCTCTAAAAAAAAGAAGATAAAAAGAGAATATTATGTGCCCAGAACCAGAAAGCAAGCTTGCAGCAATACACCTGAAATGATCTCCTTAAGGGATCTGAGATTGAGCACGGCAACTTGGACATAGTTCATTTTCCAAAGCTCCGGAAAGATGAAGAACATGAAAGGTAATGTTAGCTGAGCCGCTTCTATGTGCCAAACATCATGCTGAGTTATTTTCATGCACTGTCTCACGTGTCCAATGCTTTGAGGTAGCTGCTATTATGATTTCCACCCTACAGAGAGGGAAACCAAGATTAAGAAAAAGTTCCAAGATCCCGAGCCAGTTAGAGATGTAACTGGCATATGAACACCAGACGTCTGCCTCGTCCACCTGCGTGCTGATGGCTTCCTGTTGGGCTCCATCAGGGGTTCGGATTCTGCCAAGTTTGGCTTCTAACCCCATTTCTCCTTCTGAAGGGTCGCTTACCCTCACTACCTCGCCTTTAAAATGGGGGATAAAGTCTAGTTCCCAGGATGTGGTAAGATTCTCTGAGCTAACATTTACAAAGATCCCATGCAGGGAGGGCAGAGTTCAGCCCTCATGATAAGGATGGGGGTGCAGAGAACCCCATCAGCTATGCCCAGGTGCATGTGAAGAGGGGCAGTACGGTTACCAGGTGGAGTGATAATGCAATCTGAGGCATGAAAACAATTGGGGCACTCTAGTCACACTGCTGACCTCACCATCATGATTTCTGAAAAAAGAGGTTCACACACACTGGTCTCACTTTAATTCCTACCCAGGCAATTTCTGCCTTTGTCTCAGACTGCCCCTACTGGGAACACCGAATTATCCGCTTCTTTGATTGTCATGAAATTTGTGTCAGTGACCAAGGCTGAGTATTTTCTATAGACGCAGTCAGGCCTCCCACCACAGTGGGTCAGAGCACAAAGGCTCGGAGCGCTCTCACCTATACAGGACCGTCTTTTCTAAGGCTCGGATTCTGCTTCCAATAATAAAGATATAGTGAGTCTGTGAAGTACCTATTCTGTTCCTGGTTTGAAATCCTTACAGAACACTTGTGATTAGGTCGTCCATCTAGACGTCCAGGCAGCCACTTCTGCAGTTTTGTGCTTGTAATCAAGTGTCATGAAGTGAGAGGAAGAGGGGAAGGGTTGGACCCTTAGCAAAAGGACTGAGCATTCCGGCCAGCTGATGTCCTGCTTCCATTTGCCCTGAAAGGTGATTACAACAGGACAGACATCTGCTACCATGTGCCTGTTTAAGAAAGCCAAATCTCTCTCTCTATCCAGTCCATTCGGGGCTGAGCGCTAATACTGAATTTTGATCCCTGAGACCTTATCTGCCAGCTCATAATTAAATCTATCCTTTGTTAATTGAATGCTATTTTCATTTCTATTATCAATCAGCATAAGTAACTTTCAGGTAAGAGTTTGTTAGTATCTTATACATACCCCAGGGACCTGGAAATTGGTGGAAACCAAGTACAGTCCCCTCTTTTCATATTTAATTGTAGGCAGTTTCCATTGGTGTCTCCTGGGTCTTCAGTGTTCTGTCCACAGGACTGTCTCATAGACTAGACTCCCCTAATGGCCACCATCATCATAATGTCAATGTATATCGAATCCTTATCATGCTTGAGATGTTGTGTAACTTACATGTACATACTTCATATGTTTGATCTCGCTCAATCCACACAACTCTGTAAGGTTGTTCTTGTTACCCCATTTTACAGTTGAGGAAGTTGAGTCATAGGGAGGCTTCTTGCCCATAAATCACAAAACTAGACAGAGTTGGAGCTGGGATTTATAACCATGTTTGTGTGACTCCAAATCCTGAGCCCTCAACCATCTGCCATACACGCTCTCCTCTAACTAGGACCGGAAAAAAACTTCTTTTCCATTGGTTTCATTAAAACTGTGGCCCAATAAATGGCAAGTTACAAACTATTTACCAAATTATAAGAACATGAATTCAGTCTAAAGTGAATGACAACTGTCTGAATGTGGTGAGTCCAAACTGTCTAAATTAATCAGGTTCAGAAATAACTGAGCTGCATTTTGACGGAAAGTGGTAGATGTGAGGAAATATGGGTCTCTCTTTTTTTATTCTTTTCTGTGTGCCTTTGTAAGTAGCTGAGTAGCTTCTCTGTGCCTCTGTGCTTCCAGAGTTGTACTGGATACAGTTAAGATGGTGTTTTTCAAAGTGCATCTCACAAGCCATTAGTGGGTAATAAAATCAATTTAATGAATCAAAATCATTAAACTTTAAGAAATTAAATAGGATATAGGACAATTGGGTGGCTCAGTTGGTTGAGTGTCTGCCTTGGGCTCAGGTCATGATCCCTGGATCCTGGGATCGAGTCCCACATCAGGCTCCTTGCTCAGCGGGGAGTCTGCTTCTCCCTCTGCTTCTGCTCCGCCTGCTTGTGCTCGCTCTCTCTCTCTTTTTCTCTCTCTCTGGCAAATAAATAAATAAATCCTTTTTTTAAAAAAAGAAATTAAATAGGATGGTAGAACATAAATATAAAGATTAAAAAAGTTACTCACATATAGTAAGAAGTACCTTTGATCAATCTTTTGTTTCAGGTGTAGGGTTGTATGTATGTGTGTTAGATCATAATGTAAAATATATTTGCTTTTTTCTTTAGTTTTATTTATTTGAGAGAGAGCATGCACAAGTGGGGGGAGGGACAGAGGCAGAGGGAGAGAGAGAATCTCAAGCAGACTCCCTACTGAGTACAGAGCCCGACTCGGGGCTTGATCCCAGGACCCTGAGATCATGACCTGAGCTGAAATCAAGAGTTGGACACCTAACTGACTGAGCCACCCAGGCACCCCTCAAATATATTTCTTATAGAGGATCACAATCAAAAAAGTAACACTTGACCATGGTTCTCTACCTCAAATTGGAGGATTTTATCCAAGAGTTATGATACTTTAGTCACATTCAAATTTGCAGACTGTAATTCTCTATAGTTGGTTAGTGACCATCTCAAAGGCAAAACTCAGCAGAAAAAAGAAAGAGGGAAAAAGAGAGTCAAATGGAAACTATTCATGTTCAGTGTCTCCTTGATACCCAAAGATCTTTCTCTCATCAGTAAGAAGTTAAACATATTGCAATTGTGAAATAATGTTTTTCCTCCTTAATTCATGATATTGTCATATTTTCACTGCTTTAACATATTCACAGAAAGGACATCTATTCCTTTCTTTGCTCAGTAGGATCCCATGAGTGGTAAGAAATCAGAGTAACACAACTAATCTAATACTGGTTCTGCAGGTCACAATTTGTCAATATTTAGGCAAAATCCTCAGGAGATATTTGGTATATTCTTCTGATTCCATTCACTTCATAGCTGCACTCCTCTCGTTTGATCCAATAAGACAATCTAATGTAAAAACATGGCAGTCTAGTCTCCTAAGTAAACCTGACCATATCCACCTCTTGATCCATCCATCTCTTTATAGAGCTGAGAAGATTCTGCTTTTTTTGAGCAGGTACCAGATCAGACCGTGGCGGTCAGTGTTAGTAGGCTGCCAAGAGTTCTTGGAGGGTCTCCATAATGAAGCCCTAGGGCATTAATGGTCTCCACAAAGATCCCTCTCCAGTACAAAGGAGATAAAAGGTCTTGGGAAGGAGAACTAATAAAATGTCTCATACAAGCAGCAGTTCTCCAAAACTCAAATCTAGATGCACCAGAATCCTCATGGAGCTTTTCAAACATAGATTCCTAAGCCCCTTACATAGACAGGTACATTAGGCCCATATTCTAATTTGGTAAGCCTGAGATAAGGCTTAGAAATCTGTTTTTTTTTTTTTTTTTTTTTTTTTTTTTTTTTTTTTTTTTTTAAGGATAAACAGCATATATACGGAAACATGTAAAAGTCCTAACTGTATGGTTTGAAGAGTTTTTACATAATGAACATACCAAGGTACCCAATCATATCAAGAAACAGAACACTCAAGCATATTAGAGTCCCTTTCATGTTCTTTCTTGAGACTCTGCCTCTTGCCCTCAACGTTGGCCAGTATCTTGACTTTGGACAGCATAGATTGGTTTTGACTTTTTTTGAACTTGCTATGAATGGAACTATACAATATTTACTTTTCTGTGTCCGGATTTCTTTGCTCAACCTCACGTGAGTTTGTGAAGTTTATGTTGTCACTGTATCTATGGCTTGTTCATTCTCATTGCTGTTCTGATGGTAGACATTTAGGTTCTTTCTAAACAGGGGCTGTTACAAGTAGTGCTGAATGGCCTTTGGTGCACAAACATATGCATTTATGTTAGCTACATATACTGGGTCAAAGACGAGCCATATGTTTACCTTTCGCAGATACTGACAAACAGGTTTTCAATATGATTGCATCGAATTTCCCAGTTGATTTAATGCCAGGTTTGGTAACCACTGAATGAAAGCATGAGCATTTGAAGGCAGCCACTACCCTGACCTCTTTCTACTGCCCCCAATGTACTGGACAGTATCTCACACATGGTAAGAGATCAACAAATAGTGATTTAAATTTGATTTAAATGGATTAAATTACATTTTCCCCAAGTATTAATCGATACGTAAGGAACAACAACACTCTCACTTCACTTTATAGTCTGGTCATCTTTTCTTAGAATTTTACAGAACAGTATTCCAAATGGGACAGTGAAAGAAGACATTATCCCAACCAGAGGTGTCATCTGTTTTCACTTTCTGGAGCTCCCCCCCAGCCAGCCTCAACCAACAGGGTCAATTTCCCTCAGATCCATCTAGAAAAAAGTCTTTAGGGCTACTCCTGGCTTAACTACAGACACATTCTGTGATGGACTGAATGTCTGTGTCCCCCTAGAATTCATACTCTGAGGCTGTAACCCGCAGTGAGGCTGTATTTGGAGAAAGGGTCTCTAAGGAAGTAACTAAGGTCAAATGAGGTCAGAAGGGTAGGGCCCTGATCTGATGAGATTAGAGTCTTAATAAAGCGCTCCCTCCTCCCGGCCCAATCCCACCACACACATAGGCGCACAACAAAGTGGTCACGCGAGGACACAGTGAGAAGGCAGCCAGCAGCAACCTGCAGGCGAGCTCTCACCAGAAACCGACCACACAGGCACCCTGATCACTGATGTTCTCCCCAAGAACTGTGAGAAAATACATTTCTGCTGTCGTGTCAGCCCCAGTTTGTGATATTTTGTTACGGAAGCCCAAGCAGACTAAGACACACCCCCCGTGCAATTTCACAAGCATTCAGTGAGCCTCCTGGGTTGGAACGTCACCTGAAAAATTTAACTAGGTTCCAAAAGAAAAGTGGAAGTTAACTTCCAGAGGCACGCTTTAGCAGATGATTGCAAAGCCATCTGTTCACTGATTTCCAGGGAAACAGCATTCTCATTTCAGCCTCCATCCAGGAGACAGACCCTTCAGAAGCAGGTTTAGGTTGGTCCAAATCCCCAAGTTCCAATACCCAGAGTTGGCAATAAAAGCAAATGATGCTGGCAAGAGCTCCCAAAAAGAATGATTCTATACAGAAAGTCTGAAAATGAGGACCAAATATGCTTATGTCTAAAATACTAACGGGCGATTTCAAAACAATACTCACAGTACAATCCCAGTTTTTTAAAGCCTATTATCTATCGCTGTATTTCCATATACTCATACCTGCAAATAAGAAAAGAAAAAAAAAAGCCTAAATGGGGAAGCAGAGAGTCTCCCATATGTCAATAAGCCTGGAGATCAGTTAAGGCTTTATGGAAGACAATTTGACCAATAGCTTTCAAATTTTAAAATATGCCCTTTGACCCAGTAATTCTAATTCTGGGATTCTTCTTTTTTTTTTTTTTTTTAAGATTTTATTTATTTATTTGAGAGAGAGAGAGAGTAAGAGAGAGCATGAGAGGGGAGAAGGTCAGGGGTAGAAGCAGACTCCCCGTGGAGCTGGGAGCCCGATGCGGGACTCGATCCCGGGACTGCGGGACTCGATCCCGAGACTCCGGGATCATGACCTGAGCCGAAGGCGGTCGCTTTACCAAATGAGCCACCCAGGCACCCTAATTCTAGGAGTCTTCTTACAGATGAATTAGCATCTAAGCTCAACCCCAAATGTATGAAGATGTTTATTGAAGTACTACTGTTAATATATTTTTTTTTAAAAAAGAAAATTTAAATACTCATCAATAATGGAATGGTGAAAATAAATCAGGACAGATTCACACAGTGGAAGACCACACAGACTTCAGTGAGAATGCAAGAGGACGTACGACTGTGGAAAGCTGTCTGTGATATATTGTTCAATGAAAAAAGCAAGTCACAGAGCAATATTTATAGTGTGATCCCATTTGTATAAACCGTATAAACAAACTTCCTGTGGATGACTCTGTGGGGGCAAAAGCACAGGATATAAGTCTGGAAGAATAGCGTTGGTCATGGTTACATCAGAGAGAACAGTGGGATAAAGGGTAAAGGGCATGTATTAGTTGGCTGGAGCCACCATCACAAACACTGCAGCTGGTGGCTTAACCAACAGTAACACACCCTCTTAGTTTTAGAGGCTGGAAGTAAAAGATCAAGGCATCCAGGGGTTTCTTCTGAGGCCCCTCTCCTTGGCTTGCAGATAGCTACCTCTTGCTGGGTCCTCATGAGCCACTGAGCCACCCAGGCGCCCCTCTGCCAGTGGTTTCTAACACTTCTCTCTAATGCTCTTCAATGAACATGTATTATTTTTTAATTAGGAAGCAGAATTAATGTTCTGTTTTAAGAAATACTTTAATGAAATAAATAAGCCTAACACCTTCCCCCTTGAAAGCCTGGAAATCAGACATATTTAGAGAGAGTAACTATCTTTAGAACTGGCTAGTGATCTAGATCTAGATTTAGATCACTAGCCAGTGATCTAGATCTTTTTTTCTTTTTTCCTTTTTCCTTAGAACCCCCCTCTAGTGCTGGTAAGAGTGGATTTCCCAGTGGTGGAAAGCAATCTCAAGTAACAAATAACTGGAAATTTTTATATTTTTCTTTTTGTGGTCATCTAGATCTAGATCTGTGCGTGCATGCCTGGTGTGATTCTAGGTGTTCAAATTTCCTCTTCTGGGAACACCAGTCAGACTGGATGAAGGCCCACCCTAATAGCCTCATTTTTACTCAGTCACCTTTTTAAAGACCCTATGTCCAAAGGTTCACAGTCTGAGATACTGGGGGTGAGGACTTCAACATAAGAATTTGGTGGGGGCGCCTGGGTGGCTCAGTGGGTTAAAGCCTTTGCCTTTGGCTCAGGTCATGATCTCAGGGTCCTGGGATCGAGCTCCGCATCGGGCTCTCTGCTTAGCAGGGATCCTTCCCCCCACCACCGCCTGCCTCTCTGCCTACTTGTGATCTCTCTCTCTGTCAAATAAATAAATAAAATCTTTAAAAAAAAAAAAAGAATTTTGAGGGGGACACAATTCAGCCCATAATAGGGAGACTTCTACATTTTGTCTATATTGTTTCCGTTTTTGTTTTATGGTGAGCATATATTTCCGTTGTAATTTTTTAAACAATAAAAAAAATTGACTGGAAGACAAATGTTAACAGCACACTATTAATAGGAGTTATCTCTAAGGATTATAGGTGATCTTTACTTCCCCTGCCAGTGTTTTTTTTTTTTTTTAATACATTTTAATTTTTTTTAAGATTTTTATTTATTTATTTGACAGGCAGAGATCACAAGTAGGCAGACAGGCAGGCAGAGAGAGAGGGGGAAGCAGACTCCCCACTGAGCAGAGAGCCCGATGCGGGGCTCGATCCCAAGACCCTGAGGTCATGACCTGAGCCGAAAGCAGAAGGCTTTAACCCACTGAGCCACCCAGGCGCCCCTCTGCCAGTGGTTTTTAACATTTCTCTCTAATGCTCTTCAATGAACATGTATTACTTTTTAATTAGGAAGCAGAATTAATGTTCTGTTTTAAGAAATAGTTTAATGAAATAAATAAGCCTAACACCTTCCCCCTTGAAAGCCTGGAAATCAGACATATTTAGAGAGAGTAACTATCTTTAGAACTGGCTAGTGATCTTTAATAATTTACAGTGACTACTACAACGCCTAGTACAGTGTAGTACCTGAGAGGTGATGGGTCTGTCAGTCTAGCTCTCAGGGAGTTCCAGTCTGCACGTAGAGAAGTACAGGAGGGTTTGGACAGAATTTCCTAACAAGGAAATTACTGCACGTTCCCCATGTGGTTATTTGAAGGATGAAGCAATGATGTCTTCCAAAGTGGCATTTACTTTTTTTCTTTTTTCCTTTTTTCCTTAGAACCCGCCTCTAGTGCTGGTAAGAGTGGATTTCCCAGTGGTGGAAAGCAATCTCAAGTAACAAATAACTGGAAATTTTTATATTTTTCTTTTTGTGGTCATTTAATATCAACAGTCTTCTTCCCACTGGGGAACCACTCAGAATTCCTGACTATTCATTCATCCATTGGAATGGAGCAGACTTGGAAATTCCCAACCTCCAGTGCTGTCCGGGATCAATTTGATCAACCTTTCGGGATCAATTTCATCTTGTCAGCCACAGTGGTTCACAGTTACCTGGGCTTTTGGAAACGGGCAGGGTTTCTTTTCCCTCCACAATTTTAGGAGTGGTAAAGTCAAAACAACATTTTGGAGAATGACTGTGGATGGAAGATGAGGGAGTGAATGGCTTCCGGAATTACATCACTGACTATGATGCTCCACAAATTCTTTGGCAATAGCAACATTATATTTACAAATACTTCCTTCCTGTAAAACTAAGCTAAAAGTTGGCTTACATTAGCCATCTCCTAAGTGCTTATTCCAATTCTATCCCAACTCTATTCAAGCTGTGAAAATTAACCATGTTTGTCTACCTGCTGGGTAAAAAGAGTGGGACAGAAAGAAAAATGGTGGACAGCCAAGTGATGAAGAGCTACTGTTTGTTCTCTTTCATCTTTCAGGTGTAGAACCTGTGCCACTTTGTCCCTAGAGAATAAGAAGCAGGCTCTTTGCTGAGTTCTCTGAGACTGGGGAGCTACCTTGTGCTTCTCGATTATCTGAGGGGGTTCCATGTGGGGAACTGAGCAGCACAATTTAAATGAAAGAAGACAGAGAGAGAAAGGAGAGAGGAGGCTGCTGAACAGACGTGGACTAGACCTTGGCTGCTCTTCCTTGTCCCACCCTGGCAAGGAGTGAGGTGAGCCCCTGGTCAGCAATACTAAGTAGTTCTTTACAGTTTTCCAAGCACTTGCACATAAAAGAACTCATCTGGTTTTCTCAACATCCCTGTGTTGAAGCAATGGCCAGTCCATTACAGTAAACACGATTTTGTATCATATCCTATTAGGTTGTCAGGCTTTGGAGCCTCACTATTGGGCTTCAAATTTTAACTCAGCCACTTCCTGGCTGTGTGACCTTAAGTAAGGTAATTAACTTCCCTGTGCCCAGTTTTTCTCATTCATAAAAGGGTGATAGCAATCATACCTACTTCATACGATTGAGGCAAGGATTAAATGAGATAACCCAAGTCCCCAGCATGTGATCCAGCACATAGTAAGCCCTTAATAGATTTTAGCTATTACTTGTTTTTTTTTAAAAAAGATTTTATTTATTTATTTGACAGAGAGAGATCACAAGTAGGCAGAGAGGCAGGCAGAGAGAGAGGGGGAAGCAGGTTCCCCGCCGAGCAGAGAGCCCGATGCGGGGCTCCATCCCAGGACCCGGAGATCACGACCCGAGCTGAAGGCAGAGGTTTTAACCCACTGAGCCACCCAGGCGCCCCTTTAGCTATTACTTGTAATCGATGTTTGCTTGTATGGTTTCTGTCTTGGGTATCATGCCTAGAAACTTCTTTTCTTCCCTAGTATTAAATACTCACTCATATTTCTTTTGATGATCTTATATTTTACATTTAAGTCTTTTTTAAAGATTTTATTTATTTATTTGAGAGAGAGAATGAGAGAGAGCAAGCATGAGAGGGGGAAAGTCAGAGGGAGAAGCAGACCCCCCACTGAGCAGGGAGCCCCATGCGGGACTCGATCTCAGGGCTCTAAGATCATGACCTGAGCTGAAGGCAGTCGCTCAACCAACTGAGCCACCCAGACGCCCCATTTAAGTCTTTTTAAAATTTTGTTTTATTGCGCTAAGAACATTTAACATGAGATCTACCCTCTCAACAAATTTTTAAGTGTAAATATAGTATTGGTAACAATAGGTACAATGCTGTACAGCAGATCTCTAGGATTTACTCATCTTGCTTAACTGAAACTTTCTGCCCACTAATTAGCAACCCCCATTTTCCCCTCCCACATTCCACTCTTTGATTCTATGAATGTGACTATTTTATCTACTTCATCCACATGGAGTCATGCATATGGAAGTACTTGTCCTTCTGTGACTGGCTTATTTCATTTAGCCTAATGCCCTTAAGGTTCCATGTTATGGTCTAAGGTTTTATTTTTCAATCTCAGAATTTATTTGGGTATATGGAATAAGGAAGGAATCTAACTTTACTTTTCATCAAACAGTCACAGGGCATAATATTTTAAATAACAAAACAGTGTAATACACAATTCACAGCAAGACAGTGACAAGGCCATTCTTTCCTAATGAGAGCAGAGCAATTTAATCTTTTAAAGATAATTTTTATATAGAGTGCTCTCCTCAAAAGCTATGAAATTATTAGATTTTATTAGTTCATTTTGATTTCCATCATCTAAAAAAAACCCCACATTTATGTATCTTCTCTAAATATTAGCAAAAGAAGAATACTCCAAAAGGGCATGGCGGTAAAATGAGAAAATTATGGCATGCTGTTGACACCAACTACCTCCTGTCTATGGTTGACAGGAAAGAGCTCTAAAAAATTGGTACTTCCATACAAATAAATTAGAGGACCAGAAAGATAAGTCAAAAGAAAAATAAGAGTAAGAGCATAAACAGGAAGCAAGAATGAAGTTAATCTAAAAATACCACAGTATTTTGTGCATTCGCTATGAATGAGCCACAAGTTATCTCTTTCAACTATCAGTACAGGATCCAACATTATCTCAATCACGTAACACAATGATCTATACAAAAAAGAGCAAGGCAATTAGAGCGTAATACACAGAGGTGGATATTTTTGGTTGGCTTGCCAGAATCTATTCTCCCCTTCATTCTTCCTAAGAGAACCTAGGTTTTGTTCCGGTCTCTACCCCTTCCTCATGCAGCACTTGTAACTTAAGGAATCTGATCCCGGAGGTGGACCCATAGTATAAGCCAACGAGTGACTGGCACAGGAATAAGCACCACCAGTGGCATTCCAGCCCATAAGACACAAGGAGATGGTGGAAAAAGACTTTCGGGAATTTCTTTCTTGATGTTAAGAGAGGGCAGTGAGAAGTGTCTCTTTCCTGCTAAATGTGAAAAGAAGCTGTAGTTGCTACTGGCATCTATCTTGAAACCATGAGGACAGACCAAATATAGGAGAAGAGCCAACAAGATAGTTAAAAAGAAATGGATTGAAAACTCTGATCACACTGCACTTGAAGTCTACACTATTCTAGCCATCTACCCAGATAAGCCTCATTGTTTACTAGTTGGATCCTGGTATCTGACACTTGCAATCCAAAATGTGTTGATAGATACTCCCTCAAGTGTATGAAAACATGCTCTTTTTCCTAAACTAGTCCTCTAAGTCAAATCGAGAGTACATAATAACCATCTCCCATTCAACCATCTATCTCACAAATAATTCTTGAGCATGTATTATCTGCCTACTGTGCTAAGTTCTGGGAACATAATGATATAATGGTGATGTATTAAGTGCTATGAAAGAGTACTTCTACTGTGGGAAGGAGGTCTAACCTATTCTGGGAGCAAGAGGCCTCCATTTGAATTGAGACATGAAGAATGAGGAGACATCTTCCAGAAGAAAGAAAATGGAGGAGGAAGGACATTCCAGGCGGAGGAAAGAGTATACTTCAGACATATTGGGAGTGAAACGAGTCCAGTGGAGCTGGAGCTGGGAGAACAAAGTGGAGAATAGGATGAAATGAAGCCAAGAAATAGAAAGGGGCCTCCTAAGCCACATGAAGGCCTTTGAGCTTTAGCCTAATGGTGACGGTATACCCAAAGAATTTTAAGCAAGAGTGATGTAATATACTTGCACTAAAAAATTCTGACAAGGGGTGGACAGTGGATTGGAAAGGGGCAGTAGCAGATGCTGGAAGCCACATTAGGAGGCACAAGCAGGAGTCAAGTTGACAGATGATGATGAAAAGGACAAGATTGGCAGCTACGACCAAAAAAGAAGTACACCGACAAGGAAAATGTATGGGAAATGTAACCTACAACATTTGCTGATCATTTAGATCTGAAGGATGAAGCAAAGAGAGGAGTAAAGAACAAACCCCAGTTTGTAACTTGTACAACGGGGTCAAAGATGGTGCCACTGGATGAAACCAACAGGCTTGAAGAGAGTAAGAAGTGATAATGAGTTTAGTTTGGAGTCTGTTAAATTTTGTGCAATACTTTATTATGGAAATGTTCAAATATACAGAAAAGTTGAAAGAACTGCACATTTTACATTCATGTATCACCACCTGGGTCCTCTAGTTAATATTGTATTGCATTTTGTTTATTACCTATCAATCTATCTCATTTTTGGATGCATTTCAAAGTAAGTTGCCGAAACGAGTACATTTAACCTCTAAATCCTTTAGCATGCATACTATCAATTAAATATTTGTTTATGGCTTTCTTTTGTTTTTTAAAGAAAGGCAGAATGCCACACGCAGCCCCTCATTTGCATGTGTCTGGAGTCTCAGAAGCTTGACTACCCTACCTTCTCCTACAAATGGACCTGGAGAGCTTGTTGGGAGGTTCTAGCAGGGGAGCACAGCTACTTGTATACCCTTGACCTAAGAATGGTTCTCCTCTATCAGGGAAGGTCATCCTCTTCGACAGAGTTTGCAGTTTTGGGAGGGACGCACATGGAGCGGTGAGGGAGGAGGGGGAAACCTGCCTCACCAGCTAAATCAGCCGCATCAAGCCTGGCGATCAATGGGGTGACAGATGTTGTAGCTGGAGCGCCCTCACATCCTATGGCTCTTCCTGAGATAAAATTTACATGGACCGAAATGCACGTATCTGAGTGTACAATTTGATAAGTTTGGTAAATATACACCTGTGTGACCTAAATCCTTATCGTGATACAGAACACCATCATCACTCTAGAAAGTTCTTTTATGCAACTTCTCAACAATTTCACTCCCCCAAACTCCAGAGGCAACCACTGTTCTGATTATTTTTCACTACTGATTAGTTTTTTGCCTGTTCTAAAATTTCATTAAAAATCAAACCACAGTATTTAATCTCCTGTGTCTGGTTTCCTTCACTTAGCATAATGTTCTTGACATTCATCCATGTTGGTACATGGGTCAGTAACTCATTCCTTTTTATCGCTGACTAGTATTCCAGTTGTATGACTATTACTATTTATTTTCTGTTTGCCCTGTCTATTGTACCTCTTATCCTCTATTCTTGCCCTCTTTTATGTTAATTGAATACTTTCTAGAATTTCATTATAATTCATCTATTGGCTCATTACATATTTCTTTGCATTACTTCCTTAGTGATTGTCCTAGAAATCAGACTCTCAAACTTCTCTGAACTCCACTTAGACTTAATGTAATACTACTTTATGAAAAATGTGTGATTCTTATAACTCTCTATGTGCACTTACCTCCTTTGTTCTTAATGTTATAGTTGTCATTTGTATACATCTATGTTGACATTTGTTTTTTTTTTTTCTTTCAGCACTTTAAGAACACTGGCCTCCATGATTTCTGATGATGTGTCCACAGTAACTGGAATCTTTGTTCCTCTGTATATAACGTATCATTTTCTTCTGAATGCTTTCAATATTTTCTCTTCATTTTTGGTTTTCAAAGTTTGACTATGATACAGCTAGACATGATTTTCTTGGTGTTTATCCTGATTGGAGTTCTTCTTGAATCTTTAAATAATATCTTTTAGCAAATTTGGGGACATTTTTGTTATTTATTTATTTATTTATTTAAATAAATGTTAGTTCCTCTTTTCTCTTTCTTCTCCTTCTGGGGCTTCCAATTACCTATGTTAGACCTTTTGATATTGTTCCACAGATACCTGTGACTAACTCATTTTAAAAATAGTTTTCCTTTCTTTCCTTCAAATCGGATAGTTTTGATTGCTGTATCGTCAAGTTAATTGACTTTTCAACAATTTCTATTCTGCTGTTAAGATGTCCAGTATATTTTATTTATGGTAATATATTTTTTAGTTCTGGAAGTTCTATTTTATTTCATAATTTCTTATTCCTGCTGAGATTTTCCATCTGTTGTTCTATAACGATGAGCACATTTCCTTATCTCCATGAGTTACTATAATAGTTCCATTCGGTGTTTTAAAATATTTATCAGCTAAATCCAACATAAGTCATTTTAAGGTTGGTG
Organism: Potos flavus; assembly: GCA_028534135.1. Taxonomy (NCBI): domain Eukaryota; kingdom Metazoa; phylum Chordata; class Mammalia; order Carnivora; family Procyonidae; genus Potos; species Potos flavus. Next base: position 75,568,121 of record CM052892.1, on the reverse strand, counting down.
TACATTGATTCTTTTTTTTCTTAGTAGAGAATCACATTTTCCTATTTCTTTGGAAGTCTAGAAATTTGGATTTTATGTGGACACTATGAACCTTGTAGAGGCTCTTGATTTTGTTATATTCCTCTAAAGAGTATTGATCTTTTTTTTTTTTTTTTAAGATTTTATTTATTTATTTGACAGAGAGAGAGATTACAAGCAGTCAGAGAGGCAGGCAGAGAGAGAGGAGGAAGCAGGCTCCCGGCCGAGCAGAGAGCCCGAGGTGGGGCTCGATCCCAGGACCCCGAGATCATGACCTGAGCCGTAGGCAGGGGCTTTAACCCAACGAGCCACCCAGGTGCCCCAAAGTGTACTCTCTAGAGTCTTTTTTTTTTTTTTTTTTAAAGATTTTGTTTATTTATTTGACAGAGAGATCACAAGTAGGCAGAGAGAGAGAGAGGAGGAAACAGGCTCCCTGCTGAGCAGAGAGCCCGAAGGAGTATTGATCTTTTTTGTTTGATCAGGCAATTAACTTAGCTGAGCTCCATGTCTAAACTCTGCCTTTTCCTGCATGGACAACAGCTAAAATCTCTCTTTAATACTTCTAGCCTCAGCTAGTCTTGTTGGAGTCTACCTCAAGTAAAGATGTCAAGTAAGTGGTTAGTTAAATATGTGGATTTAGATCTCAGGAACAAAATTTGAACAAGAGATGAAATATTGAGAGGAATAAACATATAGATGGTAGGTGAAGTCAAGAGCTGTCATAACACAGACTGAGTAGCTTAAAACCACAGAAATTTTTTTTCTCACAATTCTGGAGGCTAAAAGTCTGACAGCAAAGTGTTGATAGCTTTGGTTTCTTCTGATGTCTTTCTCCTTGTCTTATAGATGGCCATCTGTGTCAAAATTTCCTCTTCTTATAGGGACACTAAATTCCCAGAGTTAGCATCAGATCCCACAGCTTAGTGGTCAGTCTGCCACCATTTCAGACACTAATCAAAGTCCTAGGGCTCCCATACCTCTGAGCAACCTGCTACAAATGGGTAGTGCCCACAAACCCCTCTTCAGGTTTGATAATTTGCTGAAATGGCTCACAGAACTCAAGAAAGCACTTTTCTTACTAGTTTCTTATAAGGGTTACAAATGGAATGCCAGATGAAGAGGTACATAGGGTAAGGTCCAAAAGGACCTTGAACAGGAGCCTCAACGTGAGGCAGGAATCTATCAAAATCCTAGAGAAGAACATAGGCAGTAACCTCTTCGACATCGGCCATAGCAACTTCTTTTAAGACATGTCTCCAAAGGCAAAGGAAACAAAAGCGAAAATGAACTTTTGGGACTTCATCAAGATAAAAAGCTTCTGCACAGCAAAAGAAACAGTCAACAAAACAAACAGGCAACCCACGGAGTGGGAGAAGATATTCGCAAATGACATTACAGACAAAGGGCTGATATCTAAGATCTATAAAGAATTCCTCAAACTCAACACCCAAAAAATAGATAATCACGTCAAAAAATGGGCAGAAGACATGGACAGACGCTTCTCCAAAGAAGACATACAAATGGCTAACAGACACATGAAAAAATGTTCATCATCACTAGCCATCAGGGAAATTCAAATCAAAACCACATTGAGATACCACCTTACACCCGTTAGAATGGCCAAAATTAACAAGACAAGAAACAAGTGTTGGAGAGGATGTGGATAAAGGGGAACCCTCTTACACTGTTGGTGGGAATGCAAGTTGGGGCAGCCACTTTGGAAAACAATGTGGAGATTCCTTAAGAAATTAAAAATAGAGCTACCCTACGACCCTGCAATTGGACTAATGGGTATTTACCCCAAAGATACAGATGCAGTGAAAAGAAGAGCCATATGTACCCCAATGTTCATAGCAGCAATGGCCACCATCGCCAAACTGTGGAAAGAGCCAAGATGCCCTTCAACAGACAAATGGATAAAGAAGATATGATTCATATATACAATGGAATATTACGCCTTCATCAGAAAGGATGAATACCCAACTTTTTTATCAACATGGATGGGTCTGGAGGAGATTATGCTGAGTGAAATAAGTCAAGCAGAGAAGTCAATTATATGGTTTCACTTACTTGTGGAGCATAAGAATAACATGGAAGACATTGGGAGAAGGAAAGAAAAGTGAATTGGGGCAAATCGGAGAGGGAGACAAACCATGAAAGACTGGGGACTCTGAGAAACAAACTGAGGGTTTTGGAAGGGAGGGGGGTGGGGGATGGGTGAGCCTAGTGGTGGGTATTAAGGAGGGCATGTATCGCATGGAGCACTGGGTGTGGTGCATAAACAATGAATCTTAGAACATTGAAAAAATAAAAAATGAAAAAAAATAAATAATGAAAATTTAAAAAAACAAAAAACAAAAAAACGAACAGGAACCTCTGTCCCCAGGGAGTTGGGAATACAGCACACTCCTGGCATATATATGTGTTCACTAACGTGAAAGTTCTCCAAACCCCATAGTTAGGGGGTTTTATGAAGGTTTCATTACATAGGCATGATTGATTAAATCACTGGCCATTGGTGATTAACTCAATTTTAGCCCCTCTCACCTCCTTGGATGTTAGATATAGGTGGAGGGAGGCTGAAATTTCCAACCCTTTAATCATGCCTTGATCTTTCTGACAACACATCCCCATTCTGAAGCTCTCCTGGGGTTGCCATCCATCAGTCATCTCATTAGCATACAAAAAAGACACTGTTAGGACTCAGATAAGTTCTTAGGGCAGGAACCAGCAGGGACAAAGACCAAATAGATATTCATTATATCACAATATCAGAACCACGTTCATTGATTGGAAATCTCAGCATTGTTAAGGCATCAGTCCTCCCCAAATTGGCCAACAGATTCAGTGTAATCAGAATAAAAAAATCCTAACAGGCTAATTTTTGTAGAAATTGACAATCTACTTTTAAAGTTTATATGCAAATGAAAGAGTTGTAGAATAGCCAAAATAATCTGGGGGGGGGGGAACCAAAACAAAGTTGTAAGATATCAAGTACTGTATTTCGAAACTGTTAAGAAAAAGAAATTTTTCCCTCATGTGCACCTGAGACATGACATCTGTTTCCCACACACCAAGGCATCTTTTGTGCAGTAAGAGAACATCATTGAGATAACTCAAGAGTCAAAGCCTTCCCAGAGATGCAAGTTGTGATGTTATTGTATCATCCACAGCAGAGAGCAGAGCCAATAAAAAGTTCTTGATCTCGGAAGAAAATTACTAGCCTACTGTAGGTTGATTTTCCAATTCTGTTCACCTTAATCCATTATTTCTCAAAGCATCTTACTTGGTAATTGTGTTTCACAAAAAGGAAAAGTAAAGGGCGCCTGGGTGGCTCAGTCGTTAAGCGTCTGCCTTCAGCTCAGGTCATTATTCCAGGGTCCTGGGATCAAGCCCCGCCATCCGGCTCCCTGCTGGGTGGGAAGCCTGCTTCTCCCTCTCCCCCGCTTGTGTTCCCTCTCTTACCATCTCTCTCTCTCTGTCAAATAAATAAATAAAATCTTTAATAAAAAAAAAAGAAGAAAAGGGAATTCTTTTTTATTTTTTACGATTTTTAAAATTTTATTTATTTGAGAGAGAAAGAGAGAGAGCACCCAGCGAAGGGGAGGGGCAGAGGAAGAAGGAGAAGCAGACTCCCTACTGAGCACAGAGCCTGACTAAGGCCTGATCCCAGGACCCTGGGATCATGACCTGAACCAAAGGCAGATGCTTAACTGACTGAACCACCCAGGCGTCCTAGAAAGAAGGGAATTCTTTTTTAAGATTTAATTTATTTATGTGAGAGAGAGAGCGCATGCAAGCAGAAGCAGGGGGAGAGGCAGAGGGAGAGGCAGAGGGAGCAGCAGACTCCCTGCTAAGAAGAGACTCTGACTTGGGGGCCACATCCCAGGACCCTAGCCCAGGAAGACACTTAATCAGACTGCCACCCAAGAAGGGAATTCTTAACCAAATAAATTTGGAGATTGCTGAGTTCAACAAATTTTTATTTACTGCCACAAAACTTCCCAGAATCTTTAATATGCTAATGTGTACTGTAAGTCTCCAAGATGGCAGAGGATAGACCTTTGTGTTTGAAACCCTTTTAAAAATTCATTAGTGTTCAGTGGAACAACATACTTTGAGAAATGCTATCTCAGCTCAATGGGAAAATATTGCAAATATAAATTTATTATTTATTTTCTGACTCAAGAAGGAAGAGCTAATCATCAAGCTTATTAAGGTAAGCCTTATATTTTAGGTGATATGAAGCATCTACTTTTTAACAACAACAACAAAAATCCATAGACTGAGAAGCTGAGATGTGCTTTCTTCTAAATATTTGTGTAAAATAAATAAATAAATAAATAAATATCTGTGTGAAGTTGGGCCAGTATTGCTTTAATCCCTTCTAATCCAATTGGTTTCCTAAAGTCGTAAAAGCAGAAATCCCCTAGTCACAGAGTTCTTTGTGATGGCAAAATAGAATGTATTTGAATAACACAGAATTAAAGAGAATACAAATGCTAGGATGGAAATCCCCAGGCTGTCTGGTTAGAAATTCCCTGCAATTATCCTGGTTCTTGCTCTTTGAGTACTAACCACAGTATGACCTTGGGCTTGGTTCCAGCGTCCCCACAGGCAGAGCGAGCTCAAAAGTGCACGTTGCTGGGCAAAGCCACTAGGGATGGGACAAACCAGCAAAGACAAAGAAGGGTCAACTTTGTGGGCCTTCCCACCCACAGCTGCACTCCCTCACATGTCCCTCCTCAACCAGGCCTATAGGAGTTGTATAGGAGTTGTAGTTGTGTGGAAAAAGAAGCAGGGGAGGATCTTTAAAGCACCTACAGTTATAAAACCCCAAAATAATCCAGATGATTAGTCCTAGAAGTAGAATTTGAAGGAAGGCTGAAGAGTTGGTGAGAGTACATGCTCCAAAATATCTTTCACCATATTTTTTCATTTTATCTTGTTCTAGTGAATCTCACTAATTAAACACTCATTTAATGTACATTCGTTTTAGAAAATTGGAAAGATCTCTAGTAAGGCCAAACAGCTATTAAACAACCTTCTGGAGTGTGAATTTACTCAGTCAGGGTACTTTCTTCTTAACACTTGAAATTACCTGCACTGGGACTAGGGCTGTGATTGGCAGTATAGGGAGGGTAAGACCTTTGGTGGGGAGGGGCTTGCATGTCACCAGAGGAGGGCGTGGTGAAGAACAGGTATAGAGTAGACACTCACGCAGGGACAAAGAAGTTCCAAAATGGAAGCGCAAAAAAGGAGGATGCTAAAGACAAATTATCCAATTCCACATGCCTCCTAAGGCCTATCCTTCTCCCATGTCTTCTTCCTCCCTCCTACATCTTCTGCTGTCCTGCTCAAGGGAACAGGAAAGCTGGGACCAAAGTTAGGCTAGATTGTGAGTAAATTTAGTTTTTATAAGTTAATCTAACAAGCTAAAAACCACCTCCCATTATGATGGCTAAGCACATTCCAAATTCCTAAGGGCCTCTTCACAAGAGAAACCTTCTGGGATATAATCCGTCCATCAGCTGGGAATTTCCAATAACATCCCGTCAATATTGACTAGGTGCCTACGATGTGCAGGCCTTGCTAAGTGCCAAAGGTACAACAGAGAGTAAAAGACACTATCTCTATTCTCATAAAGTTAACCATCATATTCGTATTTCAAAGGTCACTCCGAGGCGGGCGCAGCAAGTAGTTCGGAGGGAAACAAGACTGGAGCCAGAAGATCAGTTAGGAGGCCCCTTCAGAAATGCAAGGAAGAACTTGGTCCTCAACCTTCATTTCGGAGTGGAAGGCATCAGCAAGACAGTAGTCATATATTTTCAGTGGAATTTGTACTTTGATTAGTGGAATAATGGGCTCTCTGTGTCTCTAGGATTAAAATGAATAACTGGTTTGGTTTTAATATTCTACACCAACACCTGTCAGTCTTTGGTTGAGGGCTGCTCCCTCTCTAGACTTCATGCAGAAGGTCCAGGTGCTAGCTGTCGGAGGCACTGCCCCATAACTACAGTGATAAGGGCAGGACAGTGTGATCAGGGCATATATATCTGCTACCCTTCCCCAGTGGGGGTGGGCAGTGACTTCTAGATCCCTCCGTGGATTACAGGAAGACCATGAAACTAGGGACAGCGTCTTAGGCCCATCTACTTAGACACCTCTCTCAGCCATTTCTAACCACCTATCTAGGTATTCCACATGCTCTGATGACCCACATTTTGAGAAACACAGCTCCAGTCCTATGCATAGCGTCTAGCGAAAGTAAAAACTGCTGAAAGAACGGATATAGAGTTCGTTTGTGCAACAGCATATGTTCATATTCTCCATCATGTCTGTCTTCATTTCAGTTCTTAATTATCTCTCCTCTTAATCATGTGACTTGGTTTTGGCCAGTGGACATTAGCAAACATGACGCAAGTGGAGACCTGATAAGGTTTTGAGCATTGCAGCTTTCTCTCTTAGAAAACTGCCACTGTCATGTGGGGAAGCCTGGTCCAGACTCCTTGAGGATGAAAGACCAGAGAGAGAGCAGCCCAGCTGTCCGGGTCATCCCAGCTGAGTCCAGCATGCAGGGGACCTGCCATCTGAATGCAATCTCATGAGAGAACCCAGACAAGACCAACAGAAGAACCACCCAGCCCTGCCATATGATAGTAAGAAATAATTGTTGTGTAAGCCGAAGTTAGGCATGTTTTGTTATGTAGCAACTGGTAACTGAAAGGTATGACTTGTTTTCGAGGCCCTCCTCTGACTATCATGGAAGAGCTCCATTTTAGTCCTGAAGGTCTTTGGCCAACTGTTCACACTGCTATGCCTAGGTCTACCATGCAAGAAGGAAAAGCATGAGCTCTTGAATCTACCTTCCACAATCGGAGCCTTCTGGACTACGTAGCTTTGGAAATTTACTTGACCTATTCAGGCATCGGTTTTCAGCCTTAGAGCAGTGTTTCTCAAAATGTGATCTACTTGCATCAGAATTACCCAGGGTTTTGTTAAAAAGTAGGTTAAGCAGCTATTCTTATAATAGCCCCGAACTGGAAATAATGTCAACATCCATCAGCTGGTGAAAGGATATATATATTCATACAGTGAAATACTTTCCAGTAATTAAAAAAAACCACTATTGATATACTGAGCATGGTTGATTAATTGCCTGCGAATTTTAAACTGGGCTAGTTCCTTGAATGAAGGAGATTAAAAACTGGGAGGGTATAAGGAAACCACTTTCTTCCCACAGGGTAGACTAAGAAGCAAAGAAAGGGGGATTTCAGAGAGAGAAAAATGTAGCATCTTAGCAGAAAGAAGCTGCCTGGATCTGATCGCTTCAGGTTCCCTTCAGAGGCCCAGCTATAAGCCTGCCTTGCATTCTGTGAGACACTCCTGCATCCTTTCAACAAATTCCCCCTTTCTTCTTTAAACTGACCAGACTTATATAGTGGAATGTAGCACTGTCTGAAGACATAAAGCCTTAGATTCCATCTTGCCTAAAGCTAGATCCATCCAATCCTAAAGTGTCCGGTTATGTCGGCCAATAGATTTCTTTTATGTCTTTATTTAACCCAGTTCGAATTGGGTTTCCATTCCCTGCAACCCAAACAGCCCTGGCTTAAATAAGTTCATTCGTATTATTACTTGCCACCAAAATCCCCATGATGAAACAATATATACAAATATGGGATCTTATATGGGATTTTATAAAGTCTCGGAGTTTAGACAACTATCCCTGTAGAATTAACAAGACCACTGTTCTGGCAGGGGCTTCCAAGTAGCCCCCATAACTTCTCCAGGTCCACCTGCTGTAGGTCCTTCAGCCTTTGGTCTCCCTCATGGGTTGAACTGTGTCTCCTCCACCCCCCAAAAAAAGAGAGATTAAAGTCCTCCTCCAGGGGCGCCTGGGTGGCTCAGTGGGTTAGAGCCTCTGCCTTCGGCTCAGGTCACGATCTCAGGGTCCTGGGATCAAGCCCCGCATCGGGCTCTCTGCTCAGCAGGGAGCCTGCTTCCCCCTCTCTCTCTGCCTGCCTCTCTGCCTACTTGTGATCTCTCTCTGTCAAATAAATAAATAAAAACCTTTAAAAAAAAAAAAGTCCTCCTTCAGTACCTCAGAAGGTGAGCTTATTTGGAAATACGATTATTGAAGATGCGATCAGTTAAGATGAAGTCATACCACAAGGGGGTGGGTCCCTCATCCAATATGACTGGTGTCCCTATATGAACATAGCCACATGAAGACAAGAGATCCAGGGACAACAACATGTGAAGATGGAGGAGGCATCTCCAAGCGGGGAAAACCAAGGACCACCAAGCAAGGACAGAGGCATCTGGAAGGGATTCTCTCTCAGAAGGGACCAAATTTGCCAATACGTTGATTTTGGACTTCCAGCCTCCAGAACTGTGAGTGAAGAAATTCCTGTTATCTGAAGCCACCCGGAGTGTAATACTTTGTTACGGCAGCCCTAGGCCACAAATACAGTCCCCAAACCAGGAAGTGCTGTCCGGGTAATGGCTGCTGGTACAGAAATTGCTGCCTTCACTACCTGATAAGAGGGTTGTAGTTTTCTTTAGGTCAGAACAACTGTCCTTAGACCACCTTCCTACTCCACTACTCCCCTTTCAGTTTGTTTTCTTCCTGCTCTAGGGTAACTGGAGACCTAGATGGAAACTCTGATAGGGTGGCCGTAGTCAACTCCAATGGAATTGAGTTCAGAGCCCAGTTTCCAAAGGACTCAAACATCTAAGGAAGTGGCATTCATGATTCGCTGCAAGGTGGGAGATGGAGACAGTGAGAATCACACGCCTTGGCAGAGCCTGGGGCAAGACAGGCGCCCCACGCCTGATACCGAGGCCCCATTCCCTGCCTGTGTCCGGACAATGTGTATGCTAACCACCCTGGAGAACGTGGGACTCTCCTTCTCTTTTCCCAACAGCCAGCCCCACAACCCAACACTACCTCTGGATAGCCAACCCAGAGCACAGGAAAGGGAGGGAGACGGCGGGCTGGACAAGAAAGCGAAGCACACACAGAGCCTGGTATCTCCATCCCTAGGAGCCACACACAAAAGACCCCAGCGGGGCTACCTATTCTCTGCAGCAAACTCACAGAAGATGGGGACGACTTAGCTCAGCACTGACACAGGATGAAACGCACCCAGGCTAAGACTATGCAGTCCTGCTGACAATGGAGTCTCAACAAGCTACAAGAGACATTCAGAAGATGAGCTGGGAATTGTTACCCAAATATTTTCTCCTCTGGAGTGTTTCTTCTGAAAAGACCATAATCCCCTTTCTCATTCACCAACTCCTCACTGTGCCTGCTGGGAGGCCCTTCCACCCTGGATACTCTTGCCCTCCAACTAATTGTGGGAGGAGCTGCTGAGTGCATTTTCAGGCTCTGTCAAAGGGTGGGGGAGAGGGGATGGGGAGCCATTTTTCTACAGACAAAGAATAACCTAAAGAGCAACAAGGAGCGAGTTGTGGTTTTAGGAAAAAAAAAATCTCCTCCTAGGAGATGTTAAGATACCTGATTCCCAGCAACGGCTCCATTAAATTGGCATTTATTGATTTAATGTTCAAGTGAAGTCGGTGCCAAGGAGTAGAGCAAACTGTTCTTATCCTTTAGTCCACAAGGGTTTTAGTGACCAAAATTCCACAGGCAAGTGAATCAAGGTCAGGCTTCTCTGTATGATGCAAGCCTCACCCAACCAGCAGCTTCGTCCCGCCTCCCCTCCCCCCACCCCTTGCCCTGCCCCTGCCCCTGCCTCAGTGTCCTGTCTAGCCCCCACACTTCCCTTCACTCATCTGAAGCCCAACCTGCTGTCAACTTCTAGAAATCTCTGGGTATCTGGATCTAGGGAAGCTGTGGAGTAAGATCAGACCACATCAGATTCCTCCCCAGCTTAAGAAAGGTTAGTTTATTCTACGCCACCAAAGATGGTTCTTCGGTGGAGATTGTCATGGAGGAGAGAAATGAAATCCTGGGTTTGGAGCTGTTGGGTTTGTTGGGCTTTTTTGTCTTGTTTTGGTTTTGGTTTTTTTGCATTGCTTTCAGCTTTGGATATGGCGCTTAAAAATGTGTCAAACCTTGAGACTGGAATTATCCTTAAGGACAACCCACTCCCATACCATACCACATGCCAACATTGCTGTAGGCCCAGTGGAAATTCAGTCAAAAGACCCCAGGGGAACACACAGTAGAGTTTTTGCCCAGATGCTCTGTCTCCAGCATTCTTCCACACTCCCATTCCCCCTCCCTGACCCTCTGGGATTCTCCTTCTAGTGCCCATCCCTTGATGGTTTGGAGTCTCATTTTACTCCAGGTACATCTCTTTTGCACTTTTCTAAAGGAAATAGGAAATAGGAAAGAAAAAAAATGACTCCATTTTATCCCCCTCACTATCTCTTTTTTTCTTGCAGACTCTGTAAGAAGAAACTCAGTGGCCCAGAACCCTCAGTGTCTTTAGTGGCCCAGAACTATAGCGTCTAGGTAGGAACGATTCAGGAAGTATACATCCATGGCCATGGTCAGTCCGGTCACTGTAGACTTCACTCAGTACAAGAGAAAAAGAAAGGGGCACCTGGGTGGCTCAGCGGGTTAAAGACTCTGCCTTCAGCTCAGGTCATGATCTCATGGTCCTGGGATCGAGCCCCGCATCGGGCTCTCTGCTCAGCAGGGAGCCTGTTTCCCCCTCTCTCTCTGCCTGCCTCTCTGCCTCCTTGTGACCTGTCTCCTCTCTGTCAAATAAATAAATAAAATCTTTAAAAAAAGAAAAAGAAAAAACAAAGTAAAGTAAAGGCGAGAATAGACCCAGGCCCCTTCTGGGAAGCAATCAGCAGAGGGAGAGAAAAGCAAGAAGGGGAATTCCAAGAACAACTGGGGCCACCAGACATTCTCACATCCGTGGGGTGAAGGACATCCCTGCTTATGCAAATGAACAGCATCGTCTTCTAAGTAATCACCTGGGAAGGCGACAACCTTATTTCAACAAAGAAACTCTTTGTAATAAATATTTAGGAAGCTCTATGTTGCCTTTAGAATTTACACTTTGTTATTCTAGACGTTCTCAGCAACTGCAAATCCTTTCAGGACATATTTGATGACAGGAACACATCTAAAGTCATTTGGAGTAAAGCCTAACTAATAAGCTGGGCAATTACCTTTTAGGTCATCATCTAGGTGTGGCTGGTTTAGTCATCATTTTTCTCTTGCGCCCTGCAAAACTGCCCAGAAGGGAGGCCAGGCTGGTAGGGCAGTGGTCACCATGGCCACCACTCAATGGGCGTTGACAGTGTTCAATCCAGTGTACTAAGTACTACTGACTAGCAGGGTCAGTGCCACTGGGAGGAAAAAGTCCTTAGCCTCTGAAGACCTTGACTTTTCTGGGTGTGTGGCAACCTTGTGCTTGGGGCCTGAGTCTTTCCTCCAACCCCCATCTCCCACCCAGTTCCCCATCAGAGGTACTTTGCCAGTCTTCCTCGAACCCTGCGATCAAGGCCAAGAGTAATTCCCCCCAGATACCCCCCATTCCCCCTGAAGCTCAGAGCCCCGCCCCATCTTAAACCACTCCAACAACAGAAAATAGATAAACCAAAAAATGAACATCCCCTCCCCAATCTCACATGCCTAGGCTACTCCTGTTAACGGCCTAGTGTTCCCTTCTAGACGGTTTCTCTTGGGGGACTCTAAAGCATGCTCTTTTACCTAAATTAATATACATATCTGGAATGCTCGAGGGAGTCCCTTGCTGTAGCTACACTGGCACACCTCTGCAGAGCTGTAAGCAGGTTGGGACAAACTGTCTTCAATCCTAAATCTGGAGATCTCTCAGTCCAGCTCCAACCCATACCAATCTCAGTTCCAGTGGGATCCAGGTGGGCTGTGGGACAAGCAAAGCTGTGCTGCTGGGCTTGCCCAAGAGCCAAGTGGCAGGGTTAGCAGTACTTGCTGGCCAACAGCCAGGAGTGTAGGGCCACGTTCTGGTCTGAACTCTGTCCTGGGCTGAATCCCTCTGCTCTCCTGCCTACTCACCTGGTGAAGACAGAGTTGGAGTAAGAGTGAGCCAGTTGGGAAGGTGCCCGGGGAACCAATCCATAATGTAATGAAATAGGGAAAATTGTATGGATCAGCACTCTGCTCAGGGATTGGCCTGAATGTTGTTTAAAGCAATATTTTGATTAACTGCAGGGTGCTATGGGGACATAAGGACATTTCTATAGTACGTGTCTGTTGGCTTGGTCTGCCCAGCATCCATTTCCTTGTCTTTTGGCACAAGAAATCAGTTTCCTTGGGGAACCACCTCCCCACGTTCAGTGCATGTGGTTTGAGAGCGGGACTCTTCCAGGCTCTAGGTGCTGGCATGTGACCAAAGCATGCCACACAGCAACCAATCTCTCTGGTTATAGTAATTGATTACTGTTTGGGCAAATGATCAAAGTCAATTCCATGATACTCAACTCTTTGGGGCTACTTTTGAGAACTGTTAAGACTCTTTCTATCGGGGCAGCCAAGAACTCCTAAGAGCCTCTTGCCACCAACAGTGGGGAAATCTTGCTAGGGAACAGGGCAAGAGACGGACCAGAGACAGGGGACAAAAGTGATGAGTCTGGATGACATCAGTTAAGCCTCAGGACCCAGCTAGGCCCAAAGAGAGATGCAGCCCTGGCCTTTTCCTTTAAATCAGTCAATACATCCCCATTTTTGCTTAAGTCTGATGTTTCCAGTCAATTATACTCAGGAAACACAAAACATCCTAGTTAGTATGACTTCCTAAGTCAACAAAGATGATAAAGCTGGGCTCTAGTTCCACTGAGATGTGGAAATCTGGGGTGCTCCTTTTCTACCCTCCCCTCACGGAAGGCTCATCTGCTCATCTCTAAATAAATACTAAACAAATATTTAAATAATACTCATTTGAAAGAGCACCAAGGTATGGCCTGGCCTGCTAGAGACGCTCATATATCATGGTTCAGAGCTAGGAACCACAAGTTCTGTGTGCATATTCCATCTCTCTACTCATCGTGGGGCCTTGAGGTCATCTCACAGCTTCCGTAAGTCTGAATATAAGTCCTGTGAGGCTGACGTAAGTTTGAGGAAGTGTTCAGAAATCCGTATGACAGTGACAATTGCAAATCAGGGCAAATCTGAACACCTGCCACCTTGGAAGGCTGAGGGTTTGTGGAGGAAAACATCCTGAGGGAAGAAAGCAGCCCGTGATCTCAAAAAGAGGAGGCTCAGCTTGGACAACATTTCAGTTCCAGCAGATCAGTGATGCCGAATGGAACTTCACCTGTCTGAATGACAACCGAGAACGTCCCAATAACTGAACTGACCTCCAGTCTCCCCCACTTCTCTCTCTCCTCACCTACCCGACACAAGCAAACATTCTGGAACATTCCAGAATAATCACATGACCGAAGTAGGTAACCGGTATCCTCACTACTGAGGATAACATAATTATACAATGTTAACAGTCATTCCAGATTTTTCAAGAAAATATGGGAACCTCAGTTCTTTTAAACATCTAAAATTTTCACATACCTGTTTTCTCCACAATAGAATCTGTTGGTTGAGAAGGTATTTAATGGAACAAGAACGAATTCAGTAGGGACACCTCGGGGGCTCAGTCGGCTGAGCGTCGGACTCTTGGTTTCAGCTCTGGTTAATCCCCGTCCTGGGTTCGGGCCCTAAGTCAGTCTCGCGCTCTGTGAGGAAGCCGCTGGGGATTCTCTCTCCCTTTCGGCCTCCCTCGGCTCCGCCCTCCATTCGTGCGCATGCGCAAGCACGAGCGCAGGCGCGCGCGTAAGGCGGCGTTCACCCGCGCCACGGTGGCTCAGTCATTAAGCAGCTGCCTTCGGCTCAGGTCCTGAGCCGGGAATCCTGGGATCGAGCCCTGTATCGGGCTCCCTGCTGGTTGGGAAGCTGGCTTCTCCCTCTCCTACTTCCCCCAGCTTGTATTCCTTCTCTCGCTGTCTCTCTTGCTGTGTCAAATAAATAAACCTCTGAAATCTTAAAAAAAAAAAAAAAAATGAATTCGGTAATGCTTTACACAATGAATCTGTATGTTATCCATAACAGCAATAGTGCTTAACATTTGGAAAGAGAGTCAGACAAGACTGCGCCAGTCCTGTTATGTGTTCAGTGTTCACGGTCCTCTTGGGGCTAAGGATTCCTGGCAAATGAATAAGACAAGTAGGACAGCCCCTGAGGCACTAGGGCCGCCCACCCACTGCTGTCCTCCCAGCAGCCCCCCGAGTTTTGCCAAAGCTATTTTCTTGGTATTTTTTTTTAGAAAGTTTTTTTTTTTTTAAGATTTTATTTATTTATTTGAGAGATCACAAGTAGATAGAGAGGCAGGCAGAGGGAGAGCGGGAAGCAGGCTCCCTGCTGAGCAGAGAGCCGGATGCAGGGCTCCATCCCAGGACCGTGAGATTACGACCTGAGCTGAAGGCAGAGGCTTTAACCCACTGAGCTACCCAGGCGCCCCTTTCTTGGTATGGTTAAGAGGCGCTCGCTTGCCTCATGCTCCTTCAGTCTGAGGTTAGGCTGAATTCCACTTCCCTTTGCACTCCTCTTCTTCAGGTAGGTGGACAGGAAGTTCAAGTGCTCTTTGCTACCGCCTACTGTGGGTCAAATTCAGGGCTCTGGTTGAAACCTTGCTGCTCTTTCACCTTCAGTGAACTCCCAAAAGACAAAACTCAGGGCTGCAAACAGCACCCACTCAGGATGTCAGGAGCTGCAAAAGCTTATCGTTGACATACAGGATCAGCTGCTTTAGAAAGCACTCAGGTAAGTTCCACATTTTAGAGAAGATGTTCGGGGAATATCAGGGCAGGCTCTTTCCTGGAGAGCCCATTAGCAGAGGAGCAGGGCTGGCAGGGACTTGTTTTAGGTTTCCTTTAAGAGTCTCCTTTTAAGCTCACTTAAAAAGCCCAAGCCTTCTCCCCCTTCCTAGGTCCAATGTCTCAAAAACACTATCTTCACATGTGCTGGTAGGTGATGCCGCCGTCAGAGTTCTTTGAATATCCAGATGTTTGGGAGCTCAGGCTGGCCTAAGAGTTTGGCCAATCATTTCTCCACAGTCCCCCCTCCCTGACCGATTACCAAGACTTGAGCTATCAGCCACAAAGCCCTGGCACTCTCCCTGGACCCCCAGTCAGGACTTCTACACGCATCGTCTGACCTCTTCTTCTGGAGAGCTCATGAGCTTTACTGCCATGTTAAGGTTCTGAGCCAAGAAATAAGGAACTGTCAATGCAAAGCTCAAGAAACCAGGGACACCCTAATTATGACATGATGGGAAAAGAATCCCCTCCCATCCCCATACCTGACCCTTCTAATTCTCTGAAGCCCAGACAAGAAGAAAAGATGGTACAGGGATGGGTGGGGCTGGTGGCCACTGCTTTGAAGCTCATGTGTGTGGGTGACTGACACAGTAAGGCTGGGCCAAGGGTTATACATGACTCTATTTCCCACCAGGGACCCCAAACTGCTCAGCTTCTCACAAATACTCCAATCAAGAATGGAAGAGTTGATCTTTTCCTAAAAAATATCCTAAAAATATACCAGAAGACCAGGAACACACAAAGTATGACCTGCAGAATAAAAGCACTATATGTAATACTTTTTTTTTTTTTTTTTTTGCCAGGTATGGAGTCCCGTGGTCAAGTCAGCTTGAAAAGTGATAGAATGAACAAACACAGTTTCAACTGCAGGACTTCTCAGAGTCTTTGCTAAATTAATGCACGCTGTGATGCTTCAGACCTGGGCTGGAAATTATAGTGATGTCTACACCTCTAATAATCCTTTCCAGGGGAAGCATCTCAGAATGCCAGTGTACTGAAGAGCATGCTCTGGAAAGTGCTACAGTGGACCAGATCTAGTCAAAGTGTTCTGTAGTCAGCAGAGGGAGACAACTCTGACGGATTTTTTTTTTTTTAAGTATTGGGCAGAGACAGTCTCTGTCCACCATAGTTGCTGAGAGAATAGAATATTCAAGAGAATGCCTGCAGGAGGAGGACAACACTGAAGAAAGCAGGCTGAGATGGGAGAGAGCTGAATTCTAACATCATGGTTTCTCAGGTGGGTCTGGGTATGCAGTAGCTCTAGGATCCAACAGCCCTGAGGCAGAGCCCACCTTTTCAGTTCACCCTGACTGCACAGATCCTAGCTCGCCACCCTGGAACAAGGTGAACTCTGTGGAGATGCCTGCAGGCCCTTTTAAACTCCAACATTTGTCATGGGCCAGTTTGACCCCAAGCCCATGCAGGTGCCATCAGCTCATCTCTGGCCTTCTAGCCGAGCACATCCACGTACTAGATGTTAAAGATAAACCCTGTGACTCATGCTGATGCTAACCTGTTAGGCTGAAGCCTGCTTTGAGCCTTCACCTGGACCAAACAGCTAGCATTTAGTACATAACCATTATGTTAAGAGAAATCTTCTCTATACTAGGGTAGATGGTGGACAATTCCCATACTGCAGGCGAGGAAATGAGTCTCAGTTGCCCCAGCCACACATTAGCTGACACAGCTAGGGTTCACACAGAATTCATTCCTACTTCTGTGTTAGCTGCCCAACGCTCTACTGAAACTTGAGAAACCAAGCTTTGCCCAGAAATTACTGAATTAATCTTTTTAAAAAATAAAGGCTTTCAGGGCGCCTGGGTGACTCAGTCAGTTATGTGTTTGCCTTCGGCTCACCTCATGATCCCAGGGGCGCTGGGACCGAGACCCGCATTGGGCTCCTTCCTCAGCGGGGAGTCTGTTTTTCCCTCTCCCTCTGCTGCTCCTCCCGCTTGTGATCTCCCTCCCTCCCTCTCTCAAATAAATGTTTTTTAAAATCAAGGCTTTCAAAAATAATTTTAAAATCATAGCCATATCAAACCTTAAAAGATGAACGTACTCCATCCCATCACAGGTTGACAGGGGACAGTTCAGAACAACTGATGGAGTGTGGTAAGTGCCAAGACAGGGAAGGCTCCCTGGGGTCTCTGAGAACATGCAGCTGGGGGTGCATCATGGGGTGGGGACCCCCTCAGGAACTGCTGAGGCTTTCGGTCTGAGGAGGCAGCTCAGAGACAGTGGAGGGCTCCCACAACTTTTTACTTTCTAGGCCTCTTAGGACAGCATTATCAAACCACACATATTAAAATGTAGCCACATCCTAAATTTCTGAACCTTTTTATAATTTTGTCTTTTAAATTGCTTAGGGGTCCAGCAACTCACTAGGTGGTTAGCTATGGTTCCTTGGCAGTCATGAGTGCTTAGAAATACTTACGAAGAAAAAAACTCTGGCCTATGTTGTTCTCAATATTTTAACAATTAAGCAAGGAAACGTTTCATTTTGTGGATATTTAATAATTTTTGTTCTTTTCCTTACATAATTTGGAGCCAGGATTTTTTTTTTTCCTGACATTTTGCAAACATTTCCATTGGTTCTTCAAAGCTTACAGATCTTAGGCAAGAGGACTTTAACTACCTGACAGGTAAAAATAGTAGGAAGGTCAAAACAGAGCATGAGACCAAAAGAGAAGTATGCAGAAGACCCAGAACCAAGTGAACTGAGCATTTAAAACAGCCTGAGGTAAGCTGTCACAACTGAAGTTGGATCCATCCCCACAATACGCCAGGCACCATCTGGAAATATATAGTCCCCACCAATGTCTTTCCTTAAAGACCTATGAAGATCCCTCTTCTTTTAGGGCATCATCTGCTCCCAAGACCAGTTGCCCAAATGGACACCAGTGAGTCCAGCAGCAGGGCCAACCATTCTCATGGCCCTGGTGGTAGGGTGTTCAAGGAGTAGACATACGAAGCTGCCACGCATCTCCTTGCTGGGCTGGTTCCTTATCTTTTGTCTTTAAACTGGCCTCTGATTTCTAGAAATTCATAGGCTTGAATATAATATTACCCAAATGGTAGCAGAAATTATTAACAAATTGATCAATCTGAGTATTTTTGGGTACAAGCCTCTTTAGAAGGTTGGGAATGGGAAGGAAACAGAGACAGAGTATCCTGAGACCTCAGGGAAAATATCGTGATATTTATAGAACAAAACCAAAATGCCAACTAACCTACTTGCTGCCCCAAATAAACATATAGGAGAATGGGGGAGGGTTGGCGGGACAAGCAGGCAATGGTGGGCATCTTTCTGATTTTTTTTTTGCACCATCTCATGCATCGACCTCAACTCTAAGGAGGAAACCCAAGTGTGGGGAGGTAAATTATTTAATGTCATATAACAGCTGGTCAGCAGCCAAGCTGACCCAGAAAGCAAGCTGCGCCACACTTACCTCCTGAGATTACCGTCACTTCCCCTGCAGACGCAACGGAAGGGTCTCAGCAGAGCAGGATCCACATCGGGAACCAGCAGCATCAGAAGGACCAGGAAGAGAGGGAGTGGCCCATCCACCCAAACTCTGACGTGGGCTGGTCAACAGGGCTGACCCAAAGCCTGGGCTCAGACTTGGGGTCAGACTATCTCACAGGTGTGGGCCAAATATGACGAGAAATTAGAGCAGCCCCAGATCCAGGCAGCCCCAGACAAAATGAAGGCTTTTATTTGCTTGAGAAAAGGAGTGATGTACCTTGGCTTCTGTAAGATGCTGAACACTGATAAATTATTCCACTCAAATGGCCTCTAAGACCTACTCAACTAGAGTCCAAAGAGACCCGGCTTGTCCATTGACATTCCCATTAGCCATTAGTCCTTCTGAAGAACACACTAGAGTGGTCTGACCATGGATACTGACTGAGCGGAAGCTGCTTCTCGTCCACACTGGAGTCAGGTGAAGAACAATGGAGATGTGGGTGGGGCACCCGGCCCGTTGGGCTGCTTGCCTATTCATCACAGATGGGCTAACATTGCCCACACTGGCACAGCCACAGCTCTCCAACAAAGTACCAACAGGTAAAGCCAATGGAACCCCACATCCTACTCCTCACACCATGACCAAAGCCCCCAGTAAATCCATTTCATCAGCCCGCCTTAGTCCCTGACCTCACCTGGGTGAGTCCCACCCCCACCTTAGGCATGGCCAACCCTGTGGGAATTTCTTACTTCCCTGGTGTTTCCTTCTCTCCATCTATCGTTGATCTTACCCACTTCTTCCAGGCTCGTCTACTCTATCCAGCCTATTTCCGAAGGTTCCACTCAGCATAAAACTATCTGCCAGCACGGGCCTCACTGAGGAGGCTCCCAAAACAAAAGACCTAGCAGGAAATGGCCACCTCATGGGGTTTTGTTGTCCCGTGACAGTGAGAAGACAGGCACCATGACGCAACTTAAGCTTTTGGGTTTTCTTGTTGGGTCTGCAATCAGTGATATCCTTCACCACTTTTTATCAGAGAAGATTAAAAATAAACAAACCATGAGGTTTAGCTGGCCTCTGAAGACAATTTGGGCTTCCGCGGAGCCTCCTGCTGCTCTTTCCCCATCCCTATGGTATGTTGCAATATCCTGGCTTCCTCCCACCCCTTATCAACTGCCTTGATGAATATGGTAAAGTGATTATGATCAAGGAGGCTGGCTGGTGTTTACACAGAATGTAGTCTGAAGGGTGTTGAAAGACAGAGAAGCAGGTAGAAGACAGAAAGGCAAAAGCAATGTTCTGCCATGACCCCCAAAGGTCACAGGTATATAGGTCCTTAAAAAAAAAAAAAAAAAATCACTAGCCTCACTGAATTCAGAATGGTCTGTTTCTGTCCGACAGACAGGAAACAGAAAAACTAAGACAGAAAACCAAGCCTAAAATGCTAGTATCTCTCTTCAAACTACCCCGGGGCAGCTGGACCAACCAGGAGCGAATCTAAGAACAAGGCAGAAACTGGAGGGGCCCAGTGTCAAAGACGGACCAGTCACCTGCATAGAATGGCTTCTGTCCAGTGAATGGTATTGCTTCTCTTGGGCATTTGAGAAGGGGCTGGGAGCATGCTGAATAAATGAATACTACATTTCTCCTCCTTTGGCAATATCTTCACCACTACCAGATATTCCCATTGCAGAAGCAGCTATGCCAGGAGGAGGGCTGGAAGCACTAGACCCTCCCATGTTCACAGCAGAGAAGCACACACCCCTTCTACTGTTTGCAATGATCTGCCTACAGTCCACACGCCACCCTAAACTGACCAACAGTACCATTTCCAGAGCTTGCTACAACAGACAGAAAGCCCCTGAGGATAGTACCCGTCGTGTCCAAAGCAACGTGGCCCCTTAGTTCTGAATTTAATCATGGGCCGATCTGGGTTCTAACAGCAGCAGTAAAAAAGATGGCAGCATGTGTGGTAGGCAGAATTCTCAGATGGCCGTCCCCGATTCCTGGCCCCTGGCTATTCAAACACAAACTTAGGTACTGTTGTGATCAGGAGACCTTAAAATAGATTATCCAGGTAAGACAGGAGGCATTTAAAAGCAATTAAAGCAATGAGTTTTCTTCAGCTGGTACCACAAGAAAAAGTCAGAGTCAAAGACAAAGGAAAACTGGATACAACAGGATTCAATGTACCATCGCGGGCTTGAAGACAGAGGGAACCAAGTTACAAGGAATCCAGCCACCAAAGCTGACAAATGTCCCCAGCTGACAGCCAGCCAGAAATAGGAATTCTAGTCCTAGAACCTGGATTCTGCCAACAATCTGAATGAGCTAGTTCCTTCTTTGCCAGAGCCCAGCCTGACATCAGCCTGGTGAGACTCCAAGCGGAGAATCCAGCCAAGCCCACCAGAACTTCCAACCTAGAGAACTGAGAGGATACATGGGTATTGTTCTCAGCTGCTAAGTCTGTGTTCATTTCTTATGCATAACACAAAACTAATAGTTATGTAACGTTCTCAGTAAGTGGAATGCCATGGTTCAAAATGGCCTGGCTCTCTGCCATGTTAGGCTTACATCTCCACATCTTCCCACACCCCCAGTCATGAGAACAGACTCCCTCTAGTCCCTTTTCCCTAAAAAAGAAAAGGGTACAAATAAGAATAGGAAGGCAAAGACCTTTCCTTATTTCAAACCAACCGCAGCCCCCAGGTAGAGAATACAATTTGGGATCCTCGTATAAAGAATTAGATCTTTCCTTTCCTACTAACTGTGGCCCCATACACATACCAAGCTTGTTGTCCGAGCATTCCTGCATGTTCTTGCTTGGGAGGCCTTTCCCTGGGCCCTTCCTCTTAATGGTGCTCCCAGCAAGCAGCTCTGAGGGATGCAGTAATGTCCCCACCTGGAAGAAAGAGCAGGCCTGCTGGAAGAGGAGGAGTCCTCGAGCGTGCAGACTCCTCGGCCGTGAGGCAAGCCCACTGCATGCTCGGCATCGCCCTGCCCCCCACCCCTGCCCCACATCACTGTGGGACTTGGGGGACTGGGGAAACCGATCCAAACATGAGGCTCATGCTGCTTGCTGTGCTCCAGTAACAAAGTTGTCTGTCTCAGACCCAAGATCCACAGGTCTTCTGCTAGCACCCATGGAGCAGTAATCGTCTGACTTATGAGCTTACAAGTCGGGTCCAATTCCAGACTCTGACACTATTACATGCAGCACTTTAAATCAGGAGATCTAATGTCTTTACATTATAAACTTCAAAGGGATAAAATACTCTATGTGAATTTTCTTAAGAATATAATAAAATCTGTATCGCAGAGCTACCATGAGGAGAAAGTAAGAAAATGTACTGCACACCTTAGATAGAGAAAATATCTAATAACTTTAATGGACCCCTGCCCTCCCCAGGCACTCCTTGCCCCACACACACAACGATGAGCCAGACGGGGGCGGCACCTGCCTCCAAGATGTCAGTCCATTCAGAAGACGAGGCAGCCATGAGCTTCAGAGACGGATCCTGACACGTGCGAGCGGTGCACACCGCCCCGTGTTATCTCAGTAATCCCTACACAGAAACCGAGACTTAGCGCGGTCAGCCCTCGCAGGAGGAATGGTGACAGGCTCCATGCGACGGAAGCCCAGGGACGCAGCTTGGAGGTTGTTCTAGCAGCACAACTGTGTCCTGAAGGCACACTCTTCATCTAGCTGAGCCAAGGGTGTGCTCAGCGTGACCCGGCCTCCTGAAGAATGTCAGCGCCACCACAGAAACAGCTAGAAGCCACATGATACAGAGATGTCTTTTCTTTAAATATTCTGATTTTTTTTAATGGAAAATTTAAAAATCGCATATCCTGTCCTGGATGAATTTGGACTTGGTCCCGTTGGGTGTCTGTGGCAGCTTCTAATTTGCTTGTAGGCGCTGGGGCCTTATCTGGTGAGAGTATCACTTGAGGGTCTTGCTAAGGTTGGAGAAACCGATGCCAACACAGGTCATCAGCACTTTATCCCCACCCTTGAGTTCTTCACCACATGGCTTGGTTTCGATTTTAAACATAATCTGGAAAAAGCTCTTCAAATGTCGCAAAAATTCTATCCTAAAAGGGAAAAAACAAACAAACAAAACAAAAAACAAAAAACGAGGGAGGAGTGAAAAAGGAATTCTATTTTCAAAAAAAATTCTCTTTTCCAACCTCAAACCCAAGCCTTTACTTTCACAGATCAAGAATATCTAAAATTAACAACTTCTCAATAAAAGCTCATTAAATAGTATTTATTCACAGCCTTCCATTTTCCAAAGTGGATTTGGACAGCCTATAGAGATGCACACAATACAAGATAAATTAGAGTTTTAAAGATCTGAGGGTAGTACATGACACGTAAGTCACCTGGCCCCACGCAGTTCGAGCAGACATAGATACAGCGTTAGTCTTTGAGCAGCTCAAGCAGAGAGAAACGCGCACTCCTGTGACTCACAGCATCACGACGGACAACCGAGCAGAGGGCAAAACAGAGTCTCTCTCTTCACTGCTCAACTTCAATATAACCTTTCCATTCACTCAACACACATTTACTGAGTGTGTACTTTGTACCAAGCACTGTTCTTTTTTTTTTTTTTAAGATTTTATTTATTTATTTGACAGAGAGGAATCACAAGTAGGCAGAGAGGCAGGCAGAGAGAGAGGGGGAAGCAGGCTCTCCGCTGAGCAGAGAGCCCGACGTGGGGCTCGATCCCAGGACCCTGGGATCATGACCTGAGCTGAAGGCAGAGGCTTTAACCCACTGAGCCACCCAGGCGCCCCACCAAGCACTGTTCTTGGTGCTAGGGATGTTGTAGTTAACAAAAAAGTCCCTTCTCTCATGAAATTGTCAATGTAGTGGGGTAGATAAGTTAAATACTCTTTTAACTGTGGAAATTTAAATAAAGTAAACAAGGCAGGGGGGTGGGAAGAAATGTGGGTATAACAATGTTTGTGTGTATATGGCAGGCCATATTAAACAAGGTGGCCAGGGAGGAGCTCATGGTAAATGGGATAAGGAGTTTCATAGGGTTGTTTCTCATCATCTCCTCTACAACAGAATGATGGCTTCATCCCAACGGTACCTTGGGAACAGCAATTCCATGGAAGGACCATGGGACAGGTAAGAAGGCTTCTACTGGTCTGCCCCAGCAGATTCAGCATCTTCCCAGCTGGCCCGACCATAAGACTCACCTGGAGAGTTCATTAAACACACAGGTTCCTGAAGGTTCTATTCAAGTAACAACTGGTAGTAGAGCCTGGAAGCACAGGCCAACACAAAGACGGCCCTTCCCCACCCCTTACAGGCCAGGTCTCCCCAGTGCACAGGGGCCAGAAATCTATTGTTAACAAGGATCCCTGGCAATTCTTTCTTTCTTTTTTTTTTTAAGATTTTATTTATTTGACAGAGAGAGAGAAAGCGAGCACAAGCAGGGGGAGTGGCAGCGGCAGAGGGAGAAGCAGGCTCCTCGCCGAGCAGGTAGCCCAATGTAGGACTCGATCCCAGGACCCCGGGATCATGACCTGAGCCGGAGGCTCTTATCAGGCAAGTTTGGAAACATCGGTTTAGTTAAGAAGAGATGGTCTGCATCTCAGTAACAAAGTATCCAGTGACCGTGTGTGCTACTGCCTCCCAACTGAACCATCCAAGCTCCCGACCCTAGCCAGATGGTTCTAACCCTGCCTGCACACGGAATCACCTGAGAAGCTTTCAAAATACTGATTCTAGACACAAAGACCAATGGGAAAGAGTTGAGAGTCAAGAAATAAACCCACGCATTTATGGTGAATTGATTTTCAAAACGGGTACCAAGATAATTCAAGGGGGAAAGAATAATCTTTTCAACGAATGCTGCTGGAATGGCTCCACATGCAGAAAGATGAAGTTGGGCCCCTTCCTCACATCATACACAAAAATTAACTCAAAATGGACTAAGGACCTCAATTTAAAAGCTAACACATGAAACTCAGAGAAGAAAACACAGGAGAAAAGCCTCAGGATCTTGGGCTGGACACCGGTTTCTTAAATACAACACCAAAAGCAGAGTGATAAAAGAAGAAACAGATAAATCGCACTTCATCAAAATTAAAACTTTTTGTGCATCAGCAGACACTATCAAGAAAGTAAAAAGACAACTCCCAGGATGGAAAAAAAAAATATGTGCAAATTATGTATCTGGTAAGAGTCTGGAACTGAGAATATAAGGAACTCTTACAACTCAATAATAAATAAAACCCAAGCAATCCAAGATGGGCCAAGGAGCTGAGCAGACATTTCTCCCAAGACATACAAATAGCTAATAAGCACATGAAAAGATGTTCAACATCGTTAAGTCATTTGGGAAATGAAAATCAAAATGACTAGGAGATCCCAATTCACACACATCACCCACAGGATGGCTACAATCAAAAAAGGAGACCTCACATGTCTGGGTGAGGATGTGAAGCAGTCAGACGCCTCAACACTGCTGGCTGGAATGTCAATCCGGTGCGGCCCTGTGGAAAATCGTCTGGCAGTTAAGTCTAGAGTAAGGACTTACCACATGATCCAGTGATTCCCCTCTTAGGCACAGCCACAACAGAAGTGAAACATATGCCCACACAAAAGCTTGACACAAATGTTGGCGATAACACTATTTGTAACAGCCAAAAAAGTAGGAACCACCCAAATGCCCATCAACTGATGAACAGATAAACAAGATTCGGGCTGTCCGTACAGTGGAGTATTATTTGGCCTTGAAAAGGAGCAGAGTGCGGACACACGCTACAGCATGGATGAACTCTGAAAACACTGTGCTCAAAGAAGCCAGTCAC
>CM052892.1:75514704-75542864 GCA_028534135.1 Potos flavus | reverse complement strand
TGCACGTGCCTGTGGGGGAGGGGCAGAGGAAGACAATCTTGAGCTGACTCCCCCCTAAGCAGAGAGCCCGATGTGGGGCTCAATCTCACGACCCCGAGATCACGACATGAGCCAAAACCATGAGTTGGACACTTAACTGACTGAGCCACCCAGGAGCCCCCGAACTGTACACTTTAAATGGGTAAACTGTGTGGCATGTGAATTGTATCTCAATACAGCTGTTCAAGGGGCGCCTGGGTGGCTCAGTTGGTTAAGTGACTGCCTTTGGCTCAGATCATGATCCTGAAATCCTAGGATCGAGTTCTGCATCAGGCTCCCTGCTCAGCAGGGAGTTTGCTTCTCCCTCTGACCCTCCCCCCCAGGCTCTCTCTCTCTCATTCTCTCTAATAAATAAATAAAATCTTAAAAAAAAAAGAAAGAAAGAAACCACTGATACTACATTTGGGTTGGCATTTAGAAAAAAATACAGCTGTTCAAAATGAATAAATATACAATATTCATGAAATTCAAAAGAAGTACTGGGCCCGGCTCCCACCCTCACATAGTATATACCCAAATGGGCACAAAGCCTACTGCGCTGAACTTCGCACCCCTCCTGTCCGTCTGTCCTTCAGTCTACAAACGAGGGAAAAGGGGGTGGTGAAACAACTCCTCAGCCAGTCTCACAGACATGACCAGCACATCAGGGACGAAGAGAAGAAATAGTAACTACGCTGGAAAGTAGTCCTGGTGCGTGGGGCACACTCCCACAAAAGCCCCTCGCTTCTCTGCTCTCTCTTCATCTCCGTCTTTGAAGTAACATCCCGTTTGGCAACTCTCCTACGAAAGCCTCCTCGGCCAGCAGGCTCTCTGGTTTCCACCATATTTCTGGCTCTGCTCGGGGTGCCTAATTAATGCTTCTGCAGAGTTGTCTCACCACTGCCCGCTGCACCTTTGGTGAACCACCTCCAGGACAAAGCCCGTGTCTGCGGCGGAAGCCCATTCTCCCCGCCGGGCGCCCTACCAGCTGCATGAGGCACGGAAGGGAGCTCAGGAGCTAGGGCTGGCCTTGACAAGTGACGTCCTCACTCTCAGCATGAAGGGAAGCCCGTTTTTCCCCTGCGGGCGCCCCTGTCTTCCTCACCAATTGAAATGGTCAGTTTCTTGCTCTCCGTCCCAGCCCCACCACGTCCCCCACCCTGTCCTAGGAGAGAAAACAAACACATCGAACCCACAGATAAACAATCGACGTCTGCGGGCACAGCTTCCAGCTGGCAGCAAGGCGGAGAGCGACAGCCATCTCACCCGCTTGTCTGTGTTCTAAAGGGCCAGCAGCCTGTTCTGTCGCTGCCCGAGCCTAGCACAGCCTGGGGCACGCTCCGCTCCCAGAGCCTCCCCAGCCTGCCGCATGGTCAATCACTGGACTGTGCTGGAAAACCCAGACACCCTCGGCAGCTGGCAGAACCCCCGAGGGGCCTCCACGTGCCCCTGAGCTCCTGGAGAAGGACAGGGAAACACAGGCTTGAGTGTGCAGGCCCACATATTTGCAGCCTCAGGGTGTTTGTAGCCTTTGGAACGGCAAGGAAAAGCAAAGTCGGTTCCACGTTCTACAAGATGTTCTGCCAGCCCCTCTGCCTGTCTGAGGAAGCCTGCACGAAGGGGCCAGGGGAGGCTTCAGAATGTCCTCCCCACTCCAGCCGCTTCTCCAGAAGCCGAGAAATAACCACAGACGGTGTTAAATCCTAACCATCTCCTGCGGGAATTCGGCAAGCACATCCGCTCTGACCTGCGCCCTTCACCACGTGTAGCTCTGCGAGGCTGTGGCCATGCCTCCCGGGGCAGGACACCCGCCCTCCCCTCGCTCCCCAGCTCCACCCGGCGGACTCACGCTTCTTGGACACAAGCACAGGGCCACGCAGAAGAGGAGCTGCGGCTCGCTGACAGCGGCTCTGCCGCTCGGTGGGGCACAGTGACCACCTGCACGGTGTAACGGGCGGCTCTGCAGACCCACCATTTGAGACAACTGGAATTCTCTCTACACGAGTCCTGTGTGAAGGATTTGAACTCCTGACTGAAACAACCATATAGTGTGAGCTTTTTTGTTGTTGTTCAGGACAAAGTGAGGATTTATTTTCGCAAAAAACAAAACCAAAAACAACAATATTTTTGTAGAAAAATACTTTCCTATGAAAGCCTTCAGTCCATCTGACAAACACGTCTCAGAGACTCCTGGAGCACAGAGATAATTTTTCCTGTGTATTTTCAAAGGGTGGGTTGTTCCCACCACCGTTAGTCAACAGGTGAAGGCCACTGGGCTCATGGGCACCTGCCCGTTGAACCCCAACTGCCTGCAACTTACCAGGCGGCCCTCCCCACCCCTTAAACACTGGCCCCTCACCACGTCACCCTTCTGAAGCCTGACACAGAGGGGGTGCCATATCATGAGAGAGCCCTCTGTCCAGCAGCTCCACAGACACAAAACCCGACAGAGGGTCCTGGCTCCCGTTCCACCAAGTCACTTCGAAATTAGGGTTACCTGCTTCTCAGGCCTCAGGTGTTGCTCTGGAAGTTGAGGGGAAAGTTTCAGGGGCAGGAAGAGAATCTGTTCAATGGGACCCCATAGTCATGACAGACCAATTTTTAAAAAATACACAGGTGGTGCTTTTTCTGCCCAACAGTGGCTCTCCCGAAGCCTGCTGACCTCTATTCCAAGAACAAATGTTCACAGCGAGTTCTCTGCCAAACTCGGCCGCCTCACATCTCCCCCAGCCCAACTCTCTGCTTCCTGCCGCCTTTATAACTGAATTTAACTACTTCACACTTTTCATCTAAAAAGTGAGGATATCCCTGGCTTTTCCCCCACGCCAGAATATGTTCTGGGGTACAAAGAGCATAATACAAGGGATGGGGCTTTGCAGGACTTCAAGCACTCCCCAGAGGTAAGGTGGAGCAGGCCGCGCTAGCTTGCAGAGAGCAGCTAAGCAACTGAGCCCAAACCGGCGGGGGCTCCCTCGCATGGTCTCCCGCCGCTGTGCTGCAGACTGGGGGAGCCGACAGCCCCATCAGCCGGTGTGAGCAAGGACACTGGGCTCTCTCTCCTCAGCACTTCACAAGCAGTGGAAAGAGGTCGTTTATTAAAGTGAGGGGAAAAAAAACCAAAGTGGCATGGTTTATTTTAGACTTCTAACTAAAGATAGAAGGAGATCATTTTACAGCAGAATTTGAAGCGAGGACTCTCTGACAAGATGCAGCAGGGCACCGTGCCTGAGGCAGGGAGGTGCCTGGGGCCCGGAGATGTGGATGGAATCCCAGCTCTTACGTAAGAGCACAGTGTGTCAGGGAAGCAGGGACTCTGGACGAGACTGTCTCGGTCAGAACCCCACTGGCTGATCTGTGTGCCCCCGGACATAGGACTCGACCTCTCTGGCCTCAACCCTCTCACCTGAAAAATGGAGCATGAGAAGTCTCTTCCTGCCTTTATCGCCCCCACAGGGTCACCAGGAAAACTACATGAGTTTGTATTTTTAAAGCACCTAAAACAACATCTGGACAACAGCACACACTGTAAGTGTTCATTAAATAAACCGAACCTACAGAATTCTTGGGAATCACAAATAAGATGTGTGCAGTGTGTTCAGTAACATGAGTGCAGGAGGCTGGTCATCATGAATACAGATTTGGAGAGAGCTGAGCAGACAATTTACAGTGACTTCAGGCCCGAGAACACCCGAAGCAAGTTTCCTAGGCCTCCTGGTGTCCAAAGTGACCTTACCAGGAGACTGGACTTCCCAGGCCGAGGGGACACCCAGACACAAACCTCGGCTTCCGGCATTGACTGAGCTCCGTGAGGTCCGCTGCACGACTGGGAGGGCTGACTGCTCAACCCTGCTCGAGCTTCACTCTATCTCCACAAACCCATGACTTCAGGACCATCACCGTCTCTACTGATGATGCTCAGGGCACCCAGTGCCTGATCCACACAGTGTCCCGAGCTCTGGGGCAGAGCCACACCTGAAATCCAGGCAGGACTCTGACGCCTACACACACGCAGAATGCAGCACGCTCTGTCGACCGCAGCCTCCAGTCATGAACTATTTCTCCAAGTGCTAATTAAGATGCTCATTAATATTTATTCTTCTTGTTCACCCTGCCTTTAAATAAAGTGTAAATCCTTCCCTAAACGCTAAAACTAAGCTTTTTGAGGGGAAGGCAGAACCACTGTCACCAACTATAACCATCTAAAACTCAATAAATTCAACAGAAATAGGTTATACGCATACTAGCGTGCCATTTAATACTATTTTATTCCACTGGAAAAAAAATCTCTCTGGCCTTCCTGAAGAACTTCACACAGATAGACTTACTTTCTCAAGTAACACAGAAAACCATCAACAGCAATCTCCTGAAGTAAGACAGAGAGAGGAGGAAAAGAAGGGAAGAACATAGAGACCCTTATTTTCCAGGATTTGAAAGTAGCACTGCACGAAAAAAATATCCTCCTTAATCCCAGTGCTCTGTAAACAGACATTTGAAAAGCTATTTATAAAAATCAAAATGTGCCAAGTGCCAGAATACACTTCTTTAAACCAAGGAGGGTCTAGCTTCTGGCTTTCATCAGAAATCAGGTTTCAGAAAACAAATTTTTATGACTTTAACGGCTCATTAAAGTAAGCGTGATAGTTTGATCTCAAAAGCTCCTGAATCTGACTAGGATAAACTGCTCCCCTCCAAGTATGATCGTCCTGATTATGGATTCTATCCCTTTTCACCCTTAACTGTACACAAATATGATGTTAACTTTGCTTATCGGGTCCCTCAAGGACATATACTTCCCCCCGCCTTTGCCTTTTCATCACTTTGGGACACTGGAGCCTTCCCTGATGATAAAGCAAAGAGGGTCCCAATCAAATACAGCTTCCAAAAATAAACTCCCTTACCCCCACCCTTGTGCTAGTTTACCAAAAAGAAGGTAGGTCGTCCCCTCCCTTACATGAAGCCCTGGGAGGCAGGTAATCCGGAGGACAAATGTCCTGTAAGGCCTAGCCCCAAGCCTCAAAACACATAATTTTGCAATCGGTCCTACTCCTCTAAAGCTCCAGTCAGAGCAGACCACTTTGTTTTCCCAGGAGATGTTATAATTTAGGCAAGGTCTCTGGAAGACAGGACACTGCAATTAATGTTTGGTGAGGAATGAGTCAAAGAGGACACAGAAACTTTTATAAATGTCCAGTCACATCTTGACCATCTCCACAGGGGCTGCTGACTTGAAAAGGTTATAAAGGCCCTGGAGCCAAACTGAAAAAAAAATCTCCAGAAGCAAAAAAGAAAAAAAAAACTGTCCAGGAAAAATAAAAATGTACATTCCATTTCTCACATAATGTTCTGCCAAACCCATGCCCCGTGACCGCACACGTTTCTAGACACAGCCTCATGCTATGTGAGCCGTCAGGCCCTCGGCAGCCCCAGAGCGGAGGCCGGGAAGCCGCAGCCGCAAGAGCTGCTAACCAGCTGAAGGGGGCTAAGGCGGGCCCAGACCATCGGCCGCAGCCCGCAAACTCCCCATGGGAAGCCAATCTCTGCACTCAGGGTGCCCTGCTCCCAGCCCTGACCCACTCTCTAATTGCCTGAGTTACAAAGTCTATCTTAGCAATGTCGATTCCTGGGGTTAGAGTGTCATTTACTCAATTCCCGGTCTCCTGTGCTGTGAAATACTTTACACGAGCTCTCAGGAGATAGTGTGGTCCTCACCACTCTCCTGCTTATCAGTCTTCCCCCTCTGTTAACAGAATGTACTCTCTTCCATCTCCTTGTTCCAAAACAATCTCCCACCACCAATCCGAAAAAAAGCCTCCATCAGACTCTCCCCCAGTCCGCTGGCCTCCCCAGCCGTGGCGGAACGTGCCCCTCTCCCAAGGTGATGGCACCACCATTCTTCAGTTATCACAGTACTGTACCTTTCAGATATACAGCATCGGTACCATGATAACCGAAAAAGGACAGTTCAGTCTCATATCTACCTGGGTATCTCTGACCACACGAGGCCCGCCCAGCCCGCTCCCACCCACAGATGACCACGTAAGGGTGTTAGGTAGATACGCACATACAAACACACGCGCGCAGATGTCAGTGTTCAGAGGCTGTTACTACCAATGGGAAATGCTTCTTCTACTCTGCTGTGTATCATTTAAATCTTGTTTATCATTAGGTCTGAGCTGCTCTTTTCGGAGAATGCTTGCTCATGCCTAAGCGGTCAACTTCAGACGGCACCCTGGCCTCAAACTCACCTAATTTCCCCACTAGTCCAGCAGCAGGACTATGACTTCGCCTCCTCCTTCATCCTTCCAGTCAGCTCACACCCTATCGTCTTGGACAAAAAGACAGTCCTCTTTGCCACAGCGAAGGGAAAGGGGGATTTAAAAAACTAACAACAAAATCCAAGCTATAACAGAACCAGGAGTTTACCTCCAAAATGGAAACAAAATCTAAAGCACACACAAGAGAACTGCCCAGTATTTGTCACGTAACTCTGATGACATGGGAACGACAGACAGGAATGGTGAAGCTACAAGAAAGAATGGAAGCAAAATCCTTGTTAAACACGAGGTTTAGGGTGTCAACCTCCGGCTCTCTAACCATCAGTACAAGCAAGTGTTCACAGACACGAGCTGTGTGAGGCCCAACACCTGGGTTGTTCTGTGCACCTGGAAGATTAAACCGCTGAAGGGCTGAAGGGAAACAACTCACGTGTAGGGAGACAGTGGTCCGAGGAGGACTTTGGAAACATCCTGCTGTCCAAGGGTCATGAGCAACAGAGCTAGGCTCTGATTGGTCGAGTCCACACATCCACCCTGTAAACACAGACACTTTAAAGATTAACTGTTGTACCAACCAGAAAATGGAAAAACAACAAAACAGAGGGAAGGAAATAACCGCAGACACCCAGAGGATCAGAACCACGGAAACGGAGACTACAAAGTTCAAGCAGTAATAAAACAGAGGGCCGGTCTTCTAAGAGTAACCCTTATGCCAACTAACTTTAGAGCATGAAAGGAACAGCTTAATAAAAACAACGGTAATCACGGAGACCATGCGTTTACTGAGCTCTGTCCAGTGAAAAATGAAACCCTGCCTTTGTAAGGGAAGCAGCGGCAGGACATACGAGCAGAAAGGCATCATTGGCTCTAGGTGATGTACAGTTCGTTACCTAGGGCTACGTGAACGCTGCCTCTCTTTATGTGACCTGTCCGGGGGCTAATCTGACGGGAACGGGTCCCACCAATGCACACACTCTGTTACACTCAGAAACTGCTTCTCATCTCCCTCCCCGTGTGTGCTTTAACACTGGAGAACTACTGGGATCAGTCCCTTCGTTCTTACTGCTTGCTTATGCATTACTGCCCCCCACTTTCCCTTCCTTTTCCTTCGTATCAGAACACGACTGCTTTGGTTGCCTTTCTTCTTTCGTTCTTGAGTTTCTCCACCGTTTCTGCCATTTTGCTTCTGCCGACGCATGCATTACGGCTGTTGACATTAGTGCCCTTAGGAGTATCTTTATTTCTCATCATGCTTCCTGGGAGAACTTGACTGAAAACAGCTCAAACTTACATCGTGCACAGTGAAAGCAGGATGACCCTGGGTCTCTATGTATTTTGTAAGCATCACGGTGAGATACCCCGTTTCTGGGCGCGGCTCTCCCGGACTGTGAACAGAATGGGCAGCCCCGCACTGCTGCTTCTGTGGTCATGCCTTGGTCCTTCCGGGGCGCGTGCAGGGTAGGGAATAAGTCAGTGCTCAGGTGTAGACACCCCTTCTCTGCTGTCGGACTTCATTTGTGACAAAGGAGTCAGAAAACAAGGGGGTTTATGCTACGGCTAGCCTTTATGAAAACCCACTGCTCCTCCCAAACCACTGGAGATACTGCAGGACAGTATTTAGCTCATTCAGCAAATCTTAGGACAAGAAGCATTATGGCTTACATATTTCCATCTAAAAAGGACACCCTGACCCACGGAGAAGAGGCCCAACAACACTAAGTCTGCCTTACACAACTTGCTCCCTCTCCTAACTGCCTAAAATTAAACTGTTCTCCTCCATCTCTCCTTATTACCACTAGCATCCTCACTGCTTTCTAGTATGTGCTGGGCCAGTATTTTAGTGCCGTCGATATGCTGGGGTCTGCGTGCAGGCTACCACGGAGGGAGTAGTGGAGGCACCCCCAAGGCACAGGGTGCAGTCCCTGTTCCAAGTGGCTTGGCTCTTGCGGCGAAGATGAGACAGGAGCAGGAACAGAGACAGTTTGGGCGGAACCAGAGCTACGCAGTCGTCGGGGGCTGTGGGCCCTGGGGCTGCCGAGGCGGCGGGAGAGAGCAGTCAGTCAGCTGGCACCAGAGGGAGACCCTGGGGATGGCGGCCTGAGGTGGCCCCAGAGGGAAGAGCAGGAGGACGGGGGAGACAGGACGCAAGGCCAGCAAGGAGCAGCCAGGGCCTGCCAAAAAGTGGCTGCATGCTGTCTGTGGAGGAGACAGATGAGAAACCGTTGGGAGAAGGGAAGGACAGACTGAGGCAGGCATTTTCTAACTGGGCCAAGGGTTCTGACTTTATCTTGGGGAAGTGAGAAGCTGGACATAGGAGTGAGAAAAGGAGATCAGTGTCTCAGGGAGATCTGAACAGAAGAGATGTTAGAGAGGTGGGTGGAAGGGAGGAGCAGCAGATGGGGCAACGGAAGATGGGTGAGAAAGCAGCTCCAGAGAGCCTGCCACAGAAGCAAGGGGGCTCAGTAACCGAAGAGACCCAGATGGAACGAGGGATCCGAGAAGAGGAAGAACACTTGGATAAAAAATAAGCAGTACCCTCAAAAGGATGGACTTTTATTACTCATTTAAACCACGTCATATCACACACCTAGAAAAAATGATTCACAGGGTCACCTGAGGGGCTCCGTCGATTGAGCACCTGACTCTTGATTTCACCCCAGGCCGTGATCTCAGGGTGGTGAGATCCAGCCCCGCATCTGGGCTCCGTGCTTAGCAGGGAGTCTGCTTGTTCCTCCCCTCCCCCTCTCACCCCTTGCTTGGACACACACTCGCTCTCTAATAAATAAGATCTTAAAAATAATTACTCATAAAAGCATAAAACATTTTCATCCTTTTAAAACTTAAAGATCATAGACATACAAAGGACGTTTTCTTAGTGATTAAAAACAAAGGCAGAAAAGCTGTCCAGGCACAAGAAAAGGGTATAAAATAGAACTTAACTGGAGTGTAAACAAAAATAAAATGACCTAATCCAGATCGCATGTTTTCTCTCTTGGGGACTGATGGGCTGTGGCTGCACTTTCACCTGGAGGCTTATAATCCCCTCTTTACGGGGCTGCAGACCGCACACTCCAGCTGTGCCTGTGGGCTCCCACAGGGCTATTCTGTGACGTGATGCTTCCAATGCCCCCAGGTCCGCTGGAAAGAGAGAGAAGCGTCCCCCACAGTCAGAGAGAAGGCCTGCCAGCCACCACAGGACCCAGGAAGGGACACCCGCACACGTCCACAGGGGCTGCGGGGTGCACGTAAAACACGCAGTCTTTCCTCACAATGGCCTAGATGACAAACTGCCTCAACTACGTGACGGGCAGCAGGAGCTTTTGATCATTTACTCCCAGCTTCCAGTTACTACCTGTCTTTCAAAAATCACCACATTTAGCACCAACCATCGGCCTGACTTAGCATCAAAAGAGCGGAGGCCAGACCCTGATTGTACTCCTTTGACACGGGGCTTCCTTCCTCCACTACTTCCCAGCTGAACGGGGAGCACAGGGGCCAGAGGCACTCCACGGAAGACACACCTACAGGTTCTCCGTCTTCCTCTTAACTAGAAGGACATGAAATAAAGCCACTTAGTACCTGCAAATCCGAATTAACTCGGAAACCGTTCATTCTTACTTGTTCCACCTTGTGACCAATACATACTTTCAAGAATGCTGACTTGGATCAGGAGAGTAGACTGTTTATAAGCTGTTTTCCTCAGTGAGGCCTGTACAGGGACCCCATGACCCAGCCATCACCCTACCACAGTGATCAATGACAGCGGCAAAAGGAAGAAGTGAATGAAAAAAAAAAATCACCACCGTACCCACCTTATTGCTTTTATTTCACTGGGCTCACATGTGATTTTTGTTGCTTTCACCAGGGCAAAACTTCCCTGGGAGACTCCAGGAAGGACCCACAGAGAGGTCTAGTAACTGAGAATAAATACGCAGACAGATGCGGAGACGAAAGGCTCTTGAGCTAGACAGAAAAGACCGCTGACAAACACGGTACACCATCTAGGAGTAAACCACCCAGAGGACAGTTCTCACCGGTGCTCAGTTCAAGAACGTGGGGCCTCGTCTACATGGCAGAGAAGTGAACATCCCTCAAAGCCTGAACTGGATTCTGCATGCCAAGGGCAAAGTTTCAGCTTCCAGATGTGGCACCAAGGCAGAAGATAGTGCAGAATAACAGAAACCTTGGAGCTGCATCTGTGACTCTCATCTACCCAAGCTTATGGACCTTAAAGAGTATTTTCAGGCAGCTTCCTCTTATTTTCTCCTGCCATCATTCTTCCTTCCCTTCCAATGTCTTCCTTGCTTCTTTTAGGCCAGCTCAACTGCCTTAAGGACACAGTGTGTGTGTGTGTGTGTGTGTGTGTGTGTGTGTGTGTGTGTGTGCACGCTGCTTGCACGGACCGACAGAGAAGACCCTGGCAACTGAAGGACAGGCTGGTCCAGGCAGGTCTGAGCCGTGTCCCACAGCATAGCTGCAGAAGCAAAATGGCAAGCGGTGAAGTCCTGTCTGATCTTTCCAAGCCCCTACTGTGCTGATGCAGGACTGCCTTTCCCAGACGTTGTTCGCTGCTCCAGAGCACACTGCAAAACCTGAATTGCCACATACAAATCCAGATTTCCAGCTTCTCTTGAAAAATCTGGAAATAGTGAGCCTCCGCTCCCCGACGGCAGGGACTCGAGGAGCTGAGAGACGGTGCCTGTGTCAGTCAGGGCAGTGTGTGCTCTTTGATGGGCCAATCACCACCAAACCGGCTTCATTTTTTTACCCTCTCTCTCTTGTATGACTCTGTTCTACTTCCTTCCTCTCCCCATTAAACTTTACCTGCCCTATTTCCCAAACCAGTGCAGCGGGATCTCTCTGCTCACAGACTAGCTTAGGACTAGCTTACCTAATCCATTCAAGTAGTTAATGCTAAACCGTCAAATGGGTAGGAACGAGTTAACTCCTTGGCTTAAGTCCTTGGAAGGGAAGAAAGTTGCTAAAGAATAAAAGTGAGAGACAATGAACCATATCCCGATGGCTTCACTGCCAGACCTGCAGAGGCTGAGGACATACCCTATAGATCTCTTCGAGCAGCAGCTTGGCACAGTTCCTGCCGAGGTCCTCCGGAAGCACCGCTGCGCCCTGGCCCTGGGGGTTGGAGGCCAGTTCAGCACTGAGGAAGGTGCCATTGGTGGTCTCCGCAACCAGTGACAACCCAAAGCCCGGAGACCTGGGGATTCAAAGGCAGACATGAGTAGGGTTCATAAAGTGGGGGGGTGGGGGGGGTGGGGGGGGAGATTTACATTCACCAGCAAAAGGAAAAGAGAAGACAAACATCTTTTTGATGGCATTCTGTCTGCCCACACCAAGCCTTCCTAGAGTTCCTACTAGCTTATTCTAGAAAATAGAAATGACTGAGTGAGAGCATACAGGGCAGAACCAAAGACTGAGCAAGTCTGCATGGCTTTTCCCCTTGGCCCCGCGTGCCTTCCGCCAACTCCTACACTGTGAAAGATCCTACTGTGCGAGTTTGGAACAAGCAACATATAAAGTAACATTAA
Source organism: Potos flavus (assembly GCA_028534135.1). Taxonomy (NCBI): domain Eukaryota; kingdom Metazoa; phylum Chordata; class Mammalia; order Carnivora; family Procyonidae; genus Potos; species Potos flavus. Next base: position 75,531,025 of record CM052892.1, on the reverse strand, counting down.
CAAGGGATACCGGATATTGAGCACCTGCTTATCGCCAGTTTCTGAGCTAGGAGCTTTGACACCACAACTTTGCAGGGTAAATATTACCACCCTCATTTTACAAATGAGAAATTAAGCAACCAGCACCAAGCCGACACAGCTAGAAAGTGACTGGGATGCATTTCAAACATAGGTCGTCCAGACTCCAAAGCCTGTCAAAGTTCTCCACCACAGTACTCAGCCTTCAACCAATCCAGAAGGTACAAGCAGGCGGAAGCCACCGATGACAGCTCTTCTTCCGAAACACTAGGCTGTTCCCCTGGAATGAAAGGTACCACAAGAGCCAGGAAGGGCCCGCAGACCTTTGTCTGAAGAACATCCTTCACTCAGAATTCATTTCCTCTAACCAGTGAGTTGGCACCGTGTTCTCTCCCGTCGTATTCCTAGCACCAACCAGCCAGAAGCTAACACCCTTCTTGTCCACAGTCACAGCTGACTCGTTCACTCATGCACCCAACAAACATTTGGGGGAAAGCTTCCATGGCCAGGACCTGCAGCACCACAGTAAACACAGGAATTCCTGCTATCACAGAGCGGAGGGACAACCAGTTTGGCACAAAATAAAATCAGTTCACGAACAACAAAAAGAGCACCTCTCCATAAAATTTCCAAGTTTGACATCTCAGACGTCTACTTTGCTGAGTGCCTTTTAAAAAAATATGTACTTCCCAGCAGTAAACTCCACACGCAATCACTACACACACGTGCCCCCTTTAACACAATTCAACACGCATGTTCCTAAATCACTATGTGTCCAGGACAAAACTAGCCAAAACACCTGTTTCAGAAAAACTACATACAAAATCAATGTTTTGAAATGTGCTGTATGAGCTACCTTGGTCAGTCCTTAATCTCTTAAGAAAAAAAAAAAAACCTTGTCTATGCAGCCGAGAGTTAAAGACACCCGCCAAGGGAAGGGGGTGAGTGAGAACAAAGGTTCTGGGGCGCTCCGAGTCATGCTTTCCCACCTAACGCCGTGTCGCCCAGCCACCACACCAGGGGGCAACCTCCAGCTGCCTTCGAGTCAGCTGACCAGCAGAAAGAGGGCATTCAGCTCAGCGGTCCAGGTGGCACCACGCAAACACGAAGAATGGAAAACAGAGGGAGGCAGAACCAGGAGATAGGCTGCCATCACTGCTTTTGCCTGCTCACTTACAGTTCCCAAGAACTTACGAATTTTTCCATCCATGTGAAATTTTTGAGGTGTGTGTAGTTGTTATTATAATAAACTTGGTATTTAATCAAGACTCTTCCATTTAACATTGTATTTGTTTTAGGAAAAAACAAAGAACACGAGAACACACAAAGCACATAAGCCAGTTTTCTCCCTCCAGTCTGGGGTGTGTGCGTTATCCAGCCTGTTTCAAGTTATGATGACAAAGCAGCTGGTCACCAGGTGACTTCACTGAAGATCTGCCTTAGTACTTTGCAAGTGACAGCCCCTAAAACTTTCCAGTCGGTGGGTGCCTGGGTGGCTCAGTCGTTCAGCATCTACCTTCGGCTCAGGTCATGATCCCAGGTCCTGGGATCAAGCCCCACGTCGGGCTCCCTGCTCAGCGGGGTGTCTTCTTCTCCCTCTCCCTCTGTCCCTCCCCGCTTGTGTTCCCTCTCTCGCTATCTCTCTTTGTCAAACAGATAAATAAAATCTTTAAAAACAAAAACTTCCCAATTGATAAAGGACTAAATTTTTTGAAAGTCTTGACTGTGAGAATCAAAATGGGACAACAGGCAACTGTGCGTATGGGCCAGAGAATGGACACAGACCACCCAGAGCTGCTGCTCCCCAACATTCGAGGCTGTGGCCACAACACACACTCTCAGTCTCAGAGTTCAAGAAAGCTCATTACATGGATACCCCACTAAGTGAGAAGAGGAAAATGCCCACTGTGACAGAGAAGGGAGAGCACCGTTTGTCCTCTGTAACTTGCGATCTAGAAAACACAAGCCCATCATCACGCATTACCTTCACATGCCATTTTTTTCAAGTGGGGCTTGGAGTTGATAACCCACAACTCTCCATCGTGCCCATGTCCTGATCCACGTATGAGCTTCCTACTGACCCTCAGCAAGGACAGGACTGGACCGCACACCGGGGTCAGCTGAGTCGATGGCATTATGAAACGCTGCACCACAGAGGGGGCAGCATGGCCGTCAGACCTGCTCTGCTTCAGGCCTGGACACCCCCACAGAGCCAGAGGCCAGACAGAGAAGGCCCGATGGAGACCAGGCCACTCAGACAGCTGCTGCTGCGACTGCCTACACCCACCATGGCCCTGTAACCCCTCTCCCCAGAGGAGGACCAAGAAGGGGAGAGAAAGGGAGGCGCGAGGCACAGCATTAGCATTTTGGCGGTACCTACTGTGTGCCAGCCGCCGTATGAGAGGCTTACCTATGTGATCTTTCAACCTGTATGGTAACCTAACGATGCCGGCATTGTGACTCCCACCACGTGAGCGAGGAAAGCGCTGGTGAGATCTGAGCCGTGCACCAAAGGTTTGGGACCATCACTGACCTTTCCAAACCCAGAGAAACCCAGCTTGACACACACATCTTTTCCCAGCTGTACCCTGTGACACCCCTGTTGCTCTGAACTATGAGCCGCCACCACACTGCTGAAATCACCTTCGTGTGTCCCACGGACCTCGGCAAGGTCAGAAATGCTGTAACATGCTCAGCCCTCCTGTGCCCTCTCTCCTGTGGCTGAAGTCAAAGGAAAGCGCAGACGGAAGAGCTGTGAGAAAGGATGGGCTGGGCTACTACTTAGCAAAAATCTGATTTCAGAACCCACAACAGCCAATCTCTGATGTTCTCATTTTTAGAAGACACGACCTGCAAGCTTCGGGCTATAAGTGTAATGATACTGTCATTCGCATTGAAATGATTCAGCAAAAACAAAAATGAACACAGAAAACGCACATACAAGTAAATTTGGCAAAATAGTCACTGTTACCTACAAGTAGTAGGAACACACAGGTGTTCACTGTGCTAGCCTTTCAACTTTTCTGTGTATTTAACATTTTCATAATAAAAAAATTAGTTTTTAATTGCTTCCCCAACTTACTGGTTGCTAAATATATAAGCAAGGCCTAAAACAAGTATTTTCATTATACAGATCCTCGTTAACTTTTTATTTTCTAAACTGAGGTTGTCCACAAAGGCTTTAACTAATCCCAAGTCAAATCTGCAATAACAACTTTCTTTGGCTCTAGGGGTGTTGTTCCCCTTGATGGAGAGAGAAGCTGACTGGCACAGACCAACAAAGGATAGTTTCCCCTAAACTGTTATTTACTCAGGGTGGAAGAATTTGTTTGCTTTAATTTTTTGTGGGAACAGATGGAATTTAAAGCTGGAAGCACCGTTTATTAACAGCTGGGTTTTAACGCCTCCAGGCCAGGGTCTGGACCCCTCATCTCCAGCACCGGCCACTGTGATGCTTTCCACGTGAGAGGTGCTCAAAAGATACCCGCTGGTGACAACAGCAGTAAGTTGGGAGGAAATTAACTCTGAAATCACTCTTCCTCTGGCTGCCGACACAGAGCTGGCAGCTTTCACTGCAATCAGGACAGGAGTGTGAAAAGGCTTAGTTAGCTGCAGAGATAAGCTCTAAAAACGCACAGACACTTACTTCCCAGAGTTGACTCCTTTCATGTGGTCTGTGTAAATATAGATATCGGGGATAAACTTGTTGAGGATGCTCCTTGCAGAATCCACGATCCGGTTGGCCATCTGCGGTGACACACGCAAGGAGTACCTGCAATCCACAGTTAAGGGTGCCATTCTGCTTGGACTCCAGACAGAGAAAGGTCCGTTATAAAGCTGGCAGCTATTTGTGGAGCTGTAATAATGCCATTCTAATGCCATTCTATTTTCCAACTGTACTTACTTGCTTAAGTTTGTAATACCTTAACTCGATTTTTAGGTCATTATTTTTATTCTTGTATTATTATATAGTTTTTTCTGTATTATTGTTATAAGTAACCACAATGAAAAACACACAGATGTAGAGAGTTGGAAAGTATAAAGTAAGAGTTCCCAACCCTGCTCTAGAGTTCCTACCCAATCAATGCCCCTCTCCTCTCCCAGACATGGTTCAACTGAATGTCGGAACAAGAGGAGACTCCAGCCTGCCTGTCTGGCATGAGCCAGGCTCCCTTTGAAGTGCTCTCCCACCCTCCTCACTGCTGGAAACAGTGAGTCTTTCCCTTGTGACCCTAAGGCCAGAACAGACCCACACTGGGGCTCCCCTGGGCCAATCCCAGTCCACCCCTGGTCTGTTGACAGGAAAAGCAGAAAAAGATTAGTGAAAGAGAGTCCAGGAGCTGTTTTATAAAGATCTCAATAGGTTTGTTTAACTCACAGAGCTTATTTTCAATTATTTAAGTGTCAATTACTTCATTTGTGGATGGCTCCTCACAACTGCTCCCTTACATCAAAATATGGATAATTAGCACTTTTACACCAGGGCAGGCACCCCCAGAAAGAAAAGAAGGAAGATATAAACAACTCATATGAAAAGGCTGGTGGGTTTTTTTGGTTTGTTTTTTTTTTTGAGAGAGAGAGAGAGTGTGCATGGGGGGTGGGGGAGCAGAGAGAGAGGCAGAGAGAGAATCTTAAGCAGGCTCCATGCCTAGTACAGAGTCCAACGTAGGGCTCGATCTCACACTGCTGAGATCATGACCTGAGCTGAAATCAAGAGTTGGATGCTCAACTGACTGAGCCACCCAGGAGCCCGGAAAAGGCTGATTTTTAAAGAAGCAGAAACAATTACCTAACATTAGACTTTATTATAGAGACTGGCTCTCCCCAATGCCACGAATCGAAAAATAAGTAAGTGTGGAGCACTTTCGACGTGCAATGTTCAGTCAAGAGGTGGCTATGTATATGGGACAAGGGGCTGAAGAGAGAAGTAACAACACGTGATCTTCCCATTACCTTGACACAAACCCCACATGGCAAGTCCAACAGGGAAAACAAGGTGTGTGGTCTGCCCGTTCCAGCCCAACTGTACAAAAATTACCGTCAATGACAAATTCAATCTTCATTTGAGCTGCAGAAACGAAATGCTCAGAGACTGCAAAGACCTTGGCTGGCATCTAGCTCCCCTCTCTGATCCATCCTGCACCCTCCACTGAAGATCAATCTTCCTCATGCTACTGAAAATCTGCAGTTCCATTAGTCCGGACCCTCCCAGACCTCACGGTCAGTCTCCTCAGTGTTCGCCCCCACCTGGGCACCACCACCGCCTCCACTCACCCAAACTGTCCAAATTCTACAACCTGAACTGCCTTCCTTCATTCTCCCCGACACCCTCCAACCAGCACCAGACCGTGGTCTCCACCTGACCTTACCGTACGTCTCCCTTCATCTGCACACGTTGTCCTTGCCCATCAACAAGACCACGCATTCCATGAGAAGAGGGGCTCTGCTTCCATATGGAGCAGAACTCTCTCAGGACTCTCATACCCTATTTTTGTTCTCAGCAATACTCAATAAATATTTGACTTGACTCAAAGGACAAACCTGAAATGAGGAAAGAGCAAAGAGGGATTTTTCAATACACACACAAGGCCCTGTTACATCACCAACTCTCTGTCCGGAATGTACTTTTGACCACAGGCAGCTTAGACAAACAGTCCTGGGTCTCATACCCTTTGGACGGGGTTGGTGCTGTCCTTCTGAGCCTGATGCTGCCCACCGTCACAGACGTCACTCACCTGACATACAATCCCACAGTAACCACAGCTCCCAAAATTCTTTCAGGTACATTAGCAACTTATCTTATACTCACAGTGACCCTGTGGGCCAGAGCCATGGATTCCCACTTCCAGGGCTTACACTGAGGACAACCAGGTCACAGAAGTGAGCTACAAAATTAAACAGATCTGACTTCACAAAGACAACCTCCTCCCACCAACCCCCACAGACATATGGGAACCAGGTGGGTACCTGTACCAACTCAGGGCCAGTGGAGTCCTACACCAGAATGCTGGCAGTGGAGACAGACAAGGGGGCTCTCTGCCAGAGTCACTGTGGAGCCACTCGGCTTGGTGTGGGGGCCCTCGGTGTGGAGGAATGGCTAAGCGTTTGAGAATCAGATCAGCTGTGCTCCAGTGCCAGCTCCAGCACACCACATCATTTTGGGTCTGCTGTGTGTCCACCTCCTCATCAGTAAGAGAAGGAGAATCGTAACATTCTCCACCCAAGGTCTGGAGGCTCGAATGAAATAATGCATGTAAAGTGCTTAGTGGTGCCTGCTGTGGGGTAGGAGCCCAGGGAACGCCAGCTACTGCTTTTCTCGTAGTTAGACCAAGATTCAAATTCCGAAGCAGAGGTTCCTATTCTTTCAGAAATGAGAGATCCCTCTGGGAATCTGATGAAAGCTACGGACACTCCCTCAGGAAACTCGCACACGTCATTTTGCAGACCATTTCGGGGGACTGTGAGTCTCCTGATGCCCTTATATGAATACCATATTAAGAACTCCTATCCAAGAGAGACAATTTCACAGCTATAGGCCATATAGAACTCCTACCCTTATCCCTCCCTGGTGGTCCAGGTCAGAGAAAGCACATGTAAGTGAGCGAAAGTGTGTGTGTGTGTGTGTGTGTGTGTGTGTGTAAAGAGACAAAGAGGCTGATGATTCTCTAAGTACCTGCCCTACAATCAGAGAAAGGAAACCAGTTTGTCCTACAAATTCCAACTCAGTCCCATATTCTGCCTCTACCCCAGCTTCTTCATTTGACACTTATGGTTCCAGATCATGAGCTTCTGGTGTAGTGCCACAAACTGAAAAGCGCATGCTCCCTTCTCCCCATAACCCCTTCTCAGGCAGGGGGAGAATGAGAGTGGGTGGCATTAAATAAAAGGTAACCACACTGTCCAGTCACTGCCGCTGGCAGGAACCAACACCGGCTCCCTCCCAGGCCCTGGACAGCAGGTCCAAGAGGGAAAAGATGCGCCCTGGGGGGTAACTCAGTTAAATCCACAACCACCCACAAGAGCAGGGCCAGTTCTTCCCACCCAAGCCCTCCTATGGAGAATGCAACCTCCAAGCTCAGACCGACAGTTAACCAGACTTGCAAGTAAAAAAAAAAAAAAACCCACAAAACCAACTAAAGCTTTTTCTTCCAAAGGCAGCTCTTTTTTCCCAGGCTCCAAAACTGGCCAAGAAGGTGATCTCAATTCAAACCCACATTCCACTGAGGTGTTTGTGAAAGGGGCAGCTCTGGAGACCAGCGGCTGGAATGTCTGGTTTGCAGACAAGAATCTGAGCAAGGCCGCTGTGTCTACTTGCCTGGGGAGTTGGGAGGAAGACTCCATGGGTCTGCTGTGTCGGGAAGATTCAGGTGTCTGAGCCCCAGCCCCAAGCAAGGGGCTCTCCAGTGTCTTCCTGGCACCCGTTCTCCACAGGGAAGGCTTGAAGAACACCAGAGAGAGAAGCCAGGGAGGAAGAAATTCACACCCCAGTGCTCGGGGCTCTTCCAGTCTTGGTGTTCTTCTCTGTACAACCCCCGAGGCTTCCCCGTTTCTCGGCCTCCTCATCAAAGGCTGACCCATAAGCCATTTGCACACCCAGTACGCCGAGTACCGGGGGACCCCAGCGGGACAGTCTCTGTGGAATCCACGTAGTTGCCACAAGACTATGTCAAAACGAACAGAGGACACTCTGGAAATCACATTTTCAGACTACAGAGAATGGAATTCAAGCAGAGTTCACCGGCACGATAGAGCATTAAAGGAAACAAATCTGAAATGAGTAAAAACAAACTGAAACTGTCCAGAGCCTGTGTAGGATTTTGTGTGCAAGGCTGTCAACTGCTGCATTTTCAGCAACAGAGGAAAATGGAAAGCAACCCAACGACCACCAGCAGGGTTTCATTCTGGGTTCTTTATATGGTAAAATACAGTGAGCCTGTTAGCAAGAATGAGGTTGAGGAAGTAAGTGCCAGGGGCCAAGCAGAAAAGGCATATTTGGTTAAAAAGAAAAAAAAAACAAAACCTACCTACTTGCATTTCCATTTCTCTATGGAGAACATCACTTTAGAAAGTCACTTTAACTATATACATCAATCTGGGGGCTCCCGGCTGCCCACTCTCTCCTCATTTTTACTGGGCATGGCCCTGAGACACTCCCCCGGAGAGCCGAGCAGAGAACAGGCCGCCGTCCAGGGTAGCTCTGTTATACACTCCTCGTATCTTGAGGATTTCTACAAACTTCAGGCAGCATCCTTTTATCTCAACAACGGCTTTCTGCGCCTGTGGCTGCGCCAACCACCCTATTTCCCTCACCGCTTATTGTTCAAGCTAATCAAGGCCTCTCCATACTTCTTCTCCTCCAAGTAGGACTGCCCCAAAGCCTCCTGAGAAACACAAAACTTGACTTTTAAGCACCTATCCCACCCCTGAGGAGCATACACCCTGATCTACCCCCTTCATCAAAGTCCCACTGGGAAAGCCATCAGTCAACCCCATCCAGGGCCCTGGCCTACCTACGCCTGCCCTCACCCAGATCGGCACCTAGAATTTTACTACTTTTAATATCTGAAACCCCAAAACACAATTCCCCAAACACAAGTTCTTGTTTGTCCACCCAGCACACATACCTTCTGACGCTCAATCTTTAGAGCTGTTTACATTCAACCTTTAAAACTGGTAAGCATAGGGGCGCCTGGGTGGCTCAGTGGGTTAAAACCTCTGCCTTTGGCTCAGGTCATGATCTCAGGGTCCTGGGATCAGGCCCCACATCAGGCTTTCTGCTCAGCGGGGAGCCTGCTTCCCCCCCTCTCTCTGCCTGCCTCTCTGCCTACTTGTGATCTCTCTCCTCTCTGTCAAATAAATAAATAAAATCTTAAAAAAAAAAAAAAGATACTCCTTTAAAATAAATAAATAAATAAAAATAATAACTGGTAAGCGTTCCAATCCCTTGACCACCTGTCCCTCTGCCCCATCCTTCTGCACCAGTCACTCACTCTGCCATCCACACCCAGCCAACGAAACTGGCCCTCTGGCCTTCTCTTCCCCTCCCTCTGGGCGGCCAACTGCTGCCGGACGCAGCCACACAGTCATGCAGTCGACACCATGATAAAATCTCATCTTCAGCTGAGCCCTTACTGCTGTCCCACAGCCTTGGTCTTCCCTTCAGTTACTGTGGCCCACTGTGACAGCACACCTTTACACCTGTCACACTGACTTATCATACCTCCGCTAATGGCCTTATCCACGATCCCACCCTAACTCTTGAAAAATGAAAACTGCTCCCAACTCCCTTCTGATCACCTCCAGGCAGCTCAATCTAGAGCCATCTTCAATGCACATCCTCTCAAATAAATATAAAAATACTAGTAGCTACGACTCAGCAAATGGTTCTTCACACAGCAGCCAGGTGACTCGCTCTACACATCTACTACCTCGTTCAGGTTTCACTGCAGCCCCACACAGCCGTTATAACGCGCCCGTGAGAAGGGAGTGAGGCAAGGTGTGGGGCCGAAATCCTGCCGTCCACGAGCAGCAAGGCCAGAGTCGGAACCCACAAGAGCCCAGCACCTCGTTAGTGTAGTGTCCCCCTGCTTCCTCAGTGTCCCCCCTCTTCCAGAGGTCTACTCTAACCAGCCAAAAGAAGTACTCTGATCACCACCAACCTTCTCTTTAAGGGAGCGGATCTTCTCAAGTCTCTCCCTATGGCAAGCTCCCACCTCATCCTTCCTCCTGCTTCTCTTTCCTGTCAAGATTCTTGACAGAGCGGCCCCCACATTGCACCATTTCCCCGGAACTGGACGTCAGGGCTGGTTCCTCCACTCTGAAAAGAGCTCCTCCAACCTAACCCTGACTCCTCTGGGCTCCCCCGGGTACTGACTGGGGCTGCCAGGGCTTCTAAGAAGCTACATTTTCTTTATTCTCCTCTCAGCCACCTGACTCTCCCTGGTCCCACTTCCTGGGAGCACTCTGTTTTTGCTTTCAAGTCTTAGCGGTATCTCAGGGATCCACCTGCCTCTCTCCACATTCTGCATGGTAGCCGACTCCAAATCACCCACTTCCGGCTCTCACTTCGCCCCCAAGTTACAGATGTACATTTCTAATTTCCTTTCTAGACCTATTTCCCTGTAACCACTGCGAAGGGCCCTCAAACCCAGCAGGAATAAAACTGACCTTATCACCAATGCCCCCACCCCGCCTTACACTGCCCCAAACATGCAGCTACTATCAGAACCTACATCTCTATCCAGGTGCCAAGAGACACATCATCCTCAGGGACTCCTTATCCCTCTATCACAGAGCCAGGTGGGGATGGCTTTCCACGCATGCTGCCCCTAGGATCTCTGTAAACTAGCAGCCCTCACCTGTGCTCCAGCCACTACCCTCACCATCCTCTTCAAAACGACTCCCTAGTATCTTTGCCTCTAAGTGGTCACTGTTAGGTGGTAATTTTTTTTTTTTTTAAACTTGTACCTTCCAAAGTTTCTACAATGAGCCAAAAGGAGCCAAAAGTTCTTTCAGCCCCACCGAAGTTATCCTCTTAACATGGAAATTCCCTCTCTAGAAAATTATGGACTTTGGAATGAAAGCCAACTGGTCAGCATGGCCTTCAGCCGTCACTGGCTTCTGCCCTATCTTTCACCGCCCATCTTCCACTACCGAACACCACTGACAGACCTGCACTCGGGCCACACCCATGGCCTGCCACTCCCAGAACCAGCGTGCACCACTGCGTCTGCACAGGCCCACGCTCCTGCCTGAAGCACCCCTTCCATGCTCCACTTCACAGGCCTCTATTCCTCAAGGCTCAAAACAAATGCCCTCCCTTCCTCTGAGCAAAAGCAGAGGTTCAAAGACTGGGCTGCAATCAGACGGGGCTCAAATCCCAGCCCTGCCATTATGAACATTGTGATGTGGATGCAAATTCCTTCAGCATGTGAAGCCTCGGTTTTCCCATCCGCAAAACAGAATGCGAGTAAACTCAGAATCACTTAGAGGCTTAAAACTAAAGAATATAAAATGTAAATGGATTGAACTCCACAATCAAAAGAAACAAAAGTGGCTGAAATAAGATCCAACTATATGCTGTCTATAAAAGACTCACTTTAGATATAAGGACATATATAAGCTGAAAGTGAACATGCTCCATGCAAATGGGAACCAAAAGAGAGTAAGACTGCCTATAATTCTATCACACAAAACAGACGAAGTCCAAAAAGTCTTTAAAGTCGCAGGAGACAAAGAAGTTAATTATACAATGATAAAAGGGTCAATTCAACAGAAAGATATAACAACTCTAAACATATATGCACTCAACATCAGATCACCTAAATATATAAACCAAACATCAGCAGATCTGAAGAGAGAAATAGCAACACAACAGTAATAGGAGACTTCTTACCCACTTTCAATATGGATAGTACACCCAGGAAGAAAATCAGTTAAGGCAACAGGTGACTTGAACAACATCATAAACCCAGAGGAACGAACAGACTTCCACAGGACATTCCACCCAACAGTAGCGGGATACACAGTCTTCTTATGTGCACACGAAACATTCTCTGGGATCACACCGTAGGTCACAAAACACGTCATAACAAGTTTAAGAAGGCTGAAATCACCTCAGGTACCCTTTCCAACCAAAATGGAATGAAACTGGGTATCAATAACAGCAAGAAAATGGGAAAATTCACAATCAGATGAAAATTAATGCATTCTTGAACAAACATGGGGCCAAAGAAGAAATCAAAAGGGAAACTGGAAAATATCTAGAGACAACAAAAATGAAAACACAACATACCAAAACTTAGGGGACGAAGCAAAAGAAGTACTAAGAAGAAGTACTAATTTTAGTGATAAGCACCTACATTCTTTCCACAAAAGAAGAAAAGATCTCAAACAGCCTAACTTTACATTTCAAAGAACCAGAAAAAGAATAAACTAAAATTCAAAGTTAGCAGAAGTAACGAAATAATGGAGTAGATATAAATGAAACAGCAAAGTGAAAACCAACAGGAAAAAAAATCAACAAAAGAAAGAGTCAGTTTTTTGAAAAGATAAACAGACAAACCCTTAGCTAGACTAAGAAAAAACAGAGAAGATGCAAATAAAATCAGAAATGAAAGAGGAGACATTACAACTGATGCCACAGAAATTTTTTTAAAAATCACAAGCTACTATTATGAACTATTACATGCCAACAAAGTGGACAACGTAGAAGAAATGGATAAATCCTACAAAGTCTGCATCAAGACTAGAGCTTGAGGGGCGCCTGGGTGGCTCAGTGGGTTAAGGCCTCTGCCTTCAGGTCAGGTCATGATCTCAGGGTCCTGGGATCAAGCCCCGCATCGGGCTTTCTGCTCGGCAGGCAGCCTTCTTCCCCCCGTCTTTGCCTGCCTCTCTGCCTCTTGTGATCTCTTTCTCTCTGTCAAATAAATAAATAAAATCTTAAAAAAAAAAAAAAGACTAGAGCTTGAACAGAACAGTAATAAGTAAGGAGACTGAATCAGTAACCAAAAACCTCACAAAAAAGAAAAGCCTAAGACCAGATGGCTTCACCAGATTAATCAATTCACTGGTGAATTCTACCAAACATGTAAAGAATAATTAATACCAATCCTTAAACTTTCAAAAACGTTGAAGAGGGAACACTTCCCAATTCATTTTATGAAGCCAGCCTCACCCTGATACCAAAGCCAGACCTTAAAGACACTACAAGAAAAGAAAACTATAGGCCAATATCCCTGATGAACATGGATGCAAAAGTTATCAACAAATTTTAGCGAACTAAATTCAATGATACATTACAAGGATCATAGGACATAACCTAGCGGGATTTATCCCTGGGATGCGAGGATAGTTATATGCAAATCAATTAATATGATATATCATATTAACACATTGATTAAGGACAAAAATCACATGATTGTCTCAAGAGATGCAGAAAGAGCATTTGACAAAATTCAACACTCTTCCATCATTAAAAATTCTCAACAAATTAATTACAGAAGAAACTTACCTCAACACAATAAGGACCATACATGAAAAGCCCACAGCTAACATCTTCAATGGTGGAAAACTCAAAGCTTTTCCTCTACAATTTGGAACAAAGCATGGATGACCACTCTTACCACTGTTAGTCATGGTCCTATATGCACATGTACAGCATATGTACAGTACTATTACCTGGTACTGTAAATCCTAGCCAGAACAATGAAGCAAGAAAAAGAAATGAAAGGAATCCAAACTGGAAAGGAACAAGTAAAATCATCTATCTGCAGGTGACATGATCTTATATGTAGAAACCCCAAAGGTATCACCCACCCAAAAAAAGAACTACTGGAACAAATGAATTTTTAAAAGTTGCAGACTACAAAATCAACTTGCGCTTCTGTACACTAACAATAAACTATCTGAATAAGAAATCAAAGAAATAATCCTATTTACAATAGCATCCCAAAAAACTTAAATACTTAGGAATAAACTTAACCAAGAAGGTGAAAGACTTGTATACTAAAAAGTATAAAACTTATGAAAGACATTTTAAAAAACACAAATAAATGGAAAGACAGCCCATGTTCACGGACTGAGAGAATTAATATTCTTAAAACATCCATACTATTCAAAGTGATCTAATGATTCAATGCAATCCTTATCAAAATTCCAAAATTTTTTTATAGAATAATAGATACAGAAAAAATAATCCTAAAATTTATATGGAACCACAAAGGACTCTAGGTAGCTAAAGCAATTCTGAGCAAAAAGAGCAAAGCTGGAGGCATCAGAGTTCCTGATTTCAAAATATATTACTAAGCTACAATAATCAAAACAACACGGTACCAGCATAAAAACATGCAAAGCAATCGAACAGAGAGCCCAGAAATAAATCTGCACATATGTGTTCAACAGACTAACACCACCCAGAAAAATCAACTCAAAATGGATTAAAGATAAACTTAAGACCTAAACCCTTAAAACTCCAAGAAGAAAACACAGAGGAAAATCTTTTTAGCACTGGCAATGCTTTCTTGGATGGAATTTCAAAACAAGGGCAAAAGAAACAACAAAGTGAAAAGGCAACCCAGAGAATCAGAGAAAATGTCTGCAATTTACATCTCTGATTAGTATCAAAAATACATAAGAAAAAAAATACACAAGAAACTCATATAACTCAATAGCAAAAAATAAAAATAAAAATAAAATAACCCAGGGGAACCTGGCTGGCTCAGCAGGTGGAGTATGCGACTCTTGATCTCACGGTTGTGAGTTCAACCACACTGGGTGTAGTGATTACTTAAAAATTAAATCTTAAAAATAAAATAAAATAAAACAACCCAATTAAAAAATACACAAATAGATATTTCTCCACAGAAGGCCCAGAGATGTTCAAACATTCATGTGGAAAAGTGTTCAACATCACTCATCATCAGAGAAATACAAATCAAAACCACAATAAGCTATCACTTCATGTCTGTTAGAGTAGCTATGATCAAAAAAAAAAAAAAAGATAACAAGTATTGCTGACAGTGTGAAGAAAAGGGAATCCTTATACATTGATGATGGGAATGAAAACTGGTGCAGCCACTATGGAAAACTGTAGGGAGGTTCCTCAAGAAATTAAAAACAGAGCTACCATTTGATCCCACAGTCCCACTTCTGGGTACATACCACAGACACTGACACACTCCCACATTCATTTCAGCTTTATTCACTATAGCCAAGACATGAAAGCAAGCTAAATGTCCAATGAAAGATGAATAAAGAAAATGTAATATTTACATACAATGGAAATATTATTCACTCTTAAAAACAACAAAGTAAATGCTGTCATTTGTGACATAGGTGAACAGGAAGACAGTGTGCTAAGTGAAATAAGCCACAGACACAGAAGAACAAATATACATAATTCCATTTATATAAGCAATCTAAAATAGTCACACTTAACAGAAGGAGAGTAGAATGGTGGTTGCCAGGGGCTGGAGGGAGGCGAGGGGAAAATGGGGAGATGTCAGTCAAAGGGTACAAAGTTTCAGTTATGCAAGATGACTAAGTCCCACAGATCTACTGTGTACCATGATGCCTATTATACACTTAAAAATTTGCTAAGATAATTATACTGGGGTTTAAAGTATATTTAAGTATATTTATTTATTTATTTATTTATTTATTGAGAGAGAGAGAGAGAGAGAGAGAGCGAGCGAGCGAGCATGCAAGCAAGCAGGGAGAGGGGCAGAAGGCAAGAGAGAATCCCAGACAGACTCTGCGCCAAGCATGAAGTACTGAGTCCCACGCAGGGCTCAGACCCAAGACCCTGAGATCAGGACCTGAGCCAAAATCAAGAGTCAGATGCTTGGGGTGCTTGGTGGTGCAGATGGTTAAGTGTCTGCCTTCAGCCCGGGGCATGATCTCCAGGTCCTAAGGTCGAACCAAGCATCAGGCTCCTGGCTCAGTGGGCAGTCTGCTTCTCCCTCTGCCTCTTCCCCCTGCTCGTGCTCTCTCTCTCTCTCTCCCTCAAATCAATAAAATTAAAAAGAAATCTTTAAAAAAAAAAAAAAAAAGAGATGCTCAACTGACTGAGCTGAGGCACCCCAAGAAAGTCTTTTTTAAATTTGCTGAGAGTAGATCTATGTCAAGTATTATTATCACAAAAAATTAAAAGTGTAAAAATAAAAAAAAATAGAGGGCAGAAAGAAACTTTTGGAGGTAACAGATATGTTTTTGGTACGACTACACTGCTGCTTTCAAGGGTATATACTCATCTCCAAACTCATCGAGTTGTACACACTGAATATGTATAGCTTTTTGTATGTAAATCATTTATCAATAAAGTGTTTTTTTGAAAAGAAAATAAGTATATATAGTATCACAGTGCATGCAGAGTAACCACTTGGCGAGTAGATATTATTCCTGCTCTCCTACATCTTCCAGACAAAATGTGCCATCCTCTAGCTTAGCTGCCCTACCCACCACGCATCCGTCTACACCTCTACACCATTTTACATGTTTGTACATGTTTCCCTCATCACACAACGAGCTCTTCTGTGGGAGGGACTGCAGTGCATTGGGGGTCCCTAAAGCAAAGCCCTCAGGAGAGCAGCCCACACCCGGGAGCTGTCTGCTTCAGCACTCACCAAAAAACAAAACAAAAAAAACAATAAGGAATGAATTAGTCTGGTCATGGTGAGACAGAAAATAAAACATTGTATCTCAGTCAACAATTACAATTCCACTGTTAAGACTTCTCCAAGACTATTGTCTACAAAGTAAATAACTGGAAAGAAGTAAATTGTTATGAGTCATTCTTATCTTC